>JBBCBC010000010.1:241656-615250 GCA_037126765.1 Stenogyne calaminthoides
ATAACATATTTAAGGACTAAATTTTTTACAAATTAATTACCTCCTGAGGAAGTCCATTCCATCCGGTTAATCCTGTCCCTCCAACATTTGATAAAGGGTTATGTGAAGCCATTGGGCTGGGACTTCTATGCCTCAGTCTCTCCAGCTCACCAAAGCTTTGATTCGGCATCATTCCAGTAACACGTAAAATCTCTGAGAAGATAGAAAAAGGTTAATAAAAGGATATGATCACCAACAGGAGATCGTTAAGAAAATCACACAGAATAATACGTAATACAAGGTGTCATATACTGCATCAATATTTTGAAAAAGAGATACACGAGTTTGAATCTTCAACCACATACTTTAATTGATGAATTCCAACCACATACAAAAGAAACATTCTACACTACCACATTGGTTGATCTACTCCTTCTATCCACATATATAGCACCTCAACTTATACGAGAGAATTTAAAACTGAGTATGTTATTATATTATGAACCTTGACATTGCCACATATTGGAAAGTTCTTCAACCAAGAAAAGTGGTGCCTTAGATGAGTTTCAATACAGTTCCAATTTCCAAGTAATTTTGAAAGTCACACCACATACTATTTTTCCAAGCTTATATTAAAGATATTTAACATCATCATTGAATCAAAAACTTCCAAAAGTTGACATGTAATGACACAAAAGCTAAAGATCAATTGGAATATTCATAAACATGAGCACAAAAGAGTTGAAACAACACATCAACCTAGCAAAAGGTGATAAACAGCACACAGCCACGTGCTAGATCAAAAATCCCACAACCATATTAGTTGATGCATGGAGCCCATGATTGACCATCATTAAAGGAACAATCTGGGCATAATTAAACTTTGTTTGCACAGAGATAAACATTTGATCACAGCACAAATGAGCTAGCAGCAAGCGGCAAACAACATTAACTAAGGTAACAGGGACTGTTTACAGATCCCAACAGTACATCCAAAGAGAAAATTAACAATCACCTTCTCGTCCCCTCAAATTGCAGTAAAGAAATCACAAATTCCCGAAAACCTAGATCCAATTCATAGAGTAAGTATGAAAAAATCAGTGTGCAAACAAGTACAGGCGTAAATCGAATAAAACCTTGATTCAGTAGCCTGCTACAGATTGGAAGAACTTGCATGAACTGCCCCAGCTTCTGATGCTCCGCTAATAGCTCCGATAAGTATTGATTACTAAAATTTCATCACAAATTCAAAACCCTCAGAAATCAATACTCCAATACTAAACAGATTAAAGCAAACAGAAATTAAACAGAATCAAATTCAAACCTGTCTAAATCAGAGGCACTTCTAATCTGTGGAGAAGCAGCCCTCGCTGGAGAGAAGTTGGGATTGTAGAGACCCGACATGGCTTTATAAATTAACCGAAACCTTTTCAGGGGTTTTGAGGATTTTGTGACGCAGCAGAAAGCCTGAAACTCGCAGCTGACACAGAGCAAAAAGGGGGAGAGAAAAGGCGAAGAGGGCGACGCACAAACCGCTAAAAGGAGTTTGTGCGATGAAGTGAAGAAATGTGAACAGAAATGAGAGAACGAAAATCAGAATAGTATCATTTTTCTTTTTTCTATGAATTAATAATTAAAATATCTTTAGTTTAGCCATCAGACTGCGTTGGATGCTCTTGACTGACAGTGGTGTTGAATCAAATTTCAAAGAAAGCCTAGGTTGGCCATGCGTGTATTTTTGTTAAACACAAAAATAATACGAGTTTAAAAATTAATACGTCGTATATATTTAAGTTTTTAAAATCTTGGATATCTATATAAATTATTTGTGCAGATGTGATTATAATGAATTATTCAACAACTCTTTTATTTACACTCTCTCTTCATTTACTTTTTTTATTCGTGTTTCAGCGAGCGAGTTATTTATTCCAAATGATAAAGTGATTTTTAAGAGTGAAATTATTTACATTCATTCACACATTTCATCCATTTGATTTGATTATATTTGAATTATATTAGAGTATATCAACTTTCATCGAGTACAAGAGCTTAAACCATCGATTTAAATCAAGTTTAAAGCCACTTTTCAAGATTAATCATATTAATTGAAATGCACGTAAAATACAATCAACTTTAGTTTAAATTTACCGTATGCGAATAATGGAGAATGCACGTAAAATAGAAATGGCACAGTAAAATAGATTTGGAAAAAAAAATGCAATACAGTGTGTGAATGACAGAATGCACGTAAAACAGAAATTGGACAGTAAAAATACATAAGAAGGAAGTAAAATAAAAAAGGTGAAAAATAAATTCGCAGTTGTGAGTTGTGAGGCGGGGGGTGGACACGTGTCGCGTAAAGGCGGCCACAGGGTAGGACCCACAAAAGCATGCCACCAATAGGTATTGGGTCGCCAACCCGGTCTTAGCTGGAGAAACAGAGAGGCAACGACACCGTTTTATGACCTTCTCCAGATGCTTTATGCGTCTCTTGTTGCCTTCTATGCGTTTTAGGTATGATTTTGTTCCGAATAAAACATGTACTGGAATATTATTACAGGTTGAGAATAATTCTCCAACTATTATAATTCATTATTTTCTTTAACAGATTTTTATAGGGATGAATTTAAATTAACACTATTATATATGAATTTGACCAATTGGAAACAAAAATGTATAGTATGAACTATGAAATGCAATTTGACACAAAAAAAATTGTACAAATTATTATTTAATATAAAAAATTATACAAGTTGCAGAATGATAAAAAGGTTGCTGTACATATTGTAAATTAATATTAATCATATTTAATACTATTTATTTTGTTCGTTTATGTTCATGAAGATGGTGTATAAGTATTGATATTTCAACATAAAGAGAGTTGAAGAAATATAGGGTACACAAACTAGAATAATTTGAAGATGTTTAATTTTTATATTTTTCTTTGAAAAAAACTGAGTTTAATTTTTTGCATGTTAGGCGTGACAGCTGTGTGATGAAATGTCACTTGCATAGCTCCACCTGATGATGCTCATTTGGCATCATTTTTATTCACATGGAATTTCCCTTGTTCAATTTTAGAATCATGAGATTTATTATATTGAAAAGTACAAATTATTTACATTGAATCGTGTAATTATTAATATAAAAAAATAATTTTACGGTTTGGTGTAAATAAATTGCACTTTTTAGCATAACAAATTAAATAATTCTAAAATACACTATGAGTGAACGATGCATTTGAGTGTACACGAGACTCACTCTAAAATAATATGCATATTTCAGCTTCTCATTAATTTTAGGATACTTTTGCCTTCTCTTGGTATGGTCTACAAATAAAATTAAATACAGTGACACCTTATTCACAACTAATTTATCATAGATAAATTTCATGTGAATTAGAGGTTCATGTAAACTTCTTTTTATAAGTACTATCTATTCTTTTGCATGTGATGTTCCAATTTAGTCCAAATTTCTTGCGAAAAATGCACTGAAATTTGTTGCACGACTTGCTCTTGACTTGTAGATAAAAAAACAAAATTGACGAATTCTAATGAACATTCCCAGCAAAATCCGGAGAACAATTGAAAAGGTAAAATCAATCAGGCCCAGAAAAAACCGAGTTATTAATCCCCTTTTATTTACCATAATATTGTAATATTCTCACTCTCCTTTTTTTTTTTTAACAAAATAACTATTATTGTTAGCATTTTGTTTGATGCCCATGTATTCACTGTTTGCTTTTTTTACACAACGACCTTTACTTTGGCTTTAGTCTGTGGAACGCACGTAATAATGTGCGATAAGATTATTATTATTACTATTATTTAAAAGAAAAGAACAATTCCCTTTTGTCCCGTCCCTATCAAAAAGGTTTCCAATAATATATGTCGACTGCTTTCCCAATTGAATCACCACCACTCTCAAGTCTCAACTCACAACTAACAATTCAATTCAATAAAATGGTTAAATTATACCAAAAAATACACTAACTTTTATTATAACCATCATATTTCATGTAGATCTTAAAATCCTACCAAATTTAAAAAGGTCGGATTTATAAATGGCATTCATTTCCTATATGAGGTTTTAACAAAAGAAACAAGACTTTCTTAGAACCATTGGCATTATGCACTCCTCTCAAAATCATTGACTAGTTAAGAAAAAAAAAAACAACTCATAAGACTTTTTTTTTTTTTAATAAACAGATTCTACCAAGATCGACTAATTTAGGCCGTAACATACCGTTCACTAGCAGACTCACAAGACCTCATTTAACCGGACATCAAGCAAAGAAATGTTCTTCAACAAAAAATAAAAATAAAAAATCACTTATTCTTGATTTAATGGACAACCAAGTTCTTCACAAATACAATAAATATGGTCACAGCCTAAATGCACACCATGACTATTCAATGGACTAATAAGGACTGGTTTTGTGAGAGGTGAAAGATTATTATATACACTAATAACCTGTATTCCCCACATTGCAGCCAAAAGATTCACTACTGAATGAACAAAACAATGTACTCAACACCAAGAAAAAAAAAAGAGGTGCAACCGAAAAGTATCATGAATTCAATTTTCTACAGACGGGACAACGAATTAGGGGACATACTCGGTTTCAAGGCTAGGCTGAGTCCTAGTTCCTGTGGCTGCTGGTGCTTTTGTGCTTCCAATAGTTGTCATATGCAGCGATTCTCCAGCCTCAGCAGCCTTTTCCATTCGATGCATCTTCCTTCGTTTCGACTTGCATAGCCAGATCACAAGAAGCCCCAGAATAACCAACAATGCAAGTCCACCAATAACCAAACCCACAATTTTCCAAACCTTCTTACTATTATTCTTTCCACCCTGCCCTCCAGGTGGAGGACTAGGGGCTGCAGGAGGAAGGTTGGTTGAGTTAGCAACAATCGAGAAGTGCCCTTGCTCGGATGTTAAGCAAATGTTACTGTAAGACATATCGATATATTGCACAGTCCCATCTACAGAAATGAAAACACACTGTTTAACAACACCATTAGGCAATTCTCTTGTTTCTGGGAACTTGATTAATATGGGCTTTGCAATATCAGTTGCACTGATATCATACTTGGCCAGGTTTGTAGCCTTCAAATCTGTACCATCATAAGCACGGAAGCCTAATACAGGAGCTAAATACGTGTAATTTTGCAGGGGGTAGTATTCCATAGACCGATAGCCCAAGTTCTGATACACCAAAACAAGCCTCTTAATAAAAGGTTTTCCCCTCGTTTTAACAGGAAACTCAAACTCTTTATACGTTTGTCCCCTCTTACTCAAGCTGCCATACACGAGCCTTAATGCTGACACCTGAATCCCCGAGAGATCATGGGGGACACTCCCATCAAAAACTTTACCGGTTTCTGGACTTTTTTCTGGAAATGCTTGGTAAGCATAGTCTTGTAGACGAGCATCCAACTCTTTTGCTTTCATTTTGACAGTACTATTCAATTGGAGACTTACAACAATCGACGAAGAGAACAACCACATTGAGAGGAGAAGCATCCCAAGACTTCTTACAAGTCCCATGACGCTTCGCTGAGACGAAATGTCACTCAATCGATCGTGTTGGATGCAAACCAAATGCAAAAACAAAGTCAACCAGCAAGCAAAGTGAATGCTGTGATGTTCCTTAGGATCCAATATCCAAGTGCCTTTTATGATGGATTAAGAGAGACTTCGCAATCACACCTCACAAGTTTCCAGATTATGCCATAGAATCAAATTCCACAATCGTTAACCAACGGTATAGTTATCAAAAAGTGTGCAAACTTATAAATTAACCCAATCTTAAAGCAAGACTTGTCAAAAAAAAAAATCTTAAAGCAAGAAGAAGCAAAGAGTGTAAAAGACTTTAAACCGTTGCAAAGCAGCTCATCCCTGCTACTTTAACCCTTTAGTGTCCCTTCACCTCTAAAAGAAACCCTTCCCACAAAAAAAGATGTCAATCTCTTCAAAAATCAACTTCAGACCTTTTTCATATCCTCAACACCACACAATATACCTAATCACAAGCAGTAAAATCACAAAATGGCGAAGTAGAGAAATAAAACTAGAAAATTAGCTAACCAAAATTCATTTTACCTAAACAATTCGCCGGAGTTTGCAGTGTGAACACGAATTCCGAGGCAAGGAGAGGCGGCAATCGACAAAATCAGACGAAAGAGGCGGCGTTGCTCCACAGGAAAAGTACAGATAGCGCGAGACAGCGGTGTTGCAGTGTCGCCAGTGAGGGCACCATATATAATGAAGGAGCGAGGCGCCGTTAGATTCGCGGTGGCAGCAATCAGCCGCGGAGATCCAGCCTTTTCAATAATTGCGTCAATAAATTAATCATCAAGGATTTCAGAAACGCCTTTTTCGCTTTTTCAAATTTAAACAGGATATCATACCACACACAGCTTAGCAGCTAACAGAAGGTGCAAAATGCGATAAAGGCAGAATTCGCGGCCG
Source organism: Stenogyne calaminthoides (assembly GCA_037126765.1). NCBI lineage: Eukaryota > Viridiplantae > Streptophyta > Magnoliopsida > Lamiales > Lamiaceae > Stenogyne > Stenogyne calaminthoides. Next base: position 248,110 of record JBBCBC010000010.1, read on the forward strand.
GCGTTAGTCGAAAACAGTCAAAAACGCTCGCACGCAGTGGCACACACAACACAACCATAAATGTGCGCGAGTGCGAGCGTTGTTTTGTGTTGATATTCAATTAGGTGTCAATTGAAGTAGATAAGGTGGAAAAAAGATGAAGCAAGAGAGAAAGTGGGGAGAGAGAAACTCCGGTCGGTGGTGGTTCTGCTTCTTCCTGCTTGTAGTGTGAATTAAGAGATGAAAAGAGGGGGGTGGGGGAGGGCCCACCTTAGATTTTTGTAAATATTCTTTTGTGTGTATAGTATGTACACATACATTCTATTAATGCAACTCTTTATTGCGTATTAATGTAACAAATGCAATTTTCTCCACGTAAATAAATTGATTTATATAATTATATTGTACTTGTTTTGGAAAAAGTACTACTCCGTTAATTGCGAATAACATTACATGTGTAACAAACTCATAACAAAATGACTTTCTAATAAACTCACGAAATGTCGCGATATGGATTTTAAATCCCCTAATTTTCGTGTTTTGTTAAATTGATCGGTTATATTTAAGTGACACTTGCGTGAGACCGTTTCAAGGTGAGATTGTGTAATTTGAACATTGACATTTTAACACTTTAGAAGGAGTGAGTGTTTATTGTGTTAAATTGTACTCCGTCTTATGCATAAAATCGTCTCATATGAGTTTTTTTTTTTTATATTTTGATTGGATTTTAGCTTTAAGCCACTATTTTTTTTAAGTTGATCTTATTTAAAATAATTTTAATGGACAACTAATTAGTACTCATTTTATCCCAGAAGACTTGACACACTTTCTTTTATGGTCTATCCAATAAGACTTTGCACACCCAAAAATGGACACACTCTTCTCAACTTATAATCTTACAACACACACTTACTATCCCTCATAAAACAATTTTTCTTAATCTTTGTGCCGAAAAGTTGGCGTAGAGTTCCGGGACGGAGGGAGTAATATTTTATAATTGAAATAATTAATATTTTTAATAATATAGTTAATTATGGTAAATTAATACTACATTTTATTAAAATAATTAATACTCCCCCTCCGTTCATCAAATTTATGTTCACTTGTTTTATTTGTCCGTCTACCAATTCTATTCTCATACTTTTTATGGAACTAAATATTTTATCTTTATCCTCAAATTATCACTTAATTATTTTAATTGTTATTGTACTTTTACAAAGAATCACTTTATTTATAAATGAATTCCATAATATTCTTATTTTATCTATATATTTTTTAAAATAGTTATATTCAAAACATAAGTATAAATTTGATGGATGGGGTGAGAACAATTTAAAAATATACCTTGAAGACTTTGTCAATATTTTTTTGGGTATATTATGTTACTAAGTTCTTGTAGTTTGACAATAGTTTCAATTCAGTACTTTTATCCTCTCAAAATTGAGTATATAAATAAGAAGTTTAGCAAAGTAGTTGGAGTATAATTTCACAAAATAACATTTAAGAGTTTAAACAATTTTAGCAAATTAAACACATTGAAAAATAGGTGGCACTTGTGACAAAATTTATATAAGAACTTTTATAGAGTAAATTCGTGAGACGGGGCTCCACTTAACTAAAAAAGAAAATAAATTGATTTAATTTGATCATTGTAATATAAACTCGTCCCCATTGAATATGATCTGTAAGACGTTCTCATGCAGGTTGGGAGACTTTTCGTCTCTTTCTTATAAAAATTAAAATTAAAATTATACTTATAAGGGTATAATTCTAGTGGTGGAAGTGGTGATAATTTGAATTACCTTAGCAATTTACCTCCTTCATCGTACCAGGAGCCGTAGGCACGTAGCTATGGGAATTCTTTGGTGGTGCTAGTCTTTTTCAGTAAAGTAAAAACAATATATTAATCAAATGATGAGTTTTATAATCATTTGAAAAAATAATAATAACCACCCAAAATCCAGTTTCCCCAAGCATTTGTGCTGGGTTTTGTTTTTTTACTTTCCAAAATGATTTATAGCGAATGAATATTCTTTCATGATGAAGACATGCAGAACTAAAATGGTCTATCAAAATGAACACAGTTATTCCACCTACTAATATTTAATTTAAACATAATTATTTGTTTACAAACTTCATGTGAAACTTGATCATACTATGAAATTGATATAACTATTTTTATAAATTAATACATATGAAATTTAATGATATGATATCAGTTTATAAGTGAATGATATCAATTAATAAATATTATAATACTAATTTATAAATATAATAGTATAAATTTAAATTAAATTTCACCTATTCGTAATTTAGATAAGAAGGATTTTGTGCACATATTATTGATCCATGGAGGGCCCAAAACTAGCAAGCGATAATTGTGCTTTCAGGTGGGCGGGTGGCCCAATTCACGTCCGCGTTGACAAATTATCTTCGGTCAACAATAAATAAGAGTGAGGTTTTCTAAAAAAACAATAAATAAGAGCAAATCTCGAGCTATCGGAGTATATATTTTTTTTTCACAAACCCTCTTGTGAAACTTATACTATTATATTTATAGAGTAATACCACTATTTTTATAAATTAATATATATAACATTTAACATTATGATATCAGTGTCACATTTTGAAATACAATTGAAATAATGAGAAACACTTATTTTTTGAAAAAGTTGGTGAGAAACACTTATTTTTTGAAAAAAGTTGGTACTTATTTTTTAAGTTGGTAAGACCAATTTTTTTCAAAAAATAAGTGTTTCTTGAGTGCAAGTAGTGTTTCAAAACACTGTCTAATACTATCAGTTGATAAGTGTAGTAGTATAAATTTCATACTATGAACAAATTTCACCGAAAATCTACCCTTTTTTTAGTCGAGCAAATGACGACTCGAGCTTATAGCGTCACGACATAGGTAGTAGTGCTCTAACCGTTTGAGCTATTTCACTTTATCTCGAGTTATCAGAGTATTATTATTATCTAATAATGAATTAGATGATATTATCAAATATATTAAGGGAACTATGATATCCCTTATTTATACTATTCAACTGCTGCTAGGATTTTCTATTGAGTTTTACAAGAGTTATTATAATTTTTTCTCCCCTAGTTTTCCTAATCTATTTTCTCTTTTATACATGTTGCAAATGATCAATATTAATTTACAATACATTATAATATCAGTAGGAAATAATCTAATAATAATAATAATCAAATTCCGAGAGTTCGTTACAGAAAAATGGAAGAGTTATGAGGTGACTAGGTGAGGGAGTTTCGTATTGAATGAAAAGTTTAAGAGACTTAAAGTTGACCTAAAGTTGTGGAACAAGTAAGAGTTTGGCTCTCTGGACAAGAAAGTTGAGAAAAACAAGAAGGAAATACAAGAGTTGGACCTAGTGGACGAAGTATTTGGGCTAGAGGATCACGAGATCATAAGAAGAAACGAGTTAAGGGCTTTCCTACACCGAGACCTTAGTCTACAAGCAAACCTTTTAAAGCAGAAGGCAAGATTTCGATGGCTTAAAGAGGGGGATGTTAACACGAGCTACTTTCACAAGATTATCAACTGTAGGAGGAAACGAAACGAGATCTCAGGGGTGTTGATTAATGGTGATTGGAAAGAAACAGTGGCAGAAGTTAAAAAATGAGTCTTTGAGCATTTCTCCAACCATTTCAAAGCTTCAAAAAGGCTGAAACTGATTCTTAGTGAGGGATTCTGTGATAGGCTTATATCGAAGGTGGATAATCAGTTTTTTACGGCGGATTTCTCGGAAGAGGAGGTCAAGGCAGCCCTAGATTCGTGTGTCAGCTCTAAAAGCCCAGGCCCGGACGGTTTCAATTTTGAGTTCCTTAAGGATTACTGGGATTTGTTCAAGGACGACTGCATGAAAATATCTAGGGAGTTTCAAACGCATGGCAAACTAGTGAAAGGGTTGAATCCCTCGTTTATTGTCCTAATTCCAAAAAAGGATGATGCCTCAAATCTCTCGGACTGCAGACCGATATCACTCATCAACAGTATTTACAAAATCTTAGCAAAGGTCCTATCGATCAGATTGAGCAAGATCTTGGGCTCGATTATATCGGAACAGCAAAGCACGTTTGTTGAAGGAAGACAGATACTTGATAGTGTTGCCATCCTGAATGAGGTCATCGACGAAGTTAAGAACAACAATTCAGCCTGCTTTCTTTACAGAATAGACTTCACGAAGGCTTATGACTTGGTCGATTGGGAATATTTGGAAAACATCATGAAGAATTTCAACTTCAACGATAAATGGATTAGATGGATTATGGAGTGTGTGACGTCGGCACATGCTTCGAATCTTCTTAATGGAAGCCCAATAGAACAGTTTCGATTGGAGAAAGGATTACGACGAGACGACCCTCTTTCGCCATTTTTATTCCTTCTTGCGTCGGAAGGGATCAACCTCATGCTCAAGAAGGCAATCCGAAACGACCTGTTCATACCAATCACAGTGGGGAGGGATAACGTGGAGATCTCGCACCTCCAATTTACAGATGACACCATATTTGTAGGTGTAGCATCCTGGAAGAATATCCGGTTCATAAAACACTTCCTCGTCAATCTTGAGATGATTTCCGGGCTGAAGGTAAATCGGGACAAATGCAATCTTTTTGGGCTGAATTTAGAGGACTTCACTAGGGCGGATTTTGCATCATGGCTAGGCTGCACTGTGGGATCAATTCCATTCAAATATCTGAGCGTTCGTGTTGGCTCTTCTCATAGGAAGGTAGTGGAGTGGGACTACATGGTAAAAAAGATACGAAATAGGATTCAGAATTGGGAGGATTCAAGCATCTCCATCGGGAGGAGGCTCATTTTGATCAACATGGTTCTTTCTTCTATCCCGATTTATTACTTGTCCACCTACCGTGCTCCTCTTAAAACCTTGAGTGATATTTTTTATATGCACAAAAAATTTTATGGGGTGGGAAAGAGAGTGAAAACAAAATATCGTGGGTAAAATGGGACATTATATGTTGCTTTAAATCTTGTGGGGGACTAGGGGTAAAAATTCTTGAGTTGTTCAATAGGGCACTTCTAGGTAAGTGGGTTTGGAGATTTCTGAATGAACATAATAGTCTATGGACGAGAGTCATTAAGTTTAGGTGGTCCATGGGGGGTGGAGTCGAGAGGAGGGAGTAGGAGTCGGGAGAGGAAACCCTCGGGTTGGTTGGGGGGGTTTAAAAGCAGTGAGGGAGGGGTGCGGGAAGAGGGAGGAGGGCAACGAGAGGTGGTTTCTTGAGATGTTAGGAAAAAAGATTGGGGATGGGAACGTTACTTTGTTTTGGGAAGATGAGTGGGCAGGGGGTACTCCTTTGAAAATCCTTTTTCCAAGGTTGTACAATATTTGTAATAATAAACTAGTGAGAGTGTGGGAGATGAGAGAGTGGAGGGAGGGGGAATGGTGTTGGGTTTGGCAATGGAGACGGGAGATTTTCGAGAGAGAACAACATTTAATTAATTATTTGATTGACGTTATTAACATGTACCCTCTCAAGCTCGGAGTGCCGGATAGGTGGAGGTGGAGGGCTGCCCCAAATGACATCTACTCAACCAATGAGGCATACTAAAGGATTGCTCGGCTATCTACGGAAGACATTCAGGAAGAAAAACCAGAATTCAAACTCATTTGGAGTAAGGAGATTCCCTTGAAAGTTAGAGTCCATGCTTGACGAACCATTTGGAAGCGAATCCCGACAACGACAAATTTGCTCAGAAGACATGCTTTACCAAATCAAGCCAACCCCCAATGTATCTTTTGTAAATCAACCCAGGAGACGGTAAAACATGTATTGTTTGAATGTACATTTTCTTATCACTTCTGGATGGATTTTTTGAATTGGATTGGGGTGTCGGGTGCTCTATCTTCGGAACCTGCAACTAGTATCACTCAAGTTAGTAAATTACTCAAAGGCAAAGGTGTGAAGAAATTCTTGGTGTCATCCTGGCAATGTATTGTGTGGCTTCTATGGAAAAAAAGAAACGCAATGATTTTCCGAAATGAGAACCTCTCCATGGAAACACTGATGGAGGAGACGAAACAACGACTTTGGAACTGGTTAGTAGGGGTGAAAGGCTGGAGGAATTCGAGACCGCACTTGAAGTGGTTAGTAAACCCATTATCATTTTTTGTTTAAGAATCACTCTTGATTTTAGCATGAGTCTGTACTTTTGATATGCCTAAGAGCTTTTTTTCTTTTCTGCTGTAACTCAAACTTTACTTTGTGGGTATGCCTTATACCCATAATCCATATTTTTAATATTACTCTCCTTTTCTGATAAAAAAATAATAATAAAATCTGAATAGTGTATGATAAAGTTTGAAAGAGAAGCCCACGAACTCTCACAATTGAAATGAAATTAAATAAAAACACAAGTACACAATCGGGTTACGGAGCCCATTTAATTTGGATAGTTTGGACTAAATTCATTAATTTTTAAATTTGTTCTATATGCTTGACAAAGATTAAAGTTTTGTTTTGAATTCAAGGGATAGAATAAAAATACCCTTTCAAAAAAAGAAAAAGAAAAGAAGGATGAATAAAAAATATACTGATGTTGAAAGAGTCAAAGTTCATTCAACTTTATTTCCAAAAACTCGTATATTACAAATTTTTACAGCCAAGTCAAATCAATGCATGCTTGATTTTGTTCATTATACTATTTTTATAGTTATAGAGTTTTTATGTTATAGTTATAGATTTTTTATGCATGCTACATAATAATAATAAATTACATTGTACATTTTTAATAGCAACCTCTATTAATTAATTTAAAAATTTTGACGAGTAACTTTGTTTAAGATACCAATAAATAGATGAAAATTCATATGAGATGATCCCATGTGATCAATAATGTTTAGAAATATAATTTTAAAATGTGTGTAATAATTAGAATGTGATTAGTGGCTTCTCTTATCAATTTTTTGCTCTCCTACTAAAAATGGATCACCTGTACACATTTGTGTAACAAAAAGCATAAAAAGATATATAATGCATTAATGATTAGAGATTTTTGCTAATGGCCTAGGCATCTTTCCTCTAATGCACGGATTCTTAAAAAATTAACAGTATGCAGTATCGGATTCGCCTGAGATGCGATTCGGGTGGGATTCACTTGGGATTCGCACCCGATTCGTCACGTGCCGAATCCCAATTTTTGTTTTATTTTATTATTATTGGATACGCGTATCCTGTTCCGAGAATACGCGTATCGGATACGTATCGGGATTTTTTGTAAAATTTATTAAAATTTTGGGGTTTTTTTTTGTAAAAAATTAAAACTTACTAATAATTTGAAGGACACACTCTAAAACTTATTAAATATTAAAATTTATTAATCTTTTATTATGATTTATGACTTGTATGAGTTAATGCTATTTGATTTAATTGTTGTTTTGTTACTTATGGGATGAATTCCTTGATATTAGTACTTGTGTTTTAAATACTCTTGATATTACTACATGTGTTATATATAATTATTGTAAATTTTTTTAATATTATTACATGTGATATATATAATTAAATTAAAAAAATTGACGTATCCTGACCGTATTATATCCTAAAAATTTGAAAATCTACGAATCCCCGCACCCGAATCGTATCGTATCTGCACCCCGCACCCGCACCCGTGCAACACAGCATCTATCCAATCCAACCAGAAATTTTCAAATAATGTCAAATTTATCCATTTTTTTCTATATCTGATAAATAGACAAAATTCAACACGCATTAATGAATTCGCTGCGGACGTAGACTAATACTATTATATTGGGGTATTTCTCAATTGGTAGCCGGGAATCAGTTTGCTGTAATCTGTAGAATCTATAAAAGAAAAATACTATATAGGTTTTACTGTATTTATTAATATTAATATTTTATACTTATATTCCAAATTGAAATACACAGCCGCGAAAAGGAAAATGATTTTAAACTTTAAATGTTTTATTGCTATTATTTTATTTTATTTTATTTATATTTATATTTATTTCCGATAGAAATATACAGTACGTCTGATTGTCCATTAGCTTATATCTCTCTCTCTTCTCTCGCTCTTCCAGAGAGAGAGAGAACCAAAGCTAAACGAGCAAAGAGAAGAGAGAGAGAGAGAGAGAGGGAAAACGCGTATTTAACGACTACCACCGTCGCCGGCTTTGAATTCTCCGCGGCGGGTCCAAGATTGATACCGGTGTTTGTCTCCTCGCCTCTAATTTTGTACGACTTTTTGGGAATGGCTTCATCCCCCTTTTTTTCATTTAGGGTTTCGCCAACGTTGAATACGCCTCTTGTTTGATTTCGAACGACCGTCGACGGATTTTCGATCCCGAAGGTAACTCGCTTGGTTTCCCGTTCTTTGGTTTATTCGCGAGTAGTTTGTCGTTTATTGTGTTTCCGTTTATCTTTTCATTTTTTATTTGGTATGGATATAATTTGATGATGAAATGGAACTTATTTGCCTTGATGTTTGTGGCTTTTGATCGATGTGATTATTGGTTAGGGTTAGGTTTAGGTCGTCCTCGCAAATGGATGCGTCCGGGAATTCAGACGCTTACAGGAGTTCTTCTTCTTCCACCAACTCTAATCATTCCCGAAGAAACGGAGTGCAGATTTCTGCTTCCACCATTCTCCGATCGCCGTTATCCACCTTGTTAGAGTACTCTGGAATTCTTAGAACCAGGTTCAATAATTCGGAATCCGACACTTTGTTAAATAATGGAACAAATGTTAACTATCGTGATCACCATCAGCAGCCACAATCAAATGAACCTGCGCCTACCATGGCTGCAAATAGCAGTGGCGGTCTGGGAGAGGTCTCCATTAGGATAATTGGTTCTGGAGAACATGAGCATGATAGGAGTGCATCCAATACGCTGCATTCAGCTTCAAGTGTTGGGCAGCTTAGTGCACAGACTGAATCCTTTATGCGGCCCGTTACAAGGTCTGCGTCTTCAATGTCTGTGCTGTCCTCATTGGAAAGTCAGGTTGATTCGAGGAGTGAGAGAGAGGGTGGAGATGGGGCTACACATTCAACGAATGCGAGTGGTGATACAGATGCAGCTGAGGGAGCTGGCAACAATAATAGGGATTCTTCCTCATCTTACCAGAGATATGATATACAACAGGCTGCTCGGTGGATAGAGCAGGTCCTTCCTTTCACATTGCTTTTGTTGGTTGTGTTCATACGGCAGCACTTGCAAGGTATTTTGTCTTTTCCTCTTCATTTCAGTTGCTGTGGATTTTTGTATAAGCTGCTGCTGCCTATGTCTCCTGTTTTTACACTTAATGGCTATAAGATCAAAATGATATTAATTCCTAATCAATTTTATTGTGTGCATTAGTACAAAAGGATTGTTAGGAAAGGAAATAATCCTTTAGTTTCTTAGATGCTAGATGCATAATGGAGGAAAGAGAAGTGAATTTTTATTCATGCCGAAATGGAATTTCACGAGGGTTCCTTCACATATCAATAATATCATAATTCTCACTTCTACGTAACAATTTAGAAGTTAGAGTTAGTAAAGAAATTTCTTTTGTTGTCCAAAGAAAATGGATAACTTTTTTCTCACAGCCGTTCATTTTATTCAGAATCTTAAAATTGGGTTCAGTTTGGAGTATATAACTTATATTTGGTGAGTAATGGTATATTATGGGTTTGCTTTCTTATCCTTGATGACCAGCATCCTCATTCATCATGAAAGCCATTATAGTAACTGAGTTCCTTATTATTATTTGCTTGGGGATTAGCTTCATATCCTTTACTTGGAATGCTCATTTTAGAAAATATTTTTTTCTCAGTTTTTGAGGCAAGGCGATTATGTAAGGTGCCTTGCTCAATTTGGTTTATATTTATTTATGTCTAGTATGGGAATTTGATCTTTGATATATGTAGGATTCTGTGTTACCATTTGGATTGCTGCTTTCATGTTTAAGTCAAATGATATTGTACGGAAGCAGACGGCGCTTAAGGTACATTTTGTACATCTGCGTGTCATTTTGCTTATTCTTGGGTCCATATGTTTGAATGATGAATATTTCCTTTACTCTTTATGTAAAGTCACTGTTATCAAGGGACTGACTTCTCCTCTTCAGGGTGAGAGGAGCATATTGGCACTCATTGGCATTTCCATCCTTTTCTCACTTCATGTTGTTGGGATTTACTGGTGGTATCGGAATGATGATTTGCTTCATCCTTTGCTGATGCTGCCACCAAAAACCATACCACCCTTCTGGAATGCGATATTCATTATCATGGTGAATGGTGAGTCCTTTTCTTTTAGGGCGTGTTCTAGGGGTTACTGGTGGGATCTTTTTGGTGGAGGAAAAAATTAATATTTGTTTATGTTTTGAGAGAGACAGTTTTGTGCTTAGATCTCAAATCAAGCTAGTAGTTATGTCCTTGAATATTGACCAATGACCTCTCAGTTTCTTGTTTTAATCTTTCGAACATGGATCTATTTTCTCAGATACACTGGTCCGTCAGGCAGCAATGGTCTTGAAGTGTGCATTATTGATGTACTACAAAAATAGCAGAGGTCGAAATTATCGTAGGCAGGTAAAGATTCGTGCCGTCCCTATATTGGACATAATTATTTATTATTTGTTTTCATATAGTTGTTATAGACAGCAGTCACAACGCATACCTTCTATTGACGAGATTGCTAATTCACAGGGTCAACTGCTAACTTTAGTTGAGTACATGCTGTTGCTTTACCGTGCATTGCTGCCTGCCCCTGTTTGGTATCGTTTCTTTTTGAACAAAGAATATGGGAGCCTCTTCTCATCACTAATGACTGGATTGTACTTAACTTTCAAGCTGACATCTGTTGTTGAGAAGGTAGTTGCTGAGTGCTATTCTGGCCATAGTTTAACATTCTAGGCTTCTAGTAGTATTTCATAAATCTGCTTTTAAAGATTTCTAATTTATATTTTTGCAATTTGCTTGTTCTGTGCGTGGTGCATGACTTCACTTTCCTGAAATGCATTGGTGTTTTCAGGTCCAATCATTCATAACTGCTCTGAAAGCATTGTCAAGGAAAGACATCCATTATGGAGCTTATGCCACATCTGAACAGGTATCCATTTTTCTTTAAGGCCTTAGTTTTTAATGACATTCTGGATTGTTTGGGAACCATTGAAGAATTTTACTGCCTAAAGAACCATCATTCAACTTGTCAATTAAAGGGGCACACGTATATTCCTCATCAAAGGAAGTAATTCCTGAACCTTGATACATATGCTTGTCTTAGGTCTCACTTCCTTGTTACTACATGTGGCTGATCCCTCGTATAGCACATATCCTTAAACATTGCCTGTGAAGGGTTTTGCCTATCTATGCCTCTTGCCCCTCTACATTTGCACTTAATGAATATGCCAAATCCTAATGGCTAAGGCTATGTTTGTTTTGGGATTCACACGGATGGACTTAGGACTTTGCGCTCCCCGTCTCATACGAGTTTGGGATTTAGAATCTGGTTTTCAAATCCCACATTCAATCTACACCTACAAATACCTATAAAACCTATTACTACTCTTCCCAATACATCACACTTTGGGTGTGTTTTGAAACACTTAAAACAACTTCTAGAAGCACTTATTTTCAAAGCTCCCTCTCACAGCTTTTGAAAATAAGTGCTTCTGGAAGCTGTTTTAAGTATTTCAAAACACCCTTTATACACTATATTACTCTTCTCAATATAATATAATAATACAACATCAATCACTATTAAACATTGATTTGACATAAAGTTAAATCTCACTCTACTCAAATACCAAAACAAACACATACATATACTATTCATCAAGGATTTTAAATCCCTAGATTCTAAAATCTTGACTTGCTCCGCACACTTAAATCCAAAAACAAATGCAGCCTAATTTACTTCAAACCCGTCTTCCACCTCCCTTAGACAGCACTATAAGAGCACTTGATGCATCTGGAAACTGGGTTAGAACTTAATAATCAACACAGATGCATTTTATGGCGCCATAAAGTTTTTCTTGTTTAATTGGGTCTTGAAAGGAAAAGTGGACTTGATCATACTGCTGTACTTGTGATTTTTTTTTATCAATCACACAAATCATTCATTTTCCTGTGGGGGTGTGACTGTAATCAAAATATGAGATTTTTTTTATCAATCACACAAATCATTAATTTTCCTGTGGGGGTGTGACTGTAATCAGAACATGACTTGATGCAGGTCAATGCAGCAGGAGATTTGTGTGCTATTTGCCAGGAAAAAATGCACACTCCAGTTCTTCTTCGTTGCAAACACATATTTTGCGAGGACTGTGTTTCAGAGTGGTTGGTCCTCTCTCTTCCTTCTTCTATTTTTTATCCTAAATTTGCTGATTATTTTCTGCTTCAGTTAACAACTATAATTTTTTTAAATAAATTTATTTATAGCATAAAGAAATATTATTGTCACTATTCCTTGCCGCTATTTGAGTGGATGGGGCATTATCTATTATTTAGTTTACTCATATAATGCATCTTATAATGTGAGGAAGAGGAGACTGGTCGTGCATTAAGATTCTCCATTATATTAGTATTAGTTTAATTATTTTGTGTATCTAGGTTTGAGAGAGAACGGACTTGCCCTTTATGCCGGGCGTTGGTGAAACCTGCTGATCTTCGATCATTCGGTGATGGATCAACAAGTCTATTTTTTCAGTTATTCTAGATCCAGGAAGTTTTCTGTCCTCGACTTGGAGCAGCTCTTCCCCGATAATCTCATCTGCATAGAAAATTTTAACTGTAACTATACTGCTGCCACAAATACCTATTCTGCAGTGGCTGATAGAAATACGCCATATGTTGATATGTTGTAATCAGAAAAATGTATGCGAGGGTTTCCTGTTGCTGGAATTGTTGTATTTACAGTCGATCATGGGATATGAAACAGTATGCGCGGTATATAAAAGTTCTTTTTTTGATCCGAGTGTCTTTTCTCAATCACTTTCTTGCTTGTTGAAGTTCTTAGATGTTCAATTTGTTGCATGATTTCATGAAAGCAAAAGAGGAACCCTGGGCTTGTGCTTGATTTGATTATGAATTTGAAGCTCCAAAATTTGTATGAGATGGATTCCATGTACTATACTGTGATTCAAATATGTATATGAGGCTCCAATACAATTATGTTTTAAAGGAGAATATGATCTAAATACGGTGTAACACCTCTAATACAAGAGTTCCTCATTTAGATTTTTGAGTTAATGAATGGACTTTGGAATCGGCTGCCTTGACTTTACAAGAGTCGCTCATTTAGATTTTTTAATTATTGAATTGATTTTAGAATTGTCTCGATTCGACTTTTTGATTTTTTTTGTTAGATGAAGAGCATAATGTCTTAACACAGGTCAAATTATATACCGACTACTCACTTCATAATAAATAATAATGTCGTTTGTGAAATTTTGTATGAATGAATATAAAAGTTTGACAGTTAACTTTACATAAGTTCCTGCAGTAAAAATATTCTTATATAAATCCTAAAAATATCTTTTAACTGAAAATAGGACTTTCCTTATGAATATAGATAAGAGTAGAATTGAAAAAAATGTGAAGAAATCCAGTCGTTATAAAATGGTGTTATTGAATAGTGGTAGATACTAGACTAACACTAACTAGCGTGTCACCTAACCTTACATAATCAACACCGCAGCTTCCCACCTCTCTCGGCGGCGGTGGCGTTCATCTGACTCAACCACGCTTTCAAGAACGGAAGATCAAATGTGAAGCGCGAAACTATAGGCAAAGGTGGCTGTGTCGAAACTACACTGTTTCTTCTGATCCTCGCCTTGAACTCAGAATGAGCACTCTCTAAAGCTAATGTAACTGGCATTCCATCGTCGTTGCTTTTGCTCGACAAACAACTCAATTCTCTACAAATAGGCAATGCAATTCTCTTCATCATTTCACTTTTATCCTTTCCTCTGTTTTCACCATTCTCTGTTTCACATCTCTGTTTTCCTCTGTTTTGATCATTCTCTGTTTCGCTTCTCTGTTTTCCTCTGTTTTGATCATTCTCCGTTTCACTTTTCTCTTTTCCCTTTTTGTCCCTGCTGTTTGCTGTCTCTCCGTCTTTAGTCAAGTCGATCACCTTTAGAAACGGATTGCCTCCCGTAAAGTCGCGGAATGTCTTGAATTCTTTAGCGCGAACGCCACCAGAATTGGGAGTTTTCTCACTTCCAATGTGATGCTTGTTTGCTTCGTGCTGGCTTAATAGCTTCCTCTTTGCTACCATTTCTGCTATCGGTCCTAACCCCTTTGCGTACGACATTAAGCTATCTTTGTAGCTGATATCTCCTTGATTCATCTGTTCATCACATTAATGTTGGTGTTCGTATCTCGATATTCAAGAAATGGAAAAAAAATTGATTGAAAAAATCTTACAAGAATCAGAGGCTTGCAACTGCTGTAGGATACTGAATAATCTACGGACGCCTTCACGACACGAGTATGTTAATCGTCTGTCCGCTACTTAAGAACTGGTTAATAATGTTCCACTCTCTCTGCTACCTGATTCAAGAAAAAGTACGTAGTATTCATAACCAATACTTTTTAATGAAACAACTAATACTGTTAAAAGATGCACACAAACTGCAAACTAACATGGACATATGATTAGAATTACCATTTGAGAAACTTCTTGCATGAAAATGATCCATCATTGCAGGGGTTTTCTTGTTTGTCCTCTTAATGGTTGATTGTGAGGGGTGAATCTTGAATCCTTGCTTTCGCTCCAGGCTTTCCTCATGGATATTCTTCTCGTCCCGGAGAATTCAGACACAAAGTTGTCCGGATCCGTTTTCAGGACGTGGAAAATCTTCTTCGCTAAATCATGTATAGCACGAGCCTATCAAACAGAGATCCAATTCATAAGATAGTTTCACCATACAACTGATTCACAACTATCACTTTATAGCATAATAACTAATACTTGTGAACAAAACAACTAATACTGACAAAAGTTAATATTGTACTCACCTGTCTAAAATATATCGTTGTTGAAGAGTTGAAGTGCATCGCGTTTTCTGGTATCAGAAACACATCATGCTGCCAAAAGACAATGTAAAACTTAGCGTCCGTTCTAGCGAAATCCTAAATCCGTCCCTATCTTAATTTACATAAAAGCGAACCTTAAATTGTTCAAGATTTTGGTACAAGCCCTCATGGAGTTTAGCCCTCATTGTGCCAAAACCCATAGGCTCTTCAATTATTTCATAGTAGTCCTCAACCTTTTAACAACACAATAAAAACCATAATCATATGACCTTTAAAAATGTAATTGAATTTGTCAAAATTAGGAAATTAAACAACCTCATCAGGATCAACTGGTTCTGCAACTATCTCTCCTGCAAATAAAACATTTTAGCTTTAAAATTAGCTCAAAAATTAATTTTGAAAAGGAAAATTTTTAATTTTAATTGCATATATGTAATTATTCTTATTCACCTTTGCAGTGTATCAAGAACTAGCTCGAGAACATGCTTTGCTGGCATTATTGATAGTTTGCCTAATTTACAAGAAACATAATCAGGCATCACATATATATTTATATGCAATTGTTCATAATTTTACATAATATAAATTAATTTAGGTACCATTTGTAATTGCATGATCATCACGCTTTTGATTCTTGTGTGATTCAAGAACAGATTTCCACTCCACTGCAACAATTTATAAAAAAATGAATTATTCAATCAGTTTTATTATATATATATATATATCATAAATTGAATTACTCACAAAAATCAGTTGAGTTATTTGCATTTTGTGGGCTGCCCCTCCCCTGCATGCATGCAAAAGAACCTGAATTATTATTCTAAAATCAACAAAATTCAATTAAAGACTAAAGAAAACATAACAATAGTATAATAATACCTTCCAAACTTGTTTGGCTAATTTTGAAACTGGAGAAAAAGCTGATGAACATCAGCTAATTTTCTCTTCATCCCAGTTCTTGTTCTAGAAAGCTGTCTTTTTTGATGATTTTCCTTGCAATCAAGGGCCGAGATTCGCGGGCTTCTTCTCCTTTGCCCGTCTCTCTCCATCGATTTGAGTATTTTCCTGTATTAAACGAGCTTTTAACGAACAATCTTATTTATAAAAACGACCCCCCCAAAAAAAAAATATATATATCAACTTTAGTACCTGGACATTGAAGAAGTTTTTGGGTGTGACAGAATATGAGCATTGGAAAGCCTGATAATTTTTTGTTGCTTTTAAAAAAGATGATGGGAGTTATTTTGCAGGAGATCACTAAGATTATAGTTATTTTTCTGTAAATGGAGAAAAAAGATTCTGAATTTCGTTACACTTGCAACATATTAACGGCTTTGTATGCTTTTGATAGGTATCCCTTTTTTATTTGAAATTAATTACTGATTAAAAATGATTTTGTTACATGTTATTCTCCCAGCAATAAATTTGGCAATCAGATTTCCTTTTGGCTGCAAATGACAGTTGTGTTTTACATATTAAATTAATTCGGTGTGTAACACGTATATTATTATTTAAAAATAGAATGTGACGGAATATTAATTTTAATCGGAGTATAATATTTCCGGTGAGGAATAGGATCCACTGCTTTTTCACAGTTGATTAATTGTCATTAATTCAAATGTTTGACGAGGAAAAAACAAAATGCTTATATATATTAAAATGAAAAAGCTTCTAGAGTTGAAATTAATTGATGGCTTATACTAGTCTTACTAAGAAAAAAATAATATTAAAGTAATTAAAAGTGATTTATCTTAAAATGTGAAACTGGTGTACATGAATGTTATAATATTGTGGTTGACTCCTCTTTTCAAAACAAAAAACCCACATTAATCAACACTCTATGTAAAAAATATCTTACATTTCTCATATATAATTTATAAATTATTGTATAACATGAAATTTATTAAATGCACATCATCAAATAATAACGCCGGATTACTTCCATAAAACTCTAAATTAAACACAGTTTTACGCTTTTCCTAAAAGCAAAATATATAGATTGTGCGTTTCTCATAAATGTCAAATATTATTTTCTGATCTTTTCCACATTAATGATATATGATTAATTGAAATGCACAAAACTCATTATAACATACGTTTTTTTTACCGAAAGGAGCACAACTCATTATAACTTGATTGTGTAATTTGCATAAAGTGGGATATTATCCAACAATTGCAAGAAAAAAAAATGGTATTAAAAATTAGCTATAACATTCAATTGAGTGGACTAAATGGTTTAAAGAGTTTGAGCAAATCATGGGTGCAATAATATTTTAAGATAGGCTTTTGATTATCTGAGATTTATTCAACGTTTATTTTTTAAATAACATGTTACTTGTACGCATATTTAAAATTTAAAAATATTAAATAAAAACAAGTTTTGGAGGGGGGAGGGGGTTAGATCCCTTGAACTAAAAATAAGTTTAATTATAATGTTAAAATTTATTTTGTTTGCTAAAAAACTAAAATAAAATAATGTATTTATTGTGATCATATTCAAAGTAGAAAAACTAAAATAAAATAATGTATCAATGTGATCATAGCCTCTCTTCGAAATTGAACTCAGATTCATAGCATTTTGAGATTGCAATCCAAACCAGCATATTGTCTTGGCTTCTGATTTCCAACGAAGGAGAATTATAATTTTTTTTTCCTATGCTTTTTTGGTTTTGGAATTTGAGGGGAATTTTAAATTCTATAAGATTAATTAGTGATAAATAAAAAAGTGTATTAGATCTTTTGTATAAGTTGGAAAGTGTGGATTATGTAAAATTTATAGGTTAAAATTTTAAAAATTATGTGATAAATGATTAATTGTATAATGTGAAATGTGTGAAAAATAGTAGAGATGATATGTAAAGTAAAATTCAGAAATGGATATTGTTGTGTAGAATAGATAATATAATAATTAAAAGATAAAAATTTGTGTGAAGCAGAGTTTATCGAGAACTTGATTATTTTAGTATCACTGTTATATATAAACATAAACTATCACTGTTATGCATAAAAAATATTATTGTTATGAACAAAAACTCTCACTGTTTAAAAAATATTTAATATTTTTAAATAGTGATTTTTTTTAACGTAACAATAACAATTTTATATATAACAGTAATAGAGTTTATGTATAAATTTGGTTCACAGGGGTGTTACGCTAATTAAAAAGTGGATGATGAATGGTTAATACTAACATTACAAAATTGTGTCTAAAAAATGGTAAAATAAATATATTGAGTGGGTCTCATGTGCACCCGGGTGCACCTTGCACTCATAGTGCATTTTAGAAGCGTGCAACTATACAAAACAGAAACGTGCAACTATCCAAACAAAAGCATGCAACTGTATTCTCATATTAATAGTTGCACATTTCTGTGTAAATAAATTGCACTTTTCAGCATAACAAGTTACACCGCTTCTAAAATGCACTATGAGTGCACGCTGCACCCGGATGCATACAAGACCTAGCCAAATATATTATAAGTAGAAGACGATTCGTAATCACATACCAAAATTGTTGAGAACAAATGAGAATTTAAATTTGAAATTCCAAAGGCAACAACCCCTTAAGTTTAAGACAATAATTTGTGTGAATCCGAGTTTAAGATGAATTCTACTTCTTTAATATTACTTTTGTGTATGCACACTATCAATGTTACGCATAGATAACATCACTGTTTTATTTGAATAATAGTGTGCAAAATCTGATTCGCATGAGTGTTACTCTAAATTTAATTTACGGCAAATATACTCACTTTTAATAATAATTTTTTTTTATACCCATTTCAATAAGAAAAAAAGAAATATACCCACTATACATTTTTCATCCAAAAATACCCTCAAAAGTAAAAATGGGTCCATCCATTATCCTTCACATCTACCCTCCTCCATCTTACACTACACTATATAGTATATACACATATAAATATATTTATAATTAT
This sequence comes from Stenogyne calaminthoides, assembly GCA_037126765.1. Classification (NCBI taxonomy): domain Eukaryota; kingdom Viridiplantae; phylum Streptophyta; class Magnoliopsida; order Lamiales; family Lamiaceae; genus Stenogyne; species Stenogyne calaminthoides. The sequence goes on from JBBCBC010000010.1 coordinate 267,055, forward strand.
GTTTTAATCAAATATTACATTTAAATGGATATGATATTGTAAATTTTGGAATACAAATATCAATTGAAGATACGATATCAATAAAAGTAGAATTATTAGGTTTAATAAAAAATCGATATTAAAAAAGTTTTATTCAATTTAAAAAAAAATTAATATTATTTACAATTTTAAAGAATTAAAAAAACGTAACTGATCACTTAAGTAATTTTAAACTTCTTTATTTTTATTTTAATATAAAATAGCTATTTATTTAATTATAAATATATATTATAATGAGTTATTTGACAATTTTTATTTAATTTACACAATTAGGATATAATAAAAAAATAAATAAAGATATATGGATGGGTAGAAATTTATTTTTCTAATAAGGGTATACATGTATTTTCATTGCAAAATGGGTAAATAAATAAAGATGTATGTTTGTTCTTGGATTTTATAGGGTGAGATGGTGGAAAAGATGATTGATGTGATATTATTATATTATTTTGAGTGTATTGGAAGAATAAAAAAGTAAATGATGTGAGTGTATTGAGAGAATAAAAAGTAGAATAGTAGTAGGTTATAGTGTAGAGTAGAATTAATAGAATTTTAAAATTCTTACTTTAATTTTCAAAATAAATGGGGGTTTGAGATTGTAAAGTTCAAAGTCCGACAGGATAGTCGCGAAACGAACATACCCTCAGTTCCACCACTTGACTTGACTTTCCCTTTTTTTTTTTTTCCCTTTTCCTTTTCTCCCTCATCTTTAACCAACCATCAGTCCATCACCAATTCATTCTTTTCCCACCCCCATGTTTTTTTCTTCTCTCTAACGCTTCCGATTCATGGTGGTTTTGGTCTCCGATCGAGAATCAGCGGCGCAACTACTCATCTAGAGCTTCATTCTTGTTCTTATCTAACGCATCAGGTAAATTTTTTCCTTTTCCTTTTCCGGTTTTTCTTTTTGCAGCCGCATTGGATCCTGCCTTCCGGATTTGTCGCATTTTCCATCGCTTAATTTCGGTTTTTTTTTTTAAAGTTTCGATTCTGTGTCAGATGAAGTTTTAATCAAATTACGGATTCGCTATTTCAATTTAATACTCGAAACCTAATTTACGCGAATGATTCAAAGACGAGAAATAGTGATTTGATTCTGTATTTAGACTGTTATTTTTTTTTTTCTGGATTGTTGGGATTATTTCGTTTCTCTATCTTCATTTTGAATCCCTGATAATTTGTGTGCATATTCGAAGGAATTGTTTTTATGCTTAGTGATTGATGTAATAATAAATATGCATATGCTGCCTTTCCCAATTCCCATTATTATCAAAACAATTTTTATTAGAAAGAAATAGGCGGCACCGCTACTTCCATATGCTTATCTTATCCATATTTTCTGATCACCGCCATAGGAATATCATTGAGGTTATTGTGTTTAGCTTTCATGAGTTCTTTTTTTGTCTTGCATTTTCTTTGCAGCTGAAAATGGATATGGATTCTGAAAAAAATTTGGGGGAATCTTCTCAATCCTCCACTGATAGCTTGGCTGTTAATAACTCTACCCTGCACATAGTTGCTCCATCTTGTGCTTTGTGCCGTAGAATTATTACATCAGATAATGATGCTGGTGATCTTGAAGCTATCAATGTTTGTAGTGATTGCAAGTTTTTGTTGCTGGAAGATATTGAGCTAACCTCACCAGATGTTTACCCTAGGATGACTCGTGTTTCAAGAAGAAGGTTTGATAGCTCTGAGTCCATTGACAGTATGTTCTCTCAACAGTTTTCCCAAATAATCAACCAGGCAAGGCAAAACCCATCCACAGTTTCCGAGCGGGATAATAATTCTGTAGATGGGGATGGTGCTGCGAGGTTAGAGCGGCATATAAGTTCGCATGTAAGTTCCAGAAATGGGTCTAGAAGATGGAGGAGAGGGTTTTCAGATACCGAAAGTGATGCCTTTGATTCTCTGTATGGGGAGAGTGAATCAAATGCCAGCTTGAGGAGAGACAGGGCTGCCCATGGTGGTGAGGCTGATACTATATCATTTAGTGCGTATGGTGGAGACTCTGATGCCTCTGTTGATGACCAAAGTTTCTTGGAAAACGAAAATTTTGGCCATCTAAATGGAGCAAGTGACCTAGATAGTGATACTGATATTGATCCCATGAATGCTGGTCTCTACCAATTGAACTCGGAAGAGGACAGTGATTGGGAGATGGAAGCTGAGATCGAGGGCAATGCCCTTGAGTCTTTGATGGGTGGAGCTTTGACTTCAAACGGGAGTAATGTCTATGTTAATTGGCGCAGGCATTCTTTGTCCCCTAGAGTTGAGAGTGCATTTCCACTCAGAAGACGTGATAGGATGACCAATTTCCAAGAGGTCCGTACTCATGTTGAAGACGATTTTGGAGATTTTGGAGAATTTGGAGATTACCTTGATGCCAGAGGCTTCGGAGATCTTCTTGATCATCTTGCTGAAACTGAAAGTTCTAGGAGAGGAGCCCCTCCTGCTTCTGTATCGTTTGTGAATAATATGCCTCGTATGACCATTAATGACAACAAGCTGGTGGAAGGTGTGACATGTGCAATCTGCAAGGACCCCTTTATTGTTGGAACTGTTGTTAATAAGCTGCCCTGTTCTCACTTCTATCACCCGTCTTGCATCTTACCATGGTTAAGTTCTAGAAATACATGCCCACTTTGTCGTTATGAACTCCCAACTGATGATAAGGATTATGAAGCAAGGAAAAGGAATTTGGGCAATGAAAACCAAACATTTCATACCCATCAGCCTTCTTTGAATGATGCTATAGTGGATGAACCTTCTCGAGTTAATCATGGAGGCCAGCAAAGGGAACGAGTTGATTCAGATTCTGGCAGGGAAAACAGCAATAGGGACATTACAAGGAATAGATGGTTCTTTCTTGCTGCTGCCGCTGCTCCATTTGTCAGTTTGGTCGGAATATCTCTCATTCTGTGGTTTGGCAATCCTGCATCAGGTAGGTTGTACCGAAGTGGCCGCCTTCCCTACCGTAGGGAGACTAGCCCGAGGAGGTGGTGGTCGTTTTTCTAACGTGTTCTCTAGAGTATTGTTGTACGGATTTCGTGAATCGGTTTGGCTGGTGCTCTTCGTGGTTTAGGTGGTGGTGCTCTTTGTGGTTTAGGCAGGCAACGTTTATTTATCCTTGTCAACTTGCAGTTTCTATGAAGGAGGTTATTGGTATTGTTGTATATGTTTGTTTTGATCTGTCATAATTGAATCTCACTTTTAAGTTCTCTGTTTTGGGTTTGATATTTTGTATCCTTTGGGAGAGGTTGATGTATATAATTGCGAATCTTGATTTCCCCAACTGCCGCTTTATTTATATACGTTCATAAAATGTAGTACTCCCTCCGTCCCAAACTCCATGACATTTTGACTGTTCATAAGCATTTAGTATAATAATGGAATAATAATAAAGTGTTGGGGTTAGATATGAAAATTCAACTTTATTGGAAATGTAAAGTACACTTTATTAGAGGGTAACCTGTTAAATAGACTGCAAGTTGCAGTAATAAATCTGATACAGTTTTAAATAACAAAATAATTCGAATTTTACTGTTCAATGAACAGTAAAAGTAAGATAAAAATTCAGCCAAAACAGATTTCCCTCTTAAAACTCCCAAATTCTGAATTTTTCCCCCTATTACTGATTTTCCACCTAAAAGATAGCAATTACAGCTCAAAATAGTCAAATTTACACCAAATTTCCCCTCCTATTACAGAATATAAATACAATTACAGCTTTCCTCCTAATCTGTCTTTAAAGTCATAAATGTGTTTCCTCACAATTACTCCTTAAAATTTGTCATAAATTGTCTTCCTCAAAATCTGCCACAAAACATAAATGCTCATGTAAGTTCAACATGACTGAAAATAAGAAGCATTTAAGCTTTGAAGACAAAAAATAAGATTGTGCAATATCTACTAGAGGAGTTAGATAATGGTGTACCTAAGCATGGCAAGATGAAGGAAGCTAGCATCCTATTTGGGACATCTTCCAACACTGTCCACAGAATCTGGATCACTGCAAAGAAGCAAATAGATGAAGGTAAGGAAGTTCATTTAGTTTCATTAAGATTGGGAAAGAAAAGCAAAAAAAAATTGGATCAAGAGAAGATGAAGAACATTCACTGGACAGAAATGTCAACCATAAGAGACCTTGTTGATGACTTAGAAGTTAGTAAAAACACAGTTGGTAGATGGATCAAAGATGACCAAATCAAAGCACATACAAATGTCATTAAGCCAGCCCTTACAGACCTAAACAAGGTTGCTAGAGTACAATACAGTTTGAGTCAACTCTATGTGCACAGAGAAAATAACATCATCAAGTTTAATAACATGCACAATGTTAACATAGATGAAAAGTGGTTTTATATCACAAAACATCTCACAGATTCTACAAGTTGTCAATTGAGGAAAATCCACATAGGTCTTGCAAAAGCAAGAGGTTTATCACAAAAGTTATGTTCATTTGTGATGTTGGTAGACCACTATATTCAAGTGATGACATATGCATATTTGATGAAAAGATTGAGATGTTTCCCTTCACTGAAGAAGTTGAAGCAGTTAGAAATAGCAAGAACAGATTGAAAGGCACTATAGAGACAAAAAATATTGAATCCATAACTAAGGAAATAAGCAAGGTCTGCCTAATGAATCAGGTACTTTGTTTATTTTCTTAGACTATCCGAGAACTTTAATCATTTAGTCTCTAAATGAGCATCCTCAACTTAGTTGGTTACTTGCAATTAGTAGTTTCTAAATGGAGCAAGTATCCTAAACTAACTTGTTGGTTGCTCTATTTATTTCACATATTTTACTAGCAATAAAAGAGAAATGACCTGCAAATGCAAGCAAAGAAATCTGGATCCAGCAAGACAATGCCAAACCTCACATTTCAAACAGAGATCCAGATTTCAGAGTTGTAGCATGCTCTGATGGTTTCAACATTTAACTGGTTTGCCAACCAGCCAATTCTCCTGACACAAACATTAATGATTTGGGGTACTTTGCATCAATTTAGGCATTACAATAGAAGAAGAAGGCCAAAACAGTTGCTGAGCTAGTTGAAAACGTAGCTAAATCATTTGAAGACCTAACATCAATAACTCTTAATAAAGTATTTCTTAGCTTGCAGGGTTCATGCATAGAGATAGTGAAGGCCAAAGGAGATAACAATTTCAAGACACCTCACATGAAAAAAGACTCACTGAGTTATCAAGGATTACTCACTGATTCTCTTGAGGTTGATGAGAGTTTAGTAAGAGAATGCATAGATTACTTAATGGAGCATGATAATGGAGTTGAAAGCACCTATGATATGGGAAATCTAATGAGGGATTTAGGGTATTAGTAGTTCATTAGCATGGTATGTGTCTATTTTGGTACTTTTTGCTTCCCACTACTGAGTAGATGGTGAATGTTTACTGCATAAACATAGAAGTAGATAAACTTCTAGGACATGCATTGTTTAAGCAGTAAACATGTAGATGAAGATCATTTTGATTTGTATTTTGACTGTCATTATGAAATGAATGACTTTTGGATATATTTTGGTTTGTATTTTGATAATAAAGTGAATTCACAAAAAAAACATCTGTTTAACACATTTTTATCAAAGTTCTGAATTCTCAAAAAACACATGTTTAACACATTTATCAAAGAATACACACATAATAGTTCTGTTTTCTCAAAAAACTCGTGGGATGTTACATTTGATTGGACCCTCAGATTATAATTACATCATTGGGTAAGGCTAAACATCCTAATCTAGGCAAACCATCCTAGAGGTTGCATTAACACATTATATCATCAAGAACACATCAATTCACCAATTTTTCCATCAAAGATTGCCAACAGAGCATTCATTTGTAACCCTCATAGGATCATTTAGTCATAGGGCTTAGGTTAAGCATCCTAATCTAGGCAAATCATCCTAGAGGTTGCATCAACACATTGTATAATCAAGAACATATCAATTCACCAATTTTCCCATCAAAGATTGCCAACAGAGCACACATTTGTAACCCTCATAGGATCATTTAGTCATAGGGTTTTGGTTAAGCATCCTAATCTAGGCAAATCATCCTAGAGGTTGCAATTAACACAAACAAAGACACATCAATCATCTAAATACCACATCAATTATCCAAATAGCACAGCTGATTCTACAAATTTCCAAGATAAGCACATCAATCGAAAGATCACATGCTATATTTCAATAACAAAGTAAAAAAGGATCAGAATAACCTGTAAATAAGATCTTTAACACACGGTATAAGGACAATCAACATATCAACAAATGACTTTGTGGATGGATCCAACCAGTAAGCCTTATCAGAGAACGGTGGAGCACTCCCAGGCATCGGCTCGACTAATGATGTCACCTCGTCGGAAACATCATCGCACCAAGGCAATTCCGGTGAGAGAGAGTCTTGAACAACCATGGAGCTATAATCGGGAGAACCCCCAACTGTGTCTCTCAAATCTGCATCGCAACAATTGGGACCCAAATCGGCATTCGGTTGCTCCACCGTCACCGCCACCGGCTCCGTCTCCTTCTTTCTCTCTTCATCCCATCTTTTGGACAAAGGGTGCTGAGAGTCGAAAGCCCCCGTTTCCTCCCACTATGCACTGAATCCGCCTCAAACTTGTTAAAATCTTTGGTGCAGGGCCAATTTTCAGAATCGAGATATGAATCGTCCATGGTGGATATAGGGTTTTTTGGGTATGGGAACGGAGAGAACAAAGAGCGGCGACTAAGGAATCGAGGGATTAGAGAGCAGATTGCAGAGAGCAACAACGGAAAATAAAGATCGAGACATTAGAGAGCGATTTCAATGCAACAATGGAAGAGATAGAAGAGAGAGTATAGCGGCTAGGGTTTGGATGTGATGGGACAGAGATATGAGTGGGGGGGGGGGTTAGGGACTTATGTTAGGGCTAATTAACATATGGGCCGGTTTAGTGGGTAGATTTTAGGATAAAGTGTTGGGTTAACTGAGTGGCATATTGTGTAAATAATCTATTATTTGAAGGGTGTTAGTTAGAGTAAAAAGATGAATATTGTGTATTTTACCATAAAAATTGTGACAAAAAAAAAAAGTACTTTATAATAAAGATTGGGACGGAGGGAGTAATTGTTTTGAAAATAAATGCATTAATAAAACAAATAGAGTTTAGTATAACGTTGTTGAAAGACAAAAGCTCAATTTATACACCTTTGTTTTTGAGTTGGTTTTACGTGAAATAATTTCTACATATTTTTTAAGAATGAAACAACTAATAAAATTAGATTACACAACACTTTAATTTTTTTTTTAAATTTAGATTTTTTTACCTCATGTGGTGCGAGAATAAATCTCACGAGCCAAGGGTTTTCAAAGTCTAGAAAACAATCGTGTTAAAAATCGATAACATAGAAATTTGATAGATACACATAAATGATGAGAAGGGAGCATGGTAGCAATGAAGGAATTTAAATACAATAGGCAAAAGCCTATATATCTCTTGTACTGATCTCTGCCTCTTAACCTATGTACACACAATTGGCACTGCCAAAACAAAAACCAATCTGGCTTGCTCGATTTTGCCTTGAAGACACGGGTTGATCATAGCAGAGTAGCGTGTAAGCAATATAATTATCTTCTAAAATAGTATGTTGAAATAAAGAATAATCCATCCAGCCATTGAGAAAATAGCAAATATGTGAACCCAGAATAACACCGACGCTGCCTCCTTCCCACATCCTCTTAGACTAGCAACCGCACCTGCACGAGGAGGACCACAAAAAATAAAAAACGGAACTACTTCCTGACCTAATAGTAACAGAAATCCTATATTTTGTAACATTTGCCAATTCTTCTAAACTTGTTAAATGGTCCATAATTCGGCTTAATTAGGTGTAATTTCAATCAGGATTAAGCAGATCAGTGTATTTACATGGAAGACATCTAGTTCAGAGTTTCAGCATTTAAGTTGCATCCCATCTAAGAACTATTTCAATTTAGCTCATTCATGCAAATGCTAAACTATCGAAAATACATAGGATGCAGTATTTACAAACAGAAATATACGCACTTGGATAGTGCATGCTATATCGAACTTTAAAATCCCTTATACCCTTGGAAACAAGAACTGTGTGTTTTCCACAGCAATACAAATGCCAAACAGTTTTGACCAATCTATCAAATTGACTAGAATTGCACCGTGCTACCATTTTAAAAGAATTTGGCCAAAATAGCAAAAAAGACACAACACTTGGTATATATTTTGCTTAATTTCGGCAATACATCATTTAATGCTTGTAATGTGGTCATAAAAAAGCTTACCAGAAAGCACAGAAGTTGGCATTGTGTGCTGCACTAAGAGCACGAATCTAAACATTTTATCATCTGGGGGAAGGAACCCCAGCTTATCAGCCAGCGTGACGATGCCTAGACCAGCCACAGGAACCAACATCAATCGCGCGAAAATGATAGCTGCAGTTGTCTTAGCACCTATTTTTTTACTCCCAGACCCTGGCCCTGCACATGTTCAAATTTAATCATTTCTCTGATCAGGTAGTAACAATGGTGCCCTAACAATGAGATCAGAGGAAGTACTTTGATAGCTAACTTACCATCAACAAGGTTGCCACCTAAAGCCAACAATATGCATGGGATCATCGCATCCCTGATAATTAAAATAAATTGTTAGAAAATAATTACAATCACTAACTAAACTAGATAAACACAAGTTAGCCCATTTTAAACTATTTAATTCGCTGCCATTAAATTACAACAACTTTTACCTTTATGACAAGAAATAGTCACTTTTAAACTTTTCTACCATGTGCATAGATGAGTTGTGATTTTTATACTATCAGTTCGGTAAAATTTTGTAGTTCCGAATTAAGGCATTTATGCTTTTGCTTCAGCTTCCGAACCCCCAGTTAATTTCTTTATTAAGAATTTATTATGTTATCGCCAAGAAATGATCAAAGCAACATGTTTACAAGGAGTGACCAAATAATCTCATCTGGGAAAGAACATACCCAAGAATCAAACAGCTGTCAGTGAAAAAGTAGAGAGGAGCATCTGGGGTTAGTATTAAATTCTTCAAGAAAGGAACACATCCGAAGATTATTGCAATGACCTGTAGGAAAAAGTAAATAGCAAATAATGAGACAATTCTTCCAAATAAATTATCATTCACCTCTAATAAATCACAGACAAGAATAGACAGCAATCTTTTCCATCAAATGCATTTTGTTCAAGCAAACATCAAGTACTTCCTCATTTAGTTTCACTGACAAAATTGAAGTTGTTGATTCTATCCATCACTTAACCAGTTCATTGACATGAATAACTAGATAGCCGCAGTAAGTGGTGTGAAAAAAGACAGAGAGACATGTAAGAGATAGTTTCAAATCTAATTTAACATATATACACATATGAACACTCAACATGGAGACTATATAGTGGTAGCACATTTGTGGAAGACAGTGGTTAAAGAAACACTTCTCTATTGAGAAATTCAACGGCACATCCTAGAAGCTTTTTTATTTACACTTTTCTTTCCATGTGGGCCAGCACAGAACATAATAATACAACATTGAAACAGAGGCTTTCAAACTTTGTAATTTCTACTGGTTTTTTTATCTACGCTACAATATTTTACACTGAAACGTGATAAATCTACAAATTTAACTGTATGGTTCATACATAATCTACTATAAGAACAATGTAAATTGCCAATCATTCTGAACAAAGTGCTTTATAAGATGTAGGTATTCATGAAAATGAAAGAAGACAGTAGTATCTTTTGCTTAAAAAGAATCATGAAAGAAACCAAACTTACAGAAGTAATAATTGGAGGTTGAAGGATTTGCTTGAGCTTCAATATTTCATAAACATATTTCAGGAAAGCTTTAATCTGCATACCGAGGCAACAGGAAGTGAAAGAGAGTCAGTATCAAATCAGTCACACAGATACAACTTTACGATGGCATTGAACTAATATTATAGGATAAAATGAGTCCAGCAAGGTTATCACCTTCCCATTGTTTGTAGCACTTGAATATTCTGGTGCAGCCTCCTTTGCTAGCAGGGGAAGTTGCTGAGGAGAACTGCCTTTAGCAATGGCATTGAGGTTATTTGTTGCAGGACTCTTATAGGGCAGATCTTCATCTTCAACATCATATCCACCGGGAGGAGGGGTAAGCATATTAAAGACATAGGTATAGAGGATAATTGCACCAACCTAAGAGAGAAACAAAATTTTGAGATTCTACACGAAAAGATAGCTAAAACTATGCAGAGGGGTTGCATAAACCTCACATGTAATTTATGATTTGTGTTCAATTGGGTAATAACAAAGTTTTACTGTTTCAAGCAACAAGAAGTAATTTTTCCTTGATAGAAACTGTAATAAATGATACAAACACAAGTGTAAGGTATGATCTTGAAAACAGTTTTGACTTCCTAACATATAGCATCAGTTATATTTACAGACGAACTGCAGAAATCCAGATAAAATTAACTGTGAGCTACAACTTACCCATTGGCCGAATGAGATGTAGGCATTTCCATCTCGAGCACATATTTCAGAGTCACCGAAAGGGTTATTTTTATCTCGACACAATGCAGCTATCAAGACAAGTGGCACATTTCCAATATTCCCTAAAAGCATGAAAAAGTTTCAGAAAAGAAATCAATTATCAAAGCAAGAAAAAACAAACATGAATTATTACAAATACACTCTCAAGAGGCAGGAAATGCATTATTATCAATGTTGATCTTATTCAAATAGCAAAATGTATAAATCAGAGTAAAGAATGAAATTACAACAGGTATAGGTTTAGAAGGTTTCTAGTCTAGTTTAGGACCAGTCTCTATCTCCTACAACCCAATAAAAAACGAACAAACAAACTGAGCCTTTAATCCAAAATAATAGGATCTCCTTCAACCAAAATACGAAAAGAGAAACTCAGGATATAACCATCAAAAGAACTAGAAAACAATAATGAGGAGCTCTTGATATCCATCATCATTCAGCATATTTATGCAGAGAAAAGCTAGAGGCTATCAATTTCACCCTCTAGTTTTTTCCCTGGCCAAGTAATAGAAGGCTAGAAACAGAGAAAATTTTGACTAGATATTTTTATCAACAATGCTTTTATGTGTTGTTGAGTATGACTTGTTGATAGCCAAAGTGTAGTATTATTTCTTCGAATTTATTCGAGTCTGCAACTGATGCTATCTACATAAACTGATATATAGTCCTTGTCACACCTAAGTTGGAAAAGGGGAAGAGACTATAACAATTAAACTACACAAGAGAGGAACTGTATGGCAACACGTTTGTCGTGTCATATTCTACCTGGCATTATATGCCATACATGATAAAATTGTATCCAAGAAAATAATTTTATCAGTGGAAACCAAAACAAAATAATTATAGCAGTTCACCCAAAACCCAAAATTACAGCCCAGCAGGCAACATAAGCTCAGGACATAGGAAATCAGCCAAAGGTGGCCTGCTTACCTATTCCAATTTGTATTATGGTAAACTTGAAGTACGGGTAAGGAGGATGAACAATTGACGCAACAGCAAGGCCTATAATGGAGCCTGATATGGTGGCAAGCACAACATTGAAGGGAATGAACCACCTGAAAAATGAGAATGTCAACTACGCACTTAAAAATCAATCACTGCTACTCGTTGAAGTTGATTCTTACCATTGAATCATTTTCTGTAACGATATTGCTTGTCCTAGTTGAGAAAAAATCAAACACGGTAGCAGAAGTGAGAAGACCAGCTGCAGGAAACATAAACAAAAAGCTTCATGAAGCATGAAGTTATGGATATAAGAGCAAACGTGAAATATGAAATTTAATCATTCAATATCTCCAATCTTATACACTACTTCCATAATAAACAAACAACCGAGCCTTTAGTTGCAAGTGATTTTTGCGATTTCAAATTCTAATCCTTGTTTGTTTATTTGGATTTTGGTAAAATCCCTACTCTATAATATTTAAATCTTACTTTTTCAAACGCAATTTTCAATACAAAATCAATCATCTGACATACTTTTAAAATCATATTCTATTGAATTTTACAAATTTCACACTCCCAAGCATATATTCAAAATCCAAATACACCTTGCACGGATTTAAAATCATCCTCAAATCCATAAACAATCAAAGCCTTAATTTCCATTCAATTCTCATAGAAAACATATATTCAACACTTAAACGAAGCAATTTAGGTTTTCTTACCCCATTCAAGAGCTTTCTTCCATTAGCAGGCAAGACATTCACATACTTGGAGGCCATAACAAAGCCGAGGAAGCACATGGTAAAAACTTTCGCTATTGGCAAGACAGCAATCAGTATTGTCCCAAGCAGTGACTCTCCGCCCTTCTGTGGCTCCATCAGGACCTGAACCAGCACCCTACGCATTCCATCCATCTTCTCCTTCTGAAATCCTAAAACCTCACAGGATTCCAGAAGAAATCTCACCACGAAATACCTCTCTTAACAATCACGCAAACAACTGAACGAATTAAAAGAATCACGAGTCAGCGTATTCCGAAACTGAAGATCTATGAACGAAAAACCAATCCATAAAAAGACAACTTACCAGCTGAATACAAAATAATTGAAAAAAAAAAACGCAGAGAAAAATTGAACAATAAATTACCGACGAAGAAATAAATAAATAGGCGGCCGTTGAAATTCCAACCGAGGTTGCAGTTACGGAGGTGTGATTTAACACGATGGAGTTCTAGCAATATTAATTTATTCAGAAATTGAAATCGAGAAAGAGTTGATTTTATCTTCTTAATCTCTTCTTCTGATACGTATATGTCATCTGGGCTTTCACCGAATACGGGAATATTACGCGCAAAAGACGGGATGTGGGTCCCTCTCCCTTCTTCTGTTTTCCACACATATGCTGCCAACTGCCAAGTTTATATACAAAAACTAGTAAATAAATTTGTCGCACTTGTCAGCCTCCTTTTTTAAAATTTTAATACTATATGTACAACGTTTTTGTTATTGAATTAATGAGTTAATGTTAATATTTTATGGAATTATATAAGTTCACAAAAGCAATTCTCCATCCGTCTTCATTTTGATTATTCGTTTTTCATAAATAGTAGTTTTAATTTTATTTATTTATTTTCAAATAAGACAATAAAACAATATTCAATACTATTTAATAGTATTATTATTTATCTCCACCAAACCAACTTTATACCATTTAATATTATTATTTTCCTTCACCAAACTCACTTTACACCATTTAATATTATTATCTCATATTTTTTCTTAATCTGGAGTGCAATGGAACAAACTGATTGACTTTGAACGGTGGAAATTGTAAAGCACACAAGGAGGTAGGTCCAAAACTGAAAAAGAGCGACACGTGTCAGTCGTGTTGAATTTTGCTATGGTTGAATCGGGTCTTGAATATAGACCGTATTCTCATGTCGGTCTTGAATTGTGTAATATGCAAGGTTCAAAGTACGGTGAAAATATTGAAATATTAGATAGGTATCCACGGTGAAAATATTGAAATCTAGACAGATATAATGATATTTCATATATATATCTAATAACAAAATATTGTGTCAAGATTTGGTGAAAACAATTATTATAAATTTTCTGATAAAATTTTAAAAATATTATCTAATGGGATGAAATTTCAAATGGTATATAAATTTAAATTTATTTTTTGTTTCTTTCAGATGTAAATGTGAGAAAGAATTTCATGTGAATCAGGTTCATACTATGAACTCTAATTTAATATGACTCATTTTGAGGGGTGGGTTGACTTCAATTTTCGCCTCAATTTATTCGTCACTATTATTCTATTAAAATTCTCACTGTTATGCTATAAACTATCAGCGTTATTCTATAAAACTCTCACTGTTACATATTCTATAAAACTCTCACTTTTATGCTATAAAACTATCACTGTTATAATATAAAACTATCACTGTTATTCTATAAAACTTTCACCGTTATTCTATAAAACTCTCACTGTTATACTATAAAACTATTACTATTAAAACTTTCACTGTTATGTTATAAAACTCTCACTGTTATTCTATAAAACTCTCACTATTATACTATAAAACTATCAATGTTAAAACTCTCACTATTATGTTATAAAACTCTCACTGTTATGTTATAAAACACTCACTGTTATGCTATAAAACTATCACTATTATTATTTAAAATTCACGGAGCAGCCTTTCCCCGATTTTTGGGGGACGGTGCAGTCGAAAACTCCGTGTTCTTCATGGCGACATAGGGGTCATTTACCAATGCACCACGACTTTCACGATGGCGTGAGGAGGGGAGGGGATAGTTGCGGCGGCGTGGTGTGGGGAGGGGAGGGGAGAGGTCACCGACGGCGGGGAGGGTGACCGCGTCGAAAACGTCGTGTTCTTCATGGCGACATAGGGGTCGTTTACCAATGCACCACGACTTTCACGATGGAGTGAGGAGGGGAGGGGATGGCCACAATGGCGTGGTGTGGGGAAGGGAGGGAAGAGGTCACCGACGGCGTCGGGCGGGAGGGTGACCGCAAAGGGTTTCTGCTGCCTGTGTATTTTTTAGTTGAAAGAATGGGCTCAATTACATATATTTGACCCATTTGTAGTGTATGGGTCAGGTTTGACCCGGATTCATAGCATGAACCAAGTCTATACAAGTTTTTGTCGAATGTGAGAGGTTCAAGGTTCAATTCTTCATTTCAACAATACATATATTTTAATTATTTTTTAGTATTTTCTAATTTTTTTTATTATTTTAAAATTTGATCAATTTATACCTAACTAATAACAAAATATTATACAAAAAATAGAAATAAAAATTTGCAACATTTTTTTTTGAGTATTTTCTAATTTAATTTTTAATTTTTAAACTAGGACAATTTATACCTAACTAATAACAAAATATTATACAAAAAATAGAAATAAAAATTTGCAACAAAAATATTTATTACAAATTTGTCATGAAATTTTAAGAGTTGTGTATGAATGATTAAAATAATTATATTTTGAGTCATTTCTAAATTATTAATATTATTTTTGAACTAGATCTATTTATTTTTTCTGATACCTCGGTAATCGACCCAAGGACCATATAATACGAGGAACCAGAACCTGTTGGGGTTATACGTGAAAGTATGCTTTTACTTTGTATAACATATGTATTAAACACTTATTTACTGAAATAAACTGTTTATCACTGTTGCTTTAAATATGATTGAATGTTATATATATATTTATTGCAAACCGTTCATAACACGCGTTACATTATAGTTAACGTGGTGATACCAGATCACAGAAGATCACGTTAACAGTGCCTTGTAAATGAGTGCGTGTTTCACAACTTAGATAGATCTGAACAATCTATTGGTAGAAGTTGATGTGTAAGGCTCAAATTGACTTGTCTTGACCAAGAGATTACACTAGTGCATTCGATGCGCTGAAGCGGACCTGCAGAGAGGATAAACTCATTCGCACTGACTTAAGGGATGAAGAGTTAGACCTCAGTGATTGTTGATTTCTTCATCTCTGTCACTTAAGGATTGTGTGTGATTAGTAGTTATTGCTTTGACTTATAAATGGGAAGAGAATCATTGCGACTTCGATACTCTATATCTTGGACAATAATATTAATTGCACGACAGTTGCTAAATTAATACAGAGAATCGTGTGCTTGCAATGTCATGCTTGATTGGTCCCCTTGGTGGGCTCTGAACCTTTATCATACCAAATCTTGCAAGTGGAATTAATTTTCCTGTATGGATAATAAAGTTGGGTTGTCCTTACTCCAAGGATAAAGATATTAATTAATATAAAGCTTTTCAGTGACTTAATTAATTAATGGACTAAATAATCTTAAACACGAGAAATAATAATCGGGAGCCATATTACCGTAATATGGGTTAAGTTGGATAGTGCAATATTAATTATATAGTGGCATTAATTAATATTAATGGGCTGAATTATATTGTGGCTCAATATTGAAATTCAGAAGCCCATTGGAAGATCCATCTTAATTCTCCTAAATGTCCCTCAAGTAGTCCAATTAGAGTCCAATAAATAAAAGGTGCTTAAAAAAAATAAATTATTGTTGCATTATATTTCCTTAATTTTTTCGAAAATATTAAAGAAAAGAGGGAGAAGGATTTTCTTGAAAAGATTTTATGGAAATGAGATAATGTATTCTTGGAATACAAGATTATCCCATAAATTCAAGAAATCTCTCACTTGGCTTCTTTAAAAGGAATTTTCAAAAATTGAAGGGCAATAATAGGAAGAATGATTTTCTTGATTTTTTTGGAAAGATTTTTATGGAAAAAGATATGTATTCTAGGAATACAAGAATATCTCATAAATTCAAAAAGATCCAATCTTGAAAGATCCCCTATTATTTTCGAAAATATTAGGCTAAATAAGGGTGTAAGATTTTTGTGGAAAAATACACATGGAAAGAAGAATATATGAGATATGTTCAAGATTTCTTGGAGATCAAGAAAATATATTTCCTAATCCTTTTTAAATTTGAAATTTTTCGTCCACCCCCTCACTTATAAATAGGGGATGAATTTTTCATCCCCAACGAGTGTTCCATGTGTTGGAAATATTAGAAATCCACAAAGGTGGTGCAACAATTTTTTATTTTTCCTTTGTTTTATAAATCGTTCATTGGAGAACCTTCCACCGGGTTATTGGACGAGGACTTGGGAATACTTGAGAAGGACTTTTGGTGGGTATCCTGATACTTGATCCTGTCTGTCTCAGATCGTCTCTCCGACGGGTACGTTTACGTAAACTCCTAGAAATTCAACATGCTAGGATCTTTTACGTGAAATATTATTTGCATGTCGTTGTTGGATTAATTATTATTTGAATTCATTTAGGTTAATTCATGCTAGTAATAATTGTTAATTTAAATTTGTGTTTATGAGGTCATCCCGATAGATCCTGGCATATGTTATCCCAACAACCGGTATCGAGCCCGGTTAAGACTCTAATCTTTTTAAACTGTAATTTAAATTGTTGTTTATTAAAATTGAAATTGGATAGTAGAATGATTAGATGCATTTTGCAGTATCCAATTGTCATGGAATTTTAATGTGCTTATTTACATGCAAATAAATTGTGGTTTTTAATTCGATTCGCTCGATTCATTTTGCTCGTGGAGAAAATCCACGAGTAGATTAGAATTTGTTTGATTTGTTCAATGTAATGTATCAGTTCAGATTCAGTTTATTTATTTTCGTAAATAAATTGTAATCTAATCGTGAACGAAGACGAGACGAAGAATTAAAGGCGGACGCCCGCGTGACGCGACGCGAGCCAAGACGCGAGCACGTGCTAGGTCAAGTGCCTAGCGACCGCGACGCACCAACCGGGGCGGCCGTGGACGGGTTGGTTGGCGGGCGACGACGCATCTTGCAAGATGCGCGCGACGGCGCGCATGCATGAGCCGATCTGGCGACGGGCGCTATTCCCGGCGCGCAAGCCATACAAGAAGACATTGGGCGACGGGGCGAGATGGCCGATCCGGACTGGGGCGTGCGCCTAGGCGCATGCGACTCGTGTTCCTGGTCGTGAGCTACTCGATTTTCGGACGTCGTCCTAATCCGAAACGGAGGACATTTTTTGAAGAATTATTGCGGATTCAGTGGGAGCCTTTCGAGACGAATGATGAAGGCAAAAGAAGAGACGATTTCTCAAGATCAAGATTTGGAATTAAACCATGACAGTTGGATATATGTTCCCAACTTGATTTATTTTGTCTTGATGCTTGTTTTCAATTCGTGCAATTTTATTTGTTAAATGTGTTTGCATGATTTAGAATTGTCCAAAGAAAATCTCACTTTCGAAAATTACTAAGTATGTTTTATTGACAAATTTTATTCCGGATAATAAAATTACGTCAAATTGACCTCCATGATTTATTTATTTGTGAATTCTTTTGGAGAAATTTCCCCCACGGAATGGTCAAAAGATGGTTTTCACATGAATAAATTCCCAAAAGGATGATTGTGAATTATTATTAGTGGCGGCGATGACCCTCCCCACGAGGCTCGTACAAAGTGAAGTAATAATTCTGTATTTAATCATGATTATTACTTAGGTATTAAATTGATATGCATATACTTCCCCGAAGTCCCTGTCAATTTTATATTGGTCAAGTGGGAGCCAACTATTAATTTTGAATTAAAGGTTTGTAACTGTTCTTGTTTGTAACCTGCTTGAATGTGTTTAAATAGACAGTTCACCCCACGTGACCTATTTAAACTGTTTTGAGATATCGACTGATGCATGTTCATATTGTTTTGAGATTTTGATATGAACAATGTGAGCGAATTGAGTGATAATTTTGTGCTTACACAAATTGTTATTTATTTCAGTTCAGCATGTCACAACTTTTTAATCCACTGTATTCTATACTTAAAGACCATCAATTAACTGGTGAAAACTATGTTGATTGGAAACATAAACTGATGATTGTCCTCACTGCACAAAAGCACAAGTGGATCATTGATACTCCAAAACCTGATGAGCCAACTGGCGAGTCTAGTAAGATAGAAAAGAAAAAATATGATGACTGGGAGCATTGCAATGATATGGCTAAGTGTACCATCCTGGCATCTATGTCAGATGTATTGCAACACCAACACCAAGAATTTGCATCTGCTGCGGAAATCATGAAAAATCTTAAGAAGATGTTCCAACATCAGAACCGCACAGCTCGTCAGATCACTTTGCGAGAAATGCTTTCGCTGAAAATGGTGGAGGGCACGCCCGTAAGGGATCATGTCCTCAAAATGATGGCTCATCTAAATAAACTTGAGGTTCTGGGTGCAGATTATGATCTGGAGACTCAGATTGATTTGGTGCTTCACTCTCTGCCTAAAAGTTTTGAACACTTTCAGTTGAACTATCAGATGAATAATCAGAAGTTCTCGTTATCTGACTTGTTGCAAGCTTTGGTCTTGTTAGAGACGTTGATGGGACACCAAACTCAAACTTTGGCGGCAAGTGGACCATCTTCATCTTCTAGGCCAAAGGAGGGTAAGAAGAAGAGGAAGGCCAAAGGCAAAAAATAGTCGAACTCAACTGTTGCCAAGGGCAAGATTAAGGTGAGGGATGCTGGGGGTGTCAAGAAGGATCCAAAGGGAAAGTGCTTCAACTGCGGTGAAAAGGGACATTGGAGGTCTGCCTATTCCAAACCAAAGCGGAATGGAAAGAAAGGTAATTCTCACGCACTAGTTGTTGAAACTTGTTTAGCGGCGTATGCTACCCACTCGTGGTAATGGATACGGGATCCACTGATCATGTTTGTTTCACATTACAGGGGTTCAAATTGACCCGACAACTTAGTGAAAGTGAGGTCTTCATCACACTGGGCGATGCTACGAGAGTAGCAGCTGAAGCAGTGGGAGACGTGCACTTGTCTTATGAAGACAAGATTTTAGTTTTGAGAGATGTTCTTTACGTTCCAGTTTTTCGTAAAAACCTTATTTCAGTTTCTAAACTATTTAATGATGGATATTCTGTTCGTTTTTCTAAGCAAGTTACTGTTTACCGTAATGATGTGTTTATTTGTTATGGAACTTTACGGAACAATCTCTATACTATTAATTGTGCACACCACTCGCAAAATGCATCTTATAACACATTGACTGTTTCATGCAATAAGAGAAAACGTTCAGAAAACATGAACGGGACACTTCTATGGAATTTAAGATTAGGTCATATTAATCTAAATAGGATCCAAAGGTTGGTGAAAGATGGTTCGCTGTCGGACCTACAGTTAGAACCACTTCTAACTTGTGAATCATGTTTGGAGGGTAAAATGACCAAGAGGGCATTTGGAGCCAAGGGGAATAGAGCCACAAAAGTGTTGCAAATCGTTCACACTGACGTGTATGGTCCAATATCAACCAAAGCTAGAGGTGGCTATGAGTATTTCGTGACTTTCATCGATGATTACTCAAGGTTCGGGTACATTTTCCTAATGAAACACAAATCGAAAACCTTTGATAAATTCAAGGAGTTCAAAGCCGAAGTGGAGAATCATAGGAAAAAGAGTATCAAGTTTCTACGATCTGATTGTGGAGGTGAATACCTCAGCGATGAGTTTTTGAACTACCTGTCAGACGAGGGCATTGTTTCCCAGTTCACTGCACCCGGAACCCCTCAACAAAACGGGATTGTAGAACGAAGAAACAGAACACTCTTAGAAATGGTCAGATCCATGATGAGTTATTCAGATCTACCCAAGTCATTTTGGGGTCATGCCTTGGAAACAACGACTTACGTCCTGAATCTGGTGCCATCCAAATCGGTTCCCAAAAATCGTAAAGAGTTGTGGACCGGGCTCAAGCCCAGTCTGAGACACCTCAGGATTTGGGGGTGTCCGACATACGTGCCAGACAAGAAAGCCGATAAGTTGGACGCACGTTCGGAACTAAGACTGTTTATAGGATATCTCATGGGAATGAAAGGGTGCATGTTCTATGGTCTCGAAGATCAAAATGTGGTAATAAGTACACACTTTAGATTTTTGGAAGAAGACTTTATGAACAATCGAAAGCCCAAAAGTGAGATTACCTTAAATGAAATAAGAGGGCAAACTCCTATACCAACTGTACAGGTTGATATACCAAGCGTCACACCGACACAATCGGAACCTCGTCATAGTGGGAGGGTTGTCTGACAACCTGAGAGATTCATGAGGATAGGAGAATCTTCGGAATTGATCCCCGGGGATAGTGAATCAGACCCCTGGCCCTACAAGGAGGCGGTCCAAGATAAGGATTCAGAATCCTGGCAAACTGAGATGGAAGCCGAGATGGGCTCAATGGATCATAATCAAGTGTGAGAGCTAGTTGAACCACCCAGTGGGGTAAAACTCATTGGATGTAAGAGGGTCTACAAGAGGAAAAGAGGACAGTACGGGAAGGTGGAAACCTTTAAAGCTAGGCTTGTGGCAAAGGGATACACTCAGAAAGAGGGTATCGATTATGAAGAAACCTTTTTGCCTGTGACAATGCTTAAGTCCATCCGTATTCTCTTGGAAATAGCTGAGCATCTAGATTTTGAGATCTAGCAAATGGATGTCAAGACAGCTTTCCTTAACGGGAGTCTTGACGAGGAAATCTATATGCAACAACCCGAAGGTTTCATCGAAAAAGACCAAGAACACCTTGTGTGCAAGCTGAGGAAGTCCATTTATGGGTGAAGCAAGCATCTCGGGCTTGGAACCAATGTTTTGATCATGTAATCAAATCTTATGGGTTTGATCAAAACGATTTCGAGAGTTGTGTTTATAGGAAGTGTGACGGAACTTCCTTGGTATTCCTGATACTATATGATAACTCTTGAATTTGTACACCCAAGTGTAGGTTTGTCTCAAGTAATAAAATTTCTCGGAAGTCCGAGTGTCGAACCACAGGGAGGTTTGGAAGAAAAGATGTCAACTAGTAAGTAATATTTCAAGGGTTTATATAATGTTCAAAATACTAGAGCTTTGAGATTCCACTTTAAGTAAAACACTAGAGTTATTCTTGGCTATCTTTTATAACTCAATTGAAATCTAACAATCAATTGATTTCAATCGGAAGATAAAACGTTAAGCACTTAGAGAATTATGAAGATTTTCTTTTAGTTAACTTAATGAGTTTATGAAATCAATTATTGATATGTAAGGCTAAGCATTCATTGTGCCAATATGTCTACAACAAATCAAAGTCTCAACATAACAAAACCTTTAACATAATTCGTTAAATAATTAAAAATATTATACCTTTGAAGATCTTTATTGACAAGCCAAGAACATTACTAGTATTTTACTAAAGCTTCATCCCTAGCTCTAGCAAAACACTTAGCTACTCATACTAATACAAACACAACTCATTTTATTTGAGAGAAATACTAGACTCATGATAGATATATTACAAGAATTGGATGAATTGGATGCCCCTCAAGGGTTAGCAAAGAGCCCTTTATATAGGCCTCAAGTTTGTACATTGTGGACTTTTGTACTCAATTTGGCAGCCTACAAAGATTGATTTTTTCAGCCTTCTATCCTTCTAGATCTTGATTTTCTACCTGAATACGAACTGTAGGCCTTTAAATTAGCTTTCCAAGGACACCAAAATGTTAGAAATTGGATTTTTATTTTGAGATTTATGACCGAAATGATGAGGTAGCTCAAACTGTCTTCAGATTTGGTAGCGAATTTTGTTGACAAATTTAACATTTATATTGATTCTGCTTTTCACCCTTGATGCCGATGTTTTTGACCTTTTGAACCTGAAGACAACTTGTATCTCAATGGATTAGTGATCCAATGCAACTAGAATTGGGTCAATTGGATTAGTATAGCTCAAGATATTTTTCAAATACGAAAATGTGTTTTGGATCAAAACTCATTCAAAATCTGGACAACAATGTAGTCTCGACTTTTTGAGTATAATTGGACCCCAAACTTGCAAGATTTAACTAATATGAAAACTTATAGCTTTAGTACATTGTCTTAGGTGTCTAACAACATCAATATCCTATAATTTAGATAAGTATAACTCAAGTTATGACCTCAACAATCAAATAATACATCTACTAGCTATGTTACATTATACTTATGAAATTATATATGAAAATGCTACAAATAATATACCAAAATAACACATGAAACAAATATAATAAATACATATTTAAACACTAATCACTATACGTAGACGATATTCTGCTCATCGGAAATGATGTAAAGGTTTTATCAGACGTAAGGGTATGACTGTCAAAACAGTTTGATATGAAGGACTTAAGGGAAGCCGGTCATATTCTTGGGATCAAGATCACTCGAGATCGAAAGAAAAGAATGATCGGCTTATCGCAAGCTTCATACATAGATACCATTTTGAAGCGTTTCATCATGCAAGATTCCAAGAAGGGTTTTGTACCTTTCAGGTACGGAATCCATCTATCAAAAGACATGTGTCCCAAGATGCAAAGGGAGATAGATGACATGAGAGGTATTCCTTATGCGTCGGCAGTAGGAAGTCTCATGTATGCAATGTTGTGTACGAGACCGGATATCTGCTACGTCGTAGGCATGGTAGCAAGATATCAAAGTAATCCCGGAAATCAATATTGGACTACTATTAAGAACATTTTGAAGTCTCTGAAAATAACTCGAGATAGAATGCTGGTTTATCAGTGAGACAGTTTATTTCCAGTGGGATACACGGACTCGGATTTTCAATCAGACCTAGATTCCAGAAAATCTACCTCGGTTAGTGTGTTTTATCCGGGGAGGAGTCAGAACATGGAGAAGCGTTAGCGTAAATGCATCGCCGATTCTACCATGGAAGCCTAATATGTAGCTTATTGTGAAGCGGCGAAAAAAGCGGTGTGGCTCAAGAACTTCCTGGAGTGGACTTGGGCGTTGTTTAAATTTGCCCAAACCACCATCACGTGATCTGCGGGCGATTGCAAATCAAGGGCAAAGAGCCCACAAGGCAAGCAAAATACATTGAAAGGAAATACCATCTTATTCGAGAAACCGTTAAGAGATGAGATATAGAGCCAACAAATACATTGAAGACAACCTACCGATCCATTCACAAATTCGCCCCGATTAACCATCAAGAGACATGTGGAAGGAATGGGTGTCAAGAGCGTTGTCAATCTGCTTTGAGTATAAGTGGGAGAAATGTTATTAGGTTGATATAGGTGACATTAGATGTCACCAGATAATACATCAGGCATGTTGTGGTATACTTAAAAGAAGACTTTGAGTATAAGTGGGAGATTGTTGGGGTTATACGTGAAAGTATGCTTTTACTTTGTATAACCTATGTATTAAACACTTATTTACTGAAATAAATTGTTTATCACCGTTGCTTTAAATATGATTGAATGTTATATATATTTATTGCAAACCGTTCATAGCACGCGTTACATTGTGGTTAACGTGGTGATACCAGATCACAGAAGATCACGTTAACAATGCCTTGTAAACGAGTGCGTGTTTCACAACTTAGATAGATCCGAACAATCTATTGGTAGAAGTTGATTTGTAAGTCTCAGATTGGCTTGTCTTGACCAAGAGATTACACTAGTGCATTCGATGCGCTGAAGCGGACCTGCAAAGAGGTGTTGGGGAATTAATTGCCCGGATCTATTCGGGATGAATATTTAAATACAAATTTAATTCTAACAATTATTACTAGCATGAATTAATCCTATATTAATTCAAATAATAATTCAACAACAAATCATGCATATATAAAGCAGTTCACATAAATCCTACGACGCGGAATTGCTACGGGTTTATGTGAACTAACCTCTCTGAGTGACAACCGTTGAGAAGATGGATCCTGATTCACACGTAACACACCAAAAAGCCTTCTCAAGTATTCCTCGCCTTGTTCAACAATCCGGTGGAAGGAACTCACGAATAATTTAACAAAAGGAAAAATAAAATTATGTTGCACCACCTTTGTGGATTTCTAATTTTTCCAACACATGGAATTGCACACTCACAATTGAGGTTTTTCGAAAATACACAATCTGTCGACGTTTCAAAATATTTGATATTTTATCGACGACGATATTTTTCGAAGAAAAAAAATCAATTTTAAATGTTCACCGGGATGAAACATTCATCCCCTATTTATAATGAGGGGTTGGTCTAAATTTTAGGTGGAAATAAAGATGGGAAAATCTTTTTCTTGATCTCCAAGAAATCTTGAATATATCCCATATATTCTCTTCTCCATAATTAAATATTCCACAAAAATCCCAACTCCTCTTGTTATGGTATTTTTAGAAAAAAAATAAGGAGTATGAATCCAAGATTTGGATCTTCTTGAATTTATGAGATATTCTTGTATTCCAAGAATACATATCTTCCATAATATATTTTCAAGAAAATCAAGAAAATCTTTCCTCTCCTTATTTATTCATAAATTTCGAAATATGCTTAATAAATAACCAAGTGGGAGATTTCTTGAATTTAATGAGATAATCTTGTATTCCAAGAATACTTATCTACATTCCATAACAAAATTTAAAGAAAATCTTTCTCCTCTTTTTATTTATTATTTTCAAACTTTTAGGAAAATTAGGTAACAATAATTTATTTTATTTTAAACACTTTTTTTTTCTTGGACATTATGTTTGGGCTACTTGAGGGCCTTTTTAGGAGAATTAAGATTGAACCTTCTAATGGACTTTGAATATCGAATATTGAGCCACAATATTATTCAAGCCCATAAATATTAATTAATCCCACTACATAATTAATATCAGACTATCCATCTTAACCCATATTATCATTAATATGGCTCCCTTGTTATTATTTCCGTGTTTAAGATTATCTAGCCCATTAATTAATTCAAGCCATTTGAAATAGCTTTCCATTAATTAATATCTTTTGTCCTTGGTTAAGGAACGGTTCAACATTATTATCCATACCGAAAACTAGTTCCACTTGCAATATTTGGTATGATAAATCTTATGAACCTCCCAAGGGGGCAAATCGAACAAGCGTACTTGCACACGATTCTTCATATTAAATCTTAGCAATCGCATGTGACCAATAATATTGAACAAGATATAAAGTATTGAATCTCGTTGATTCTCTACCCGTAATAAGTCAAAGCAATAATTACTAACCACACGCGATCCTATTCAAGGGACGAAGATTAAGAAATAACGAACCACTGAGGTCTAATTCTTCCTAGTTCAGTGCTGAAGAATTTGTCCTCCTGTAGGTCCTATTCAGTGCATCAGTCATGCATTAGTGTAATCTCTTGGTCAAGACAAGCCAATCTGAGCCTTACACTTCAACCTTTCACGATGGATTGTTCATTTCCATCCAGGTCGTGAATGGTGTACTTTTGGTTACAAGGAACTGTTAATTTAATCTTCTGTGATCTGGTATCACTAAATTAACTATAATGTAACACATACTATTTATTGAACAGTTATGCAGTAAATATATGTAACATTCAATGATATTTAAAGCATTAGTGATAAATAATTTATTTCAGTAAATAAGACAGAAATTCAGTTTGGTTATACAAAGTAAAAGCATACTTTCCAGTATAACCCCAACAAGAGGATAAACTCATTCGCACTGACTTAAGAGATGAAGAGTTAGACCTCAGTGGTTGTTGATTTCTTAATCTCTGTCACTTAATAAAGACTGTGTGTGATTAGTAGTTATTGCTTTGACTTATAAATGAGAAGAGAATCATTGGGACTTCGATACCCTATATTTTGGGCAATAATATTAATTGCACGACAGTTGCTAAATTAATACAGAGAATCGTGTGCTTGCAATGTCTTGCTTCATTAGTCCCCTTGGTGGGCCCGGAACCTTTATTATATCAAATCTTGCAAGTAGAATTAATTTTCCGTTATGGATAATAAAGTTGGGTTGTCCTTACTCCAAGGATAAAGATATTAATTAATATAAAGTTTTTCAATGGCTTAATTAATTAATGGACTAAATAATCTTAAACACGGGAAATAATAACCGTAATATGGGTTAAGTTGGATAGTGCAATATTAATTCTATAGTGGCATTAATTAATATTAATGGGCTGAATTATATTGTGGCTCAATATTGAAATTCAGAAGCCCATTGGAAGGTACATCTTAATTCTCCTAAAGGCCCCTCAAGTAGCCCAATTAGAGTCCAATAAATAAAAAGTGCTTAAAATAAAATAAATTATTGTTGCATTATATTTCCTTAATTTTTTTGAAAATATTAAAGAAAAAAGGGAGAAGGATTTTCTTGAAAAGATTTTATGGAAAGGAGATAATGTATTCTTGGAATACAAGATTATCCCATATATTCAAGAAATCTCCCACTTGGCTTCTTTAAAAGGAATTTTCGAAAATTGAAGGGTGTTGGGAGATGAATTTAATAAAGATATATGATTTTGATTAAGATCCCAAAACCCCTAAGTATGACATGTTCAGAATGATCTTGATAGTTGAGTCAGGATTCAGTTTTAGAGTACTCAGGATGTTATCTGCAAAATGTATAGTCAGCAGATATAGTTCAGGATAGGTTCTGAAGACTCTGAAGAAATCAGTATGTTTCTGAAGTATCCGAAGTTTCAGGATGAAACTGAGATATCAAGACTCAAGATGATACATCGAAAGTAATTGAAGACTCAAGATTTAAGACTCAAAGACATCACCAAGATAAACTACAAAGATTCAGAAGACCCTGGAGACTCAGAAGACTCTGAAGACACAAGATCAAGATCGAGAATCAAGATCAAGAATATCAAGGCACAAGAATTATCAAGACTCAAGAATGTAATGAATGCTCAAGATGAACTCAATGTTCCGAGGCAATTGAAAAAATCTATCCGGAAGGATGCAACATCGAGAAGATCGCGATTCCTTAGAAAGTTAGATATTGCCAAAACATTCAAATGCAGACAAAAGGAACTAAGTCAGAAGTGTTGTTAAGGTTATATCAAACTCAGAGTTTGTAACCAAAAGAGCCGATTGAAGGTGTCTACCTTTAACTGGAGACAAAAGTCAAAAAGAGGAAGACGACATCGCACTATACCGACATCGCGGTGGGATGTGTCATTTGAAAAAAGATGTCGGATGTACAAAAGTTCCAGATCAAAAAAAGTGAAGACCGGCTACATGAAAGGTTATTGCCTAAAAACGTGTTAGGAGTTTTAAAACCCTAAATATAGCCGATTTCACACACCACAAGAGGAACTCACGAAGTTATCTCTCCAACGGATAGTTTTCAAAAGTGACATTGGTGTATGCCTATAAATACTTGGTGACCCTCTACATTGTAAGGTTACGGGGAAATTTATATGCAACTCAAGAGCTCAAACTTATTCTTGCAAAAGTTAAAGCACTAGAAAAAACTTAGAATTTCCCAAGTGCTTCGATATTGAAGAGAGCTCACTATACTAAGCCTAGCTTGATAAGAATTATCAAAGCTTAGTCGAGATATCCTAAACCCTTTGCATTGTGCTTTATTGTAAAGGATATCTCATCCTAGTTGAAATCAACCGAGAAACCCCAAACCCTTGAGAAGGTAGTTGGAGTGTGTTTGTTGGTGAGAAGAATTGTAAAGAGTTAGTAAACTATGCGGAGTAGTCGAAAAAAACTCTAGAGGAGAAGTTAGTAAGCTGGGGGTAGTCCGAAAAGCTTGTGTGTGATTGAGTAAGTAAACTACGGAGGTAGTCGTAAAGCTCAAGGTCGGGTTGAGTAAGTAAACTACGTGGAGTAGTCGAGAAAAACTCGTACGAGTTGAGTAAAAGTAAACTACGAGGTAGTCGTAAAGCTCGGTTGATAGTGAATTTCTCGAAGAGTCGGGAGAGTGGACGTAGGAGCTTGAGTCTCGAACCACTATAATTGTTGTGTTCTTTATTGCTTTCCTTATCCGTGCTTAATCGCCGCATTAACTTGATTTTGAAAGCATACTTTTTCATCGATATTGAGTTGGAATCAATCCACGGAAGTTGCATGTAAATTGATTCACAACTTAATCACTATTTCATAAAGGGAAGGTTTTCAGCAAAGCTTAAAACGAGTATAAACTAAGGGCCAACCATTCCGCACGACTAAGTAGCTAGAACAGATAGTTACCAAACTGAACTCTCTTCCGAGGATTCATGAAGTTAGTTATCCGATCCAAGCAACTCGGGATCTCATCTTACCAGACTCGGTTGGGATTATCTCGAGGTATATCGAAAGCTTTCAGATCACTGTCTCAGTAGACTTTGACTCAGAGCGATTTGTGCTTCTCAGAACCTAATCTTCAGGATTATCGACCCAAGCCGACCTCAAGAAGAAAAAAGTTTTAAAAACACTGAACACGTGTATTCCCCCATACACGTGTAAAACTCGTTTTGCACGGGACCAACAAGTGGTATCGAAAGCGGTGGTTCAACTTGACCACTCTTTGTGTTGACCAAAGTTTTATTTTCAAAAATACTTGTGGTCTATCTGAACTGATCTTATTTGCTGAAACTTTTTATTTTTCAAAAAGATCAAAAAAATGTCTTCTAAAAATCTTCCCATGTTCTTAGTGGAGAATTATGATCTATGGAGACTGAGAATGCAGGCTCATCTGTATTCCAAGCATGAGCGTATGTGAAAAGTGGTCTCTCAAGGACCATTCCAATTTACTGTAGTGAATCCCAGAGGAACAGAAGATGAGAGAATTGATCCTAGAGCAGAATTTCCTAAGTCTGATGACCAACTGACTCCTGAGGAGAGAAAGTTAGTCAATCTAGACTACATTGCAAAAGACACACTATACAGTACAATTGATGATGGTGTGATGGGAATGATCTCTCACTGTAATACTGCTAAAGAGATTTGGGATACACTAGCTGTTATGTGCCAAGGCACAGATCATATAAAAGAAAACAAACTTTCAGTGGCAATTGGAAAGTTTGATAGTTTTGAAATGGATGATGGTGAGTCAATAGACAAATTGGAAGTCAGATTCACTAGCATCATGAATGATCTAAATGCACTTGGAAAGAAATACCCACGAGAGAGAAGTCGCATTGAAAATTCTTAGAGGTCCTATCTAAGAAATGGGATATTCATGCAAAGTGGTGATTGAAAACACCAAGAATATTAATTCAATGCCTTACCAACAAGTCTTTCTATGATTTGAAAAGCCTATGAATTTGTAATTTATATGAAATCCAAAAAAGGCCGACAAAGAAAGATGATTCTTCATCGAAGTAAGAATGTGGCTTTAAAAGCCAAAGATAAAACTCAAAAGCTAGAGAGTCGAGAACCCCATGCCAAAAAATCGGGATGAGCTTGAGGAAAAGCTAAGATCGATGGCAAGAAGGTTTGATAGACTCAATAATAGATTTGGAAAATACAAAAACTATTACGGGAACCCACAGTACCGGAAGAAACCCGAGGACATATCAACCGAGAAGAAGAAAGACACGAAAAGTCGGAAGGATCTTCATCCAAGAGAAAGGACTCCAAGTCCAAAGAAGAAAATGATCGGGATGATGATGTCAACAGATGCTATAATTGCTGGAAGAAAAGGTCACTTCCAAAGATGATTGTCCGATTTGAGTGCTAAGGAGAGAAGAGAAAGGCAAGCTAAAATGGACCGAAGTTCTCAAGCAAAAAAAGGCCATGGTAGCGTAAGAAGAAAACTCCGAGGAGGATCTAGCTCTTCAGATGAGATATTCTCAAACAAATGAAAGTGATGATGACATCCGTCGATGGCCATTGAGGAGGTAAACTCTTTTTTTCTATGTTGTTGCTCCTACACTAGCACAAGAGTTTTCAAGTTCCACCGAAAAAGTCTATTTTGACGATGGATTCTTTTGAGAATCGATGAAGGACTATGTTGTTTTGCAAGGATCGCTAAATCGAACTCAAGAGCGAGAATAAGGAATCGAAAAGTCAAAAAAATCTAAAATGGAAAGACTCTAGCAATATTGAAATCACTTCTCAATTAATGGGAGCTCTTGATGAATGGATGTTCGAAAGTACAACTCTCGAGAAAGAGAAGTTGATAATGTCCCTAATCGAAAAAGCTAGAAAAATCCATCAAGAAATTCAAATTAATCGTAATCGAAGTTCAATGACCTCTCCGAGAAGCATAAAACTCTACAGAATCATGAGGATAGTGCATGTAAGAAATTAACTCTATTGAATAATGCATCTAATGTGATAGATGAAATTGAGTTACCAGAGATCTGCGGACTATAAAATCCGGATTGAGATACATTCCATGGGGAACCTCACAAGGTCATCTAAATCTTTGCGTCAAGTAGCAAGAAGACTATCTTTTGTAAAACCAATGGCACCTACACTTCAAAATCAAGTAATGCCCAAGGTTGTAGACAAGGGAAAAGGACCTATGGTCTCAGTAAAACTGAATGATCAGGTTAGAAAGCCCAAACCTCGTAAAGGCTAGAAAAACTGAGAAAACCAGGTTGGAAAGTTTCGAGCAAGTACTTCAAAGCCTCTCAGCTAAGAATGCAAACCCGAAAGGCTCCACATCGAACCATCAGAGGAATCCTCGGATGAGAAAAACTCACGAGAGACATTCTCAATCAAGAGACCAAGTCCTCAAGATAATCGAAGAGACCAGATTTAAAGATGCATAACCCGAACCCCACTTGCCTAAGGGTAAAGGTTATCTGAACCCGAGTCATCAAAGATTTAGACCAGCTGCACAAAAGCCTAAGCATCTGAACAGAAGGCCTGAACAAAAGAAGAATTCAAAAGCCCATGTTCATGTTAAATCTAGCACACATATATAGAAAATTGCTAAGGCACCCAGAGTAGTGGATGTATATGTTGATGTTTATGGAAGACAAATTAGCCACTCTAAAGTGATTAGAGTTGTCAGGCAGATTTGGATTCCGAAAGGTACAGCTAACCTCGTAGGACCCTACACAAATTGGGTACCTAAGAATTGATCTATTTTTCAGGAGGAAAACAAGGGCACTAAGTTGATGAAAGATCACATGGCACTGATGAGCAGAGACGAAAAAGCTCCTGATGTATGGTATCTTGATAGTGGATGCTCAAGACATATGACAGGATTCAAGAAGATGCTCAGTGACTATGTCGAACAAAGAGGCCCACATATCACTTTTGGAGATAACTCCAAGGGACAGACTGAAGGATATGGAACTTTGGAAATTGACTCAGTTCATATCCATGGTGTTTCATATGTATCTGGATTGAAGCATAACTTGCTGTCAATTAGCCAATTCTGTGATAAGGGTTTCAATGTTGAGTTCTCCAAGAACTTATGTTTTGTGAAAGATGATACATCACGTAAAAGTATTATCGACCGGGTACAAGAAAAGGGAATGTGTATCTTGCTGATTGGAGTTCAACTCCTAAAGATACATGTTTAGTTGCTAAAAGTTCCATATATACAGGTTGGTTATGGCATAAGAGAATGAATCACCTAAACTTCAAAACCCCGAACAAGCTTGCAAGATTAGCTCTTGTGAGAGGGTTTTAATGAAGTGTTCAAGAAGGAACACATTTGTGATGGGTGCGAGAAGGAAAACAAGTTAAAGCATCATTTAAAAGCAAAGTTGAATTTTTCACCGAAAAGAATACTTGCTTATTGCATATGGATCTCTTTGGTCCTATAACACTGTGAGCACTAATGGCGGAAATACACTAGTAGTAGTCGATGACTACTCAAGATATACTTGGGTCATATTCTTACTCAAGAAGAAAGAGACTCGAGATATAAAGTTCGCCAGAGTTACTAAAAAGGCTCAAGATTGAGAAAAATCTCGAGTGTGGTCAAAATCGAGATCGACAAAGGAATCGAGTTTATAAATCATATCATATCGATTATTGTGCGAAAATGGAATTTCACATGAAACATCACCGCAAGGACCCCTCAACAAAACGGTGTTCTTTGAAAGAAGGAACATGACTCGAAAGAAGTTCGCAAGGACAATGATTCTTTGGTCGACATTCCTAAAAGGTTTTGGGTCAAGGTTATCAACACCGATGCTACTCTCGAGAATAGATCCATGCCGACTAAGAGTCAAGGCAAAACACCCTATGAGCTTTGGAATGAAAGGAAGCCTCTTGTTTTTCTTTTCGTGTGTTTGGTTGCAAGTGTTTCATACACAATAATGGTAAAGATCGGTTGAAAACATTTGATAGTAAAGCTGGATGAAGGAATATTCTTAGGATAATCAAGTCAAGAAAGTTTTCAGAGTATACAACTGTAGGACTCTTATTGTGGAGGAAACATCTCATGTTGTTTTTTTTGATGAATCTACTTGTGTTGGAAGAAACAGAACACGACGCAGATGAACCGACTAAGAGGATCACCAGATTAAGCCCAAACAAAAAAAAATAAATCATCCATCGAACTCCGAAAAGAAGAAGTCGGTCACTATCTATGATTGGAGTGACTCGGACTCAGATAAAGAAGTTCAGGATGGAAAGATGGTAAGACTCGGAAAACCAACACTCAAAGGTGACCAATCCGAATGCACACCGATTCGGACTCGTGTATGTAATGCCAATGAAGATGTGGTCACAACTGAGGCAAAATCTGAATCTATCAACCAAAGGGGAACAAATGTCTCTAACAATGTTCTGAATAGAATTTTCCCTGAGGAAGATGATTCCCTTTCTCCTGTTCTGTTGTTTCCTGAGTTCCCTGATTTAACTGAACCTAACATTTCAAATGTTGAGGACACTATTGAAGGGGGAACATCAAGAAGGAAATTGTTGGATAGTCATCCTACAAGTCAGATTGTGGGTGATCTAACTAAAGGTGTTAAAACAAGAAGGTTCCATGGTGAGAGTGCACTATTCTGATGCTTCCTATCGGAGAAAAGAACTCATTGAGATTGGTGAAGCTCTACAAGATTCTCATTGGATTCTTCGCTATGCAAGAAGAGTTGAATCAATTCTCAAGGAATGAAGTATGTGAGCTAGTAGATAGACCCGGAAAAGGCACAATGTCATTGGAACCAAGTGGGTTTTCAAGAATAAAAGAGATGAAAACAACAACATTGTAAGAAACAAGGCAAGGTTAGTTCAGACAAGGTTATTCCCAAGAAGAAGGCTTGGATTATGATAAAACTTTTGCACTGTTGCAAGACTAGAAGCCATCGATTGTTTCTTGCATATGCCGCCCACATGAAGTTCACGGTCTATCAAATGGATGTGAAAAGTGCATTTCGAGCGGTGTGCTTAAAGAAGAGGTTTATGTGGAACAACCTCCCGGTTTCAAAACAGAATGACCAAGTTTATGTGCTCGTAAAAGCCTTGTATGGTCTTAAGCAAGCACCCGAGCATGGTATGATACTCTTTCTCGGTTTCTTCATCGACCATGGTTTTGTCAAAGGAAAGGCTGTTGATAGAACTCGTTCGGGATAGAGGATGGGGAAGATATCTTACTAGTTCAGGATATATGTTGATGACATCATTTTGGATCTCCAAACCATCGGCCAGTGAGAAGTTTTCAACACCGATGAAAGGCAAGTTTGAGATGTCAATGATGGGAGAGATGAATTTCTTTCTAGGTCTTCAAGTGAAACAATCAAAGGAAGGAATATTCATCAACCAAGCAAAAGTACACCGTAGATCCGATTGCTAAATATGGTGTACTGAATGCAATACTGATTAGGATTCCCATGAATACTAACTACAAGATGGATCCCGATTTCAAGGCAAATCAATGAGTCATACTGATTATAGAGGAATCATTGGATCATTGCTCTATCTCACAGCAAGTAGGTCGGATATAACATTTCTTTGTTGGGATATGTGCAAGATACCAAGCTAATCCTAAGGCTAGTCACATGGAAGCTGCCAAAAAGATACTGAAGTATCTTAAAGGCACAGTGAATAGAGGATTATGGTATCCAGCTGATGATAACCTTGAGTTAAGTGGTTACTCAGATGTTGATTATGGAGGTTGCAGAATTGATGGGGAAGTCCACTTGAGAACTTGTCAATTTCTAGGAAGAAGTTCGATATCTTGGTTTCGAAAAAAATGGACCTCGAAGAGCAACGAAGTACTACCGGTTTAATATATGGGTTGCAGGAAGTCGGGCTGTGCTCAGATTCTTTGGCTCAGACAACAATTAAGGGATTATAAAGTTGTAGCCAATGAAGTACCAATATTTTGTGACAATAATAATGCCATTGCTATTTCACAAAATCCGGTATTGCACACCAGATGCAAGCATGTGGATATTAGACATCACTTCATCAGAGATCATGTCGAGAAGAAGGACATAAGGATGGAGAAAATTCATCCGATAAGCAAAAGAGCGATATCTTGACCAAACCTTTGGCGGAATCAAGATTTCGTGAACTTTCAAATTGAATTAGGGATGTTAGAACCAGTGTATAGAGTAAAATCAAAAAAATTGAAGGTTTTGAAGATGAAGTCTTTCTCGTAATTCTAATCGAGAAGCTTAGGATAAAATGGAAATATCGAATCGAGTCTCGTGAAACTCAGATTTCATCAAGGTCAAGATCAAAAGAGAATAAACCGAACCATTTCAAGATTTCTCGATTATTATAATGACATTTTATCAAGGTCAGTACTCAGTAAGACTGATAGAGGGAAATTGGTCTGAAGAAGTAATGACTCATGCGATTCATTTATTGCTTAAGTAAAACTCAGTAATCAATTGCAATAAATACAAAACACCTGAGGAATGTTTTTGGGCGGGATCGTTTTAAATTTCAAAGAAGGTCAACAGTCATTTAATGCTCTGCTACATTAATGACCAATGAGGATGTTTTGGCGGCTTACTTTTCGGAGATCGTCGGTTCGTATACCCGATTAATCGAAGATTAATCTCAACCGTTGTTTTTCACCTAACCAACGCGATTCCCCATGATCTCGAAGCTATATAAACCCCAATCAGCCATTCAAGCCAAAATTTTATCAAACCCTTCATTCTCAAATCTCTGCAAATAAATTCCCTTTGCCTAGAAATTCTCCAAACCCTAAAGCTTCATCTCTTCAATCAATCTCTAAAATGGATCCAACCCTGTTCGAGAGATTAGCCGAAACCAACAAGCCGTGGTACGAGTTCATTGTTTCACTCGAAAGCACAACCAACTCAAAGCCGGAAGAGGAGGCTCGCAGATATGATTCGATCGGGCTAAACTCATTTCCAACTAGTCGCAGTTCTAATTCGACCGGTGAGTTTGCGAAAGAGGTAATCGAATTCATCTATAACTTGAAGATAGATGAAGAGGGTTGTATGCATTCTAATTTAACTGTATCACACTTAGGGCATTCGTCCAAATACATCAATTTTGAGAGGGATCTCAGATATAGTTCAAAAAAAATCAATGATGTTTTTGAGCTCTGTGATAGAGGAGAGGATCCTACGATGTATATGTCGCAGAGAGAGAAAGTGAGTACTTAGATAGGATTGCTGAGAATCCTGTTAAGTTTGAGGCGACATTGCATAAGAGGCACTTAAAGCCACAATATCGTGTGTTGATGGATATTGTGAGCAAGTCCATCATGAGTCTTGTGGGGAGTTTTGAGCGATCAGTACCCCGAAGCTCAGATTTATGGCGGCGATAGAAGCCTCACCCACCACGCATTTTCAACCGGGTGAAATTTCGATTGAGACGGTGAGTGAGCGTAGACCAAAGTTTTGAGGAAGGTTGACGGGCGATCTCAATCAAAGGCAAGATCCACCATGCCACCAAAATTGCTTACATTTTGGAGATGTGCAGAGAGGAGGAGGATATCTTCGCTAATTCGACCCCATTCCCTAAGTCCAAAATTCTCTTTAAACCCGTTGCTGCAAAGAAGAGGTCATCGGGGGAAGAGAAAAGAAGGTTGAATCACCAATTCAAGGGCCGAAAAGAGACTCAACAAACCCGTGGGGAAGGTTTTGTTGGAGGCAAAGATGGAGCAAGGAGCAAAAAATGATGAAGGTAAGAACCTTGCCCCAAAGCGCAGAAGATTGGTGGTTCTCACCGATGAAGATGGAAGTGATTCTCAAGAGATTCAACCGAGGGCCAAACCGCTCAGAATTCACCATTACAAGTGTTGGCTCAGTTATCTCTAGGACCGTGATCGATCGGCGAGCGGGTGTCTTCTCGAGGTGCTCGAGACATCGCTTCATTTCAGATAAAATTTTCGTGAAATTTTAGCCGAGCTCAGACCTCGGAGATACCTACCTCGGGAGATGTGGGGCTCGACGGAAGAGCCACCAGAGTCGATCTCGAAGATGTGCAAAGTAAGACAAAGGCAAAGAGCCAACTCAGATTCAAATCGGAGGGATATGCAACTCGGGCCTCGTAACCCTCTCGGCAACCGAGGATCTGACCAGACAAACCGGGGACGCCGGGCCGAGGCTCGGGAGCGTAATATTCTTAATGAGCTCTCGAAGTGATCTACTTCTTTGATCCCTTTAGCGTAAGTTTCAAATGAACCGTAGAGCCCGAGATGGAAGAAGGGCGAGGTCATTTGAAGGCGAGTGCGAGTGAGGGGGAACGGTTCATTCTAGACCGCTACCTCGAGCTCACTTATATACCCCGACCGCAAGATGTTTTCTTGATTAAGGACAACTGTGTTCATCCTCAATCGACTCTTCCCGAGATGCTTGACATTGCTACTTTCAGAGGGAAGATCGGTGGAATGAGGAGACAAATTTTTCGACCGACTTCTCGTGGTTCGAGAAGGACAAAGCTCGAGGATGAAAAACTCCGATTTTGATGAGTGGTTCAAAAGAAGTTGGCCGAGAGGAGAGCAATCGGGTTGGTGCCCCCAAGCCGGAGACAAATCTCAAGATGGAGATGGGGACCAACAGGAGATGTTGAGAAGTTAGCCTCAGATGGAAAATGAGACTTCATGGCCGATCAACCGAAATTGGTCAACCTCGATCGATCGGGTTAGAACTCTTAAAAGTACCTTTTGTCACTATTAACAATTATGCCAAAGTTACTGAAAGTCCTATCTTTAACTCTGAATTGTCTGATAAACAGACTGAGGCTCGATTGGAGATCGGAGCTCGGGACGAAAGCCGAGGCACGATGATGATCGGGACAAAGACAGAGGTGCGAAGATTCCCGAGATTGATCTCACTCCCTTGATGGAGAAACTTGAGAAGGTTGAGCCAATGATGATCAAAATTGCTCAGATGGAAGAGACGTTGGCCAATCAAGCTCAAAAGATGGAAAGTCTTAGTCACTCTTCAGAGCTGGTGCAAATTCAAAACACTCTGACCACCCAGATGACCTCCATGGAAGAACAAATTAATGAGAAGTTCGGAGGAGTCAAGGCCGAAAGTTAAGTGATGAAATCAAGCGTAAACACCGCGAGAGTTCGATTTCTAGAGGTGAAACCGCGTAAAAGAATGAGGTGTTAATCAAGTCTGTTGTTGAGGAAATGAGCTCATTACTCATGGCCAAGATGACAGAGATGTTCAAAGAAGCACTCTCTGGCCAGTTTGCCCACTTATCTGAAGAATTTTCCGTGGCCAAGAACCATCTAAGGAGGATGGAAGACGAACAAGATCAGATAGCAGGAGAAGTTCGTTGTGTGGGCAAAGAGCAATATCACATGGACACAAAGACTTTCCAAAGCTTCTTCCAAATTACGGTGCCAAGAAGGGGGAAAATGAAGCTGAAGATCTCAGAAA
This sequence comes from Stenogyne calaminthoides, assembly GCA_037126765.1. Taxonomy (NCBI): domain Eukaryota; kingdom Viridiplantae; phylum Streptophyta; class Magnoliopsida; order Lamiales; family Lamiaceae; genus Stenogyne; species Stenogyne calaminthoides. The sequence continues at coordinate 305,278 of JBBCBC010000010.1, forward strand.
GTTCATGGCACGTACTTTGGAGAAGAAGGCTCAGAAAGATACTGAAATGTATAATCTAGCCAAAGCCTTTAAAGAAGTCGAAGCTACTGAGAAGTTGAAGTTCGCTCAGGTAGAAAAGCCTATCTACACTCGAAGTTTTCGAAAGCAAACCATGCTTGATGTTGCAAGAGAGAAACTGAGTGCTAGAGCAAAGGTTGGAACAAGCCAGACTGCTGCTGAATTGCCTATGAAGAGGAAAGCCTTGGGCGGTGTTCAACCTGAAAGCAAACATGCGAAGGCTTCTAAGCCAATCCAGAGGAAACTGATTCTGGATGATGAAGATAAAGAAGAATCTGAGTCTCAACCTCAGAAGAAAGTCTTCAACACGAGAAATGCTCTGAAGACACTCCAAATGGAACAAGCTAAGAAAGCTGCTGCTTCGGTCTCAGGAGCATCTGTGATCAGAAAGAAGATAGACGAAGAGCAGAAGCGAAGGAGTGAATTCAGGAAGTTTGCGAGCAAGAGGAAAGGAACATCAAAAACACTAAAGTGGCCCCACGTTGATAAATGGATGCCTATCAAACTCAACGATATGTGGGAAGAAGTCAAGAGAACCTTCTGGTTCAATTATGATGTTCTCAGGGAATGGAGAGGGGAAAGCTCAGATCAGAATGAAGCATTCATTGAATATCTCCTTACCTTCTATCCAAAGTATCTACAGAGCTGGATTAACCTTGAGGATGAAGGAGAGGTACAGATAGTAGCCCCTGGTCCATATTCCTATCCTCCTCCAAGACTTGATAATGGCTTGGTGAATGAGAAGGCCATTACTCAAGAGATTGCTCAAGATACCGGGTCATTGGGTCTAACAGAAAAAATCCGGACATCATCAAGGAAAAAGAAATGAGTCAAGAAGAGATTTTTTGGAATGTTTGACTGGAGGTGCGCCGATGAAGTTGAGAATGAAGCAAATCAAGAGCGTAAGATCAAGAGCCAAATCAAGATCAAGATCAAGACTCGTAAGATTATAATCTTTAAAATTTTTTGTCTTTTTGATTTTGTTGATAAACTCATTTAATCAGAATGGTATACTCATCATCAATAAAGATTTATCATTATGCTCAAAAGATAATATCTCATTATCTTATTTACACGTCTTTTATTTTGATATGCCTGAATGAATGTCTTTGAACTGATTGTATGTTCATATAGGGAGGAAATTGTTTGAATATGGGAGAAATTGTTTAAGTATTTGGTAATGAAGTATTTAAAGAGATTCATTACTGAAGAAATTGCTGAATGATTAAACTGTTGAGAAACTCAAATTGTTGGGAGATTCTCTCGATTTAAGAAATTGTTGGGAGACAACCAATTTGTAATAGGATAAACTGAAACCTGAGTATAGGTTATATGTTTGTAACAAGATAGGTTTTGGCATCATCAAAAAGGGGGAAATTGTTGGGAGATGAATTTAATAAATATATATGATTTTGATTAAGATCCCAAAACCCCTAAGAACATGTTCAGAATGATCTTGATAGTTGAGTCAGGATTCAGTTTTAGAGTACTCAGGATGTTATCTGCAAAATGTATAGTCAGCAGATATAGTTCAGATAGTTTCAAGACTCAAGAAATCAAGATGTTTTCAAGTATCCAAGTTTCAGGATGAAAAATGAGATATCAAGACTCAAAGATGATATCGAGTAACTAAAGACTCAAGATTTAAGACTCAAAGACATCACCAAGATAAACTACAAAGATTCAGAAGACCCTGGAGACTCAAAAGACTCTGAAGACACAAGATCAAGATCGAGAATCGAAGATCAAGAATATCAAGGCACAAGAATTATCAAGACTCAAGAATGCATTGAATGCTCAAGATGATGAACTCAATGTTCCGAGGCATCAAAAAAAAAAATCTATCTGAAGGATGCAATACTGAGAAGATCGCGATTCCTTAGAAAGTTAGATATTGCCAAAACATTCAAATGCAGACAAAAGGAACTAAGTCAGAAGTGTTGTTAAGGTTATATCAAACTCAGAGTTTGTAACCAAAAGAGCCGTTGAAGGTGTCTACCTTTAACTGGAGACAAAAGTCAAAAAGAGGAAGACGACATGTACTACATCGATAATCGACAAGTGATGTGTCATTCCGAAAAAAGATGTCAGATGTACAAAAGTTCCAGACTGCAAAAAGTGAAGACCGGCTACATGAAAGGTTATTGCCTAAAACGTGTTAGGGAGTTTCAAACCCTAAATATAGCCGTTTCACACACCACAAGAGGGAACTCACGAAGTTATCTCTCCAACGGATAGTTTTCAAAAGTGACCTTGGTGTATGCCTATAAATACTGGTGACCCTCTACATTGTAAGGTTACGGGAAATTTATACGCAACTCAAGAGCTCAAACTTATTCTTGCAAAAGTTAAAGCACTCGAAAAACTTAGAATTTCCCAAGTGCTTCGATATTGAAGAGAGCTCACTATACTAAGCCTAGCTTGATAAGAATTATCCAAAGCTTAGTCGAGATATCCTAACCCTTTGCATTATGCTTTATTGTAAAGGATATCTCATCCTAGTTGGAAATCAACCGAGAAACCCCAAACCCTTGAGAAGGTAGTTGGAGTGTGTTTGTTGGTGAGAAGAGTTGTAAAGAGTTAGTAAACCACGCGGAGTAGTCGTAAAAACTCTAGAGGAGAAGTTAGTAAGCCATGGGGGTAGTCCGAAAAGCTTGTGTGTGATTGAGTAAGTAAACTACGGAGGTAGTCGAAAAGCTCAAGGTCGGGTTGAGTAAGTAAACTACGTGGAGTAGTCGTAAAACTCAGTACGAAGTTGAGTAAGTAAACTACGAGGTAGTCGTAAAAGCTCGTGGTTGATAGTGAATTTCTCTCAAGAGTCGGGAGAGTGGACGTGAGGAGTTTGAATCTCGAACCACTATAATTGTTGTGTTCTTTATCGCTTTCCTTATCTGCGTGGCTTAATCGCCGCATTGACTTGATTTTGAAAGCATACTTTTCACTGATATTCAGTTGGAATCAATCCACCGAAGTTGCATGTAAATTGATTCACAGCTTAATCACTATTTCATAAAGGGAAGGTTTTCAGCAAAGCTTAAAACGAGTATAAACTAAGGGCCAACCATTTCGCACGACTGAATAGCTAGAACAGATAGTTACCGAACTGAACTCTCTTCTGAGGATTCAGTAAGTTAGTTATCTGATCCAAGCAACTCAGGATCTCTGTCACTCAGGACTCAGTTGAGATTATCTGAGGTATCTGAAAGCAGCTCAGGATCACTGTCTCAGTAGACTTTGACTCAGAGCGATTTGTGCTTCTCAGAACCTAATCTTCAGGATTATCTGACCCAAGCTGACCTCAGTAAGAAAAAGTTTTAAAAACGCTGAACACGTGTATTCCCCCCCCATACACGTGTAAAACTCGTTTACACCGGGACCAACAAAGGGCAATAATAGGAAGAAGGATTTTCTTGGAAAGATTTTTATGGAAAAAGATATGTATTCTAGGAATACAAGAATATCTCATAAATTCAAGAAAGATCCAATCTTGAAAGATCCCCTATTATTTTCGAAAATATTAGGCTAAATAAGGGTGTGAGATTTTTGTGGAAAAATACACATGGAAAGAAGAATATATGGGATATATTCAAGATTTCTTGGAGATCAAGAAAAGATCTTTCCTAATCCCTTTTTGGTTGAAATTTTCGTCCACCCTCTCACTTATAAATAGGGGATAAATTTTTCATCCCCAACGAGTATTCCATGTGTTGGAAATATTAGAAATCCACAAAGGTGGTGCAACAATATTTTTATTTTTCATTTGTTTTATAAATCGTTCATTGGAGAACCTTCCACCGGGGTTATTGGACGAGGACTTGGGAATACTTGAGAATGACTTTTGGTGGGTATCAAGATAATCGATCCTGTCTGTCTCAGGTCGTCTCTCCGACGGGTACGTTTACGTAAACTCCTAGAAATTCCGCATGCTAGGATCTTTTACGTGAAATATTATTTGAATGTCGTTGTTGGATTAATTATTATTTGAATTCACTTAGGTTAATTCATGCTAGTAATAATTGTTAATTTAAATTTGTGTTTATGAGGTCTTCACGATAGATCCTGGCATATGTTATCCCAAAAGAACCCACCGTCGACTAGAAGGGGGTCCACTTCAAGAAGAGCAAAGCACTATATGAACTGATTGAAAACTAGATCTATGTATACCTATCTAATAATATAATGTTATACAATAAAATATTATTACAAATTTATCATGAAAATTAATTTTTTTTATAAATAATTAATAATATAAATAATAAAATTTTGTATTTAATATGGATACATATTTTTAAAAAATCAGTTACTCCCTCAGTCTTTTTTAATTAGATTGACTTTAACACGGGGTTTAATGAGAAAGTTGTTTATTAATATTTGAAGGGAATAAAATAAACTTTTTATGAGGGTATTTTAGTCACTTTTAGATAATGAGACAAAAAAAAATTAATTTTGTATGTAATTATTAGGATATGAGATATAATTTAGTGATATTTGTTGGGTGATAGATTGAAACTCTACAGTTACTTTATCGATATGTTGTGTATATGACAAAAGACAGACATTTTTTGAATTTGAGTAACGCTTCTGTGAGTCAGGTCTATGCATGAACTTTATCATTATTATGCACAATAACTATCATTGTTGTGTACAAAAATTATCATTCTTCAAGATATGCTTTATTTTTCAAATAATGATAGTTTTTGTATATAATAGTGATAATTTTTATGGATAACAGTGATAATTTTTGTGCATAACAGTTATAATTTTTATGTATAACAGTGATAATTTTTGTACATAACTGTGATATTAAAAAAATAGAGTTCACAGTGAACTCGAGGTCGCATACGTTTATGTCTTTGAAATTTGAGCAATAATAATAAAAAAGACGGAGGGAGTATTATATATATGAAAATGTATAATTTATATACTTATTTGTATGATATGAGATCATGATTAGTCCAGTTACCATAAATTAATTGCATACTATTGACATTAGACTTAAATTATTAAATAAACAATTTAAATTTAAATTATTAGTTGAATTGTAAAACGACATGACTATGTGATTGTGATAAAGCTCGATTTATATACTTATATGTACGATTATTATATGATCTAAGATTTAAATTGATTAGTCCAATTATTATGAACTAATTGCAAGCACTATTAACATTAGACTTAAATTATTAGTTGAATAAAAGATTGTAAAATAACATTAAATTGATTGTTATAAAACTCGGTACCCACATAAGAGAAAATATTAATTGAGACCAACACAGGACAAATAGTTGATTTTGGGAATGACGCTGACCTTACCAGATAATAGATTATCTTTAAAGTTTTAGAGAAGATAATTTTGACTAATGATATCTTATGGTATGACCATTAATAAGAGTTAGAGACAACTACAGAACCTTAAACTTTCTTAAGGAGAATATATTAATTTTGGGTAGTACGTGTTGCCATGTCCAGAGTAACTAGGCGGGATATTTCAAAAAAAATTATATGGGATGACGACAATATGTGACGATCAACGAGGTTTATAAGAAAATAATTTGAAATTTTCAAAGAAACAATACCTTTTAAACTTGCATTATTTAATAATGTAAACTTTTTCAACAGTTAAAACGTTACCCATTTCCCACGTCTCTTTGCAAAAGTAATAAAATTTTCACAGATCAACATTACATCGAAATAAAAATAAAGAATATAAGGAAAAAAATTATAACTATAGGTAAAATAATTATTTCTAATTAATTTAACATGAAAATTAAATATATTTTATATCACATTCATTTTATACTCACAGACCTTGTAACACACATGTGATATACTAGTTTACCATCTAACAATATCTTTCAAAATATATCGATATATTTTTTGATATTTTACGCAACAAATTAATCAATATCGATTTTTTTTAACAGGAAATCAATATCGATATGGTATATTAATATTTTTTTATTTTTTTATAAATATTATGGGATATCATTCTCCCCCATATCAATAATATTGTGATAGTTACTTCCTTTTGTAATATATTTTAAATATATAAATAAAATCACAATAAATTTATATTTAAAATCAAAAAATATATTTTATATATGTAATATAAATATATATATATATATATAACATTATAGTTTGATGAGATATAATATATATCCCCGTATTGTTGCTTGATGCTTTCTCCAATTCTTTCCATATGTCATTCTAAATTTTTTTCAAATAAATTAAGAATATTTTTTTTAGGATAAAACTAATTTTAAATATTATTATTGGTTAAAAAAATTATTTACATATTATATTTATAGGAAATTAAAAAAATTAAATAATCATATTGCAAGTATATATGAGATAATGGGTGAGAAAATGTCCAATCGACATTTATTATATTAATATTTTAAAAGGTTAGAATAACATTTAAAAAGAATTGGAGGGAATATATCTTTATCATTATAATTTCATATATCATATCATCAATATATATTAAAATATTATTTATTATTGTCCGTATTTTTAATTTAATATTAATATTTTATTCAAACAATATTTCCCATTGATTAATATGGTTCTAGCGAAAAAATTAACAAATTTTCATAATTTGGCGTTTAGTTTTAGAGTAGATTTAGTGTGAAAATTTTTATGTATGAAAAGTTATAAAAATCGCCCTAAATCATGATCTATTCGGGCCGGGTGAACCATCTACACCCTAAACACTAAATAATTAACCTTAAATCATGACCTATTCGGGTCTGGTGAACCATGAACCACTCGGAACGAGTGAGCCATGAACAACTTGACTTTGTCTTACCTTCACCATATACATAATTTATTTGTAAATAAAAGTTTTTTCATGTATGCAAATTTTCATTCTAGACTTTGTCTTAGTTTTATATGTGTAAATGTATTCATCTCCAAAAGATAAAGTATTATGTGCATCAATCTTCCCGTACACTACTATTACTATTGTTGATAAGGATTGCGGTGAGAGTGGTGCACACAATACTTTCTCCTTTTTTATTGTTAATATTAGATGTTTATACCGATCTTATATATATATATAGTAGTGATATAGAATTCACTATTTGGTTTTTTATGAAACCAGATTAATGAGGTGTCATGTCAACTCATCATCCATATAATTAATTCTACTTAAATAAATTATATAATATTTTATAATATACTATACCCTAAATCATGAACCCTAAACCCTAAATCATGAACCATTCGGGTAGGTTAAACCATGAACCACTCGGGTCGAGTTTGGCTGGGTTGGGTCCAGGCCGGGTAAATTTTTTTTTTTTTTTTTTCATTTCAGTTCAAATTTTTTTTTACCGGACCCAACCCGCCCAGACCCGAACCGGGTCTGAGTGGTTCATGGTTCACCCGACCCGAATGATTCATGATTTAGAGTTTATGGTTCATGGTTTAGGATATAGTATATTATAAAACATTCTATAATTTATTTAAGTAGAATTAATTATGTGGATGAGTTGACATGACACCTCATTAATCTGATTCCATAAAAAACCAGATAATGGGTTCTATATCACTATATATATTAATTAGGTGTTTATCTTTTTACATTCTGCATGCTTTCGATTGTTGTTAATATTAGATGTATGGTCGACTGTCGAACAAATTATATAAGATAAAAATTTGTGTAAACTCGAGTTTCGTCAACTCTATTTTTTAATATCACTATTTTGCAAAATTCATCGTTTAAAATTTTTATTATATTTTAACCAATATTAATTTTTGTACGTAATAGTGATAAAATTCATATATAAACATGGTTTACATAAATATTACTCATTATATAAAAACAAGCAGAAATTTTGAAAAATAAAAATTAAAACCGAACTGGATTGTTCTAATATCAAACTGTAACCAAGTCAAAATAATAATCGGATATCCGAATAACCAGGATTGGAATTATTTTTCAATATTTGATTTTTAAGGAGTACTTGAACTATCCAAATCTCGCAACTAATTAGAAGTAATCAATGAACTACGCAATCTACCAACAGTTGAGAGTATCAAATTTTAGTTATTCTTTCTACATTATCCCACTAGTCACTGTCCAACAGTGCATTAACATATTGTAGTACATGTTTAATGTATTTTACAGTACAAAATATTAATACATGTGGTACAACATGCTAAAATAAAACAATATTGGTCAATTCGCATGGAAATAACGCCAATTAGCACATATAAATTGTTCTAAAAAATTTAGAAGAAAAAAAAATCACAGGATGACATGTGTCGTGTTGTCTATGCTAGGGTTGGGCACTGTCCAATACCTCCTTTTGCACCACACACTTACGAGGGATCACCATTTTTCTTACACTTGTACTCTTTATTCTAATTAATACAATCAATAATATTAAGACACATAAATACTTGACATTACCACTTTGTAACATAGACAAAATTCTTTCATAAAATAACTACATGATCCATCGCGTTGTTTAGGTCAACTAGGTTTTCTGACACGTGCGTTGCACGTGGCTCGTGTAATTGTGCACCGATTTGTCAAAGTGTGGTAGTGCATTTTTATCAACAATTAAAATTTATAAATTTTTCAATGAAAACATCTTTTATGCTTATCTTGTTTTGTAAAAAAAAATTATTTACCTTCCTTGTTTTGTATATGCTTTTTTTTTTTTTTTTTTTTTTTTTTTTGAATTGTTGTAGTGTGGTGGTGTGTGTCAAACCCGTTTTTTCTTTGAATTATCGTTGAATACAATTGGGAGCATTTTTTTTTTTTTTAGTATCAATTTTAATTATTCTTCTCTCTTTACATTAGAATCTCCTTGTACACAATGTTTTTTTGTCAAATGTTTCTCTTTTACCTTGATCAAAACTTTTGTATCTTGTATGGAGATTTCTTTGGAGAGTGCCACGTAAAGTTGTCCGTGAGAAAACACATGTTCTGGGAGGTAAACTCCTACCTTTTGAATTGTTTGTCCCTTAGCTTTGTTTATTGTCATTGCAAAACAAATTCTAAAGGGGAACTGTTTTTTAATGAACTTGAAAGGGTAGCCCTCATCATTTGCAGGACTCAAAGGTATGCGTGAAATGAATATGTTCTTTCCGATATGTTCCCCTGTTGCAATTTCGGCATAAATAGGATGTTCTGAAAAGAGAGATTGAAATGATCATGGAACGAATAGTAACCAAATTCCAAAATTATTCAAAAAGCTCACTGAAGAGTCCATTTTTTTTTTTAATCAATTACAATAGTTCCCTAAGATAATCAATTACAATAATTCCTTCTACCACCGGGTATGGCAACATCATTTCATCTCATTGTAGACCGGAACCGCAACCACCACAAGAGAGGGACCACCCAAAAATTGTAATCAGAACTCGTAATAATTTCATCTCGCCAGAGACCGGAATCAAGAAACCACCACAAGAGGGGGGACCACCCAAATCAGAGAATCAGAATTTCGAATCGCAAGAACCCCGAAGGGGAACCCCACAAGAGAAAATAAATATTCCCTCTCCGTGTCTCGAACCCAGGACCTCGGGGTCTCAGGTAGTGGAGCTCTAATCACTTGACCTGAAGAGTCCAAGATTGAAGGCAATAAAAACTCCTAAAGCATTTCCATCTTTCAGTAAATCAGGCTTATAAGACATAATGCATTATTGCATTATTGCATTTATGTCCCATATCTAAGAAAGTAAGAAGGCAAGATTGTGTAAGTCTTCATTATGGAACTCAGAAGAAAATTCGAGAGAATTAAAAAAAAAATGATAATGGAGGATAATACTACGATGCATGAAAATACACATCTGTATAATAGCTGCTGAGCTTCACTAAACCCTAAATGGAAAAAACAATCAACCAGAGATATCATATTTTGCCAAAAAATTCTATTAAAAGGAATAATTGATGAAAGTATTCAACAATGAAGCAGACAAAGCAAAATGTAAGAATCATCAAGAAGTGAATTGATAAGCATTTACCTGCTTCGATGGGATTGAAACTTAATATTCAAATCCGTATGAGCAAAGTATGATATGCGTAAATAACTCTTGTTTACATGACTGGGAAGAAGGTATCTGAAATTTAAACAGTAAAAGATCGTATTCATCATGAAAACTCTGCACAATGAAATAAAATGAAAACTCTGTTTTAGATAGACCTAAAAGGACATGTCTCGGTATACTTCTACCATCCAATGAATCCCTTGTTGTAGATGCGGTCTGAACATCGCCAAACTGAATTAAAACCTGTCAAGATTCACCAGCACAAACAAATTTAAGCAATAAATTTGCAGCAAAGTTTCAAAAGCTTCGTCATAAGTTGACCTAAAATCCAGCAGCCTTTTCAAATGTAGCAATATTGTAGACAAAACCAAAAGCTGAAAATACCTGAGACACATAAACTCCAATCTCAACATACACACAGCAATTTAATCAATAATAGACAATGAAGAAGAAATCAAGAGCTATTCTCAATCAAATGGTGCAAAGATTTGACTAATTTATTACCAAGAATATCTACCTTATCAGCAAGCATTTGTTGCAACACTAAAATATGAATTCCATGACATTTTTTTTCCATTGTTGACTCTAAAATTTATGCCATTAAAATGAAATTTTAACAACTCTACTCAAGAATTTCAAGGTATGAATGGAAACACTGGCCTTTCCTTTTTTATCTGTGCAGTTTCCTTTGGACCAGGAAACTGCCTATCGACAGTCACTCCACCAGCCATTCCAGTACCATTACGTTCATTACTGATCATCATGACCAAGAATTTTGTGCACTACTTGCTAGTGGTCTGGTATGTCAGTAGTCATTAACAATATTGTTATCTTGGATGCAAGATACAGTAATAATAACCAAATTTAGCATTTACGTCTCTGCTCCATCCTGATTTCATAACCCCACGGAAAAGCTACACGAATGTTTTTGTATCCCTTGAATATCTGAAATAATATTTAATTTACAATTTTTCCAATTCGAATGCCAGTTAACCACATATGTGCATCAGAATTCTGAACTACTGTAAAACAGTTAGAAGTGGTAGCATTTAATAAGAGGAATGTTGTCTACACAAATAAGCCTAGCGAGCCTAGCACATATACACACCAATTGTTACAGAGTTACAGAAACATATGTAATTTATTGTGGAAATGGTCTTATTTAAATTGAGCCACATATGATTACCAAAAGGAAAAAATGAGACATAAAAGAGAACTGTTACTCACAGTCCCTTCCAGCATATTCAGTAGTGCCTGTTGAACACCCTCACCAGAAATATCTCTGCTGATGTTTAAACTCTCAGCCTTAAAAATACCACAAAATAGAAATTGTGTCTTAAAAAGTACATTCAGCAATAGGAAGACACTCAAAGGAATAGAGCAGGAAAGATGACGAACCTTCTTAGTTATCTTATCAACTTCATCAATGTAAACCATCCCCTCTGTGCCGCTTGCAAATTAAACTCAACAACCATGAAGCAAATTCAAAAGATCAGATAGTACATTCCAGTCGTGCAAATGCAAAACCAATATGGATTTTCTATTTTCCTTCAAACTGCAGAATTAATGTCTTGTGAAAAAAGAAGATCAATATGTTGTACACTAAAATCTAATACAATACCATCACTAAATATTATCTAAATTCAATTAATCCCAAACTGATGGTTTCATTCGATAAATTATTTTATGCCCCTCCTCAAAAATCATGTTCCCTAATAAATACTCTAGCAAAACCATTTATATCCATTCACTTCACCAATAAAATGTGTATAGTTAGACAATTAACATATGTCACTCTCTTCGAATTTCTTATGAATGAAGCGAATTTGGACATTCTTACAGCAGAGTCATTAGTGATTGAACAATGTCATTACAACTCAGCAGCATATGTAAAACGTTAGTAGAGATAAATAGTTCGATCTTATACCTGTATGTATATTCAGCTTTTATAGTTTCTCTTTGACTGTCCAAAATACATTTTTTTATATTTAATTCCCACATGTGTGATTCCTTGGGCCTTGAGTCCTCACTTGATTTCTCTTAAGCTTAAAATGCAGCATCTGCAATGAAAAAAAAAATGAAGATGTATTAATTGTTTGAGCAAGCATTACATATTCATAACAAATCAACAATTATCTTGTTACCAAAATCAGCAAATTCACACACATTTTTTGATTAAGGTTTAGCAGCAAAGCATTTTCAAAGCATGCATTGTATAAGAAATAAAAAAGAATGCAGAAATCAATGAATTTCTAATCTGTTGTACCAAGTATTCTAAAGAATCAGGATGTGTGTTTTACAGCTTCCATTAATGAATGTCAAACTAATATCCATAAAAAAAATGTAATACAACGTTCAGCTTACCTAGAGTAGATCTGAACTACTTTCTTAAACTGAGTAAGAAACTCAAGAACCATTTAAAGTGGAACTACTCCAGAGGATGTTTATTCATACATCCAGCAACGAAACAACTCATTAAAATATATAATCAACTTTTTTTTTTGTGAGAACTACAAACAAATCGATCGAAACAACTTTCGACTTCACAAAATGAACTAATTGATCTGAACTACGTAAGTCAATTTGGACGCAGAATTAACACAAATATCACAAACTTTAAGGAAGAACCAAATTGAAAAAAAAAAAAATATTTTGCCATCGTGAAAATGCAGATTTAGACAAATAAAGGAAATGGAAGGGAGGCTTCGAACCTGGTGGCAAAGCGGCGGCTTAAGCTCCTCCTCCTCCTGCGGTATGGTGTTAGTTTTCTGAAAGCAAAAAAATCTCAATAAAATCAATTTCTACAAAATCTCAAAGAAAAATTACTGCTCTTAAGAATTCCTATTAGGACAACTTTATGATTCTTTGACAAAGATTTATATCAATTACCTGAACAGATCAGTCGGGGCATGCGAAGAACCGACCATAGCAAGACTAAAAATCTGATCATTTGTCTTCTCACCAGGGCCAACAACAGGTTGTGCTTCTGAGAAAAAACAAAAGAAAAACTTAATAATCTTGAACTATAAAAAATTATACATGAGATTCTATTTCTTACAATGTGTCCTTGCTTGAACCATTCATCTACATGACTAAATTCATCTGAAAATGAAAAGTTCAAACAGTAATAATCGCACACAGGTTATCAGATTTTCCACAACAAAATGCATATGAAAAATCATCACATAATAATAATTTCATATGTTATTTCATAATGGAAGATCAAGAAACTGGAAAGGATCTATCATCCATGAATAGACAAAGTTAATAAGAAAGAAAGTAGAGAGGAACCTCATCAAAATGCTCTGCCTTATTGGTTGTCTTCCCCATATTCTTGAACAGAGCACCATCAAATAACAATGCCCTTATACATGCACTCTTCATCACCTTTCAATGTCATAAAATGGAACATGAAAATCCTTATATCACATGTAAAAGCCTAGAAGTAAATATATCAAAACACCAAAAAAAAAAGATGGACCAATTAGATAAATCGATCTAAAGTACAATCATGTTTCACACCGCTCATTGTTCTGAGAAAAAAATTCAACCAAGAAAATAAGGGATTTTCAGGTATATTTTTGCTAATACAACATTCATGCTCACTTTTTTCGCACCGAATCCAGCATAATTGAAAGGGATGTAAGGAATTTGAAGAATAATCGACAAACCTGAAAAAGAATGATGATCCGACGAGGAGCTGAGGTACTGTACCAATCTGCGTTATTTGTAGTGGCCGACGGTTGCGGCCTTCTGTCTCGTCGTTGGTCCTCATCCGCACTCGTTTGCATTTCGCCGTCGTTCGCCGCGCCATCCCCTTCATCAAGCGCTCTTCCCGTCGTACGTTGTCGCGCCATCCCCTCCCTCAGGCTCTCTAGCCATCGCCGTCGTGCCCAGTGGCGCTCTTCTATTCGATCTGCAGTCGTGGCCGCGCCGTCCCCTCCCTCTACCATTCTCGCCGGCGTGCCTCTAGCTCTTCCTTCGTTTATGTCTGACGTCTGTTTGAACAAGTTCAGTAGGCCATTTAATTTAAGGAATTTGAAGAATTAAAGGAATTTGAAAGATTTAATAAACTAAAATATATTTGAAATGGAAAAATAAATAAATTAATTAAGGGACTTGAGTGGACAATATAAACAATGAGATGGGTAAAATTGTCCAAAATTAATTTTCATATACAAGCCACTTTTTAAAATATTATTATTATTATTATTATTATTATTATAGATAGAAGCGCCACATTTTAATTGCAAAACACAAGTATATATATATATATATATATATATTTTAAAATCATCACAAAATTGAATATAATCTACGCATTATTAAATCTATTTAAGGGGGGTGTTTGCAAGAAATTATAAGTAATTATAATTACCTAGAATTGTGTGTATAAATAATTTTTTTTTATTATATTAAATAAACTCTCAAAAAACTATAAGCTAAAAGTTGAAAGATGGTGATTTTAGTAGCTTATGAGCATTTTTAAGTCATATTAATTTTTTTTTGCCAACACTATCAATTTTTCTTTGTTTTTTTTGCAAACACCATTAACTTTTATTATTAATTAATTTTTTTATAATCACTAATTTTAATCATTTTTTTAAGAATATATTTTTTTGCAAACACCCCCTAAGTCTTTGTCTTCCCGTGCATCCATAACTTGATTTTATAAAAATTTTGTGGTTCATGTGGTGTATACTTTAGCCATGAAATATCACTTTTAATATTTGAGGTATCATCATTTATAATTAAAAAAAAATATGTATATTTTTATACAAATCACTAAATAATTATATTTCATATGATAAATAATGTCATTTTATATATTAATTAGCGACATTTTAAAATTGAGAGTTTTGTGAATTTGAATTCATATAAAATCTTGTGATTTGTATGAGAGAACCAATACATACTCCTACATTTCTTGTTACTTTCATACTTCCTTACTGTCTTTTAATAACTCCAAAAGGCATTGCATTCGTATATTTTATTTAGCTTTTAATAATTCGAAAAGACAAAATCTTCCCATGTGTGTATATATTGTTTATTAGTATGTAAATAGTAAATAATGACGAAATCGTGTTATTTTATCAAAATTGTAGTCAAGTCATTGCTCAATAATTAAGCACACTTAGACAAAAACATCTCAATCTCTTTCTTAAATTGATCAACGGAGCATTTACTTTAGCAATATTTTTTCGAGCTAGTTTACGGGTGATTAAATTTGAATTTTTTAATTTAGAGAATTAGTATATTTGGCACCGACACAGCAGTAAGGTGGTGGGTTTTTTTTTTTATTAAAATGGAGCATTTTCGAATTTTTGTTATAAAAATGGGGTTGATTTTAAAATATTTATGCATTTAAGTGTTGGTCTTTATAGAGAGTCTTGCACCACGTTTACAGATGATATATGTATGTATAACGTACATCATTTTCGAAAGACACACCTAGTGTGTGATGCTTATGTATATACAAATATATACTGTATGTAAACGTGGTGCTCTCATGGAGAGCACTAGTCTGAACTGACAAGACACTTAGTGTCTTTTAAAAGCGCACCAGATCTTACATTCTCTCCTGAATTTTCTCTCTCCCAACATATATATCCCATATATTACTAATTGAGAGTTTTTTTTGCTGATGTGTCGTCTCCTCCTTCATTTGGATGATGTGTCGCATTATTAGAAAGTCTCATCTAAATGTCATTATATATCAGATTATGTAAGATGATGATATTGGTTACATAAGATACATGAAACGATGTGTAAATAATATAATGAGGATTGACTAAAAAAAATTAAAAATCAAACAAAAGAAAAAATTTATAATAGGAAGATTCACTAAATTTATTGTCATTTATTTTCTTTATTCAATATACTTTTTATTTTTTAGAGGATTTATATTTATAATTATTTTAATCAAATGTGGTTGAATTTTATAATTATCATAATAACCATTGAAAAAATAATTTTATCAAACTTTAATGAAATGACTATTTATAAAATATCATGATTTGCCTATGTTATAACAATTTTCATATGAAAAAAATTTAAAATTTATCAAATTCAAATATATTAATTTCAACATCAAATATAATAAGTGTTATGATCAATATAATTATCATAATAACCGTTGAAGGTCATGTATCTTGCTGACGTGTAAATATTAAAATATAAAAAATAAAAATATCACCACCTTAAATTAGAAAACACGGGATAAAAAAACATCTCGATTCACTATTTTTTTCATTTTAGGCCACAATATTTTTAATTTTTTTAATTTTAATATTTACACGTCAACAAGACAGACGAACTCCAGTAATCACATCAGACGAATTTTGTCGAAAATGATGACCCGGGGTGTTTTTAAATATTAAGTGAAAATATGTGCTAAATTTGGAGTGAGAAAAAAGTATGTGCTAAATTTGATGAAAAATAAAAAGTATATGCTAGATTTGATTATTTATAATAGAAAGATGTACTAAATCTATTGTTATTTATTTTCTTTATTCAATATACTCTTTTTTAGAGGATTTATATTTATAACTATTTTAATCAAAATGTGGTTGAATTTTATAATTATCATAATAACTATTGAAAAAATAATTTTATTAAACTTTAATGAAATGACTATTTATAAAATATCATGAATTGCCTATGTTATAATAATTTCATATGAAAAAAATTAAAATTTATTATATTCAAATACATAATTTCAACATCAAATATAATAAGTGTTATGATCAATATATATATGTTATATTTAAAATTCCGCATAATACGTGAGTTCTAAACTAATTCCCAATATATTTCCAACTCTTCCAAAGCCTGCAACATATATTCCCAACACACATGTTGCCTCTCTAAAGAGCACCATGTCTTCCATCAATTTCCATTCGGTCAACCCTCCAATTCACCATAATCTTCTCAAATTTCATCCTATTTAAATTCACATCTCCTTCCTCCACTATCTCCTACTCCCAACGTCTTCTCTTCTATTCTCTAACATATATATCATCACTACACCACCTATTGCCTTTGTCACCACACTCTTCTACTACTTATGGTCCATTTTCATATAAGAGTAGAATTTTTGGGTTTAAACAAATCATAGTATTATTATTTTTTTGTTATATTTTTTTAGAATATTTATTTATACTATTTTTGTGTTTTAGGTATTGTGCTTATGTGGGATCCAACAAGAGAGTTGGGAATATATATGCAGGAGAGAAGAGAGATAAAGGGGCAAGTAGGACCTGGTGCACTTTTGAAAAACAGTAGGTGTCTTGTTAGTCACACTAGCTGCTCTCCATGAGAGCACCACATTTAGATACAATATATATCTTTATATACACAGACAACTCCAACTGAGCGCACCACGTTATACATGCGTATATATACACAAACGTGGTGCCCTCAGCACCTAGATATATAAATTAATATTTTAAAATCAATCCCATTTTTATAATAAAAATTCGAAAATGCTCCATTTTAATAAAATTTAGGTAGTGGAATATATACGAGTTCATAATTCATTTCACATATAAATATTTTCATTGCAGAATAGTATATTAGGGGTAATATTTAAAACATGCAACATAAATTAATAATATAATATAATAAATTGTAAAAAGTATTAATATTTCACACTTTTAACAATTTTAATTGTAGTATTTATTATTTTATTCCCTCTCCACAGTTACGGCGTTACATCGGTCACTTTTACCCAGAGGGGGACGTACGTTGATTGATGGCCTCATATAGTCATTTAAATGAGTCAAATAGGCTTAGCCCATATAATTATGTGCCGGGCCCATAATGACTCGTCAACAATATCGGCCCAGTTTTATCAATTGAAATGGGCCTAATGGTGCTGTCTATGTTCTCCATTGCATATAAGGATATATAAGGCCCAGGTTATTAACACCCCCTGTTTTAGGAAATACACCACATGTTCAATTTTATGATTTTAATGTATAACCAAAATTTCAAAATTACCCTCCCCTCCCTCTCTGGAGACCTAACCGCATGCACCCCCAAATGAGATAATAATTTGACCACATGAGGAAAAAAAATAAGAAAAGAGTGCATCAGCCATATTTCAATCACGCCAACATCCAGAGGAACGCATCCATTTAAGTAAGGAAAAAGCACTGTACAAGAAAACTTGTGAATTGGTTGAAACATAGTCACGCCCACACTCCGTAGAAGATAAAATAATTTTATAAAAAAATTTAAAGACTGTAGTATGCATTAAAAAAATTATAAAAATTTCAAAAATTGTATCCGGAAAGTTGATTGATTTTCGAATGTTATTTAAAAATACGACCTTTGAGATTTCCAAAAAATGATTTCCGAAATTAAAGGAAATTAAAAAATTAGAAAATTTGGGAATTTTCGAATAAAAACCTAGAAAATATTGGGAGTTTTTGGAAAAAAAAAAATGAAAATCTGGAAAAACTGGAAATTTTGGAATTTTTCGAATAAAAACCTAGAAAATATTAAAAGTTTTCGGAAAAAAACAACGAAATCTGAAAAAAATAATCATACAACTAATTCTGAATCTTAGATCGCAAAATTTGAACACACAACTAACCTAGAAAGATTTTGCCGAAAACTATAAAATTTCAACACACAATCTTGAAAGCATTGGAATGGATGCACTATGAGGGACGAGAGCAGCGCAACAGCGGCGTCTATTTTTTTTTTTTAAGGGGCAGACTATTTTTTATTTTTTGTTGTGGATGGAGAATGAACTCGCTGAAAAGGACATGAGCAGAGCAGCGGTGGGGGTGGCCGGCGAGAAGAGTAGCGGCGGCGGTCGTCGACGAGAAGTGCAGCAGCGTCTGTTTCTTTTTTCCTTTTTTTTTTCTTTTCACGATACAAACAATTTTGAGGGTTTAAATTAAGAGGGGAAGGGTAGTTTGGGAGAATGCTGGGTGGTACTAATCCTTCAATGGTGAATTCATCTGACCGGTGTATTTACAAAAATGGGGGTGCTAATAACTTTGGCCGATATATAATTAACAAATTATTGAATTGTAGGGATAAACTTTTATTTTATAGTTCAATTTTTATTTTTTATCGTCTCTTGATTTTTTTTTATTATGTTATACATATTTATCCTTATTACATTAATGTTCATATCTCTCACCAGGTTGCGCATGGGTCGCGCGATCCATGCACTACCTATGTCGCTATGCGTGACCTAATGAGAGGGATATACATTAATGTAGTAAGGATAAATATTTTATAAAAAGACTAAATAGAGTATTTTTATTAAGAGAGGACAAAGAAAAGTTTAACTTTCAATATTGAGCATTTTTGTTAATTTCGATTGAATATCGCTTAAGGAACAATATATAATATAGTACTCCTTCCGTCTCCAATTTTTAAGGTTTTTTTTCATTTTTTTTGTCCTAATCTTTAAGGTTTTTTTCCTAAAATGAAAATATACTTTATCACTTTATCACATCACTTTATCACATAAAATACTAATAAACAACTCTTTCTACCCCCAACTACCCATCACTTTATCACATAAAATACTAATAAACAACTCTTTCTAATCACTATTCCCATAAATCCTTATGAACAGTCAAAAAGCCTTAAAGAACGGGACGGAGGTAGTATATCATTAGATATTTTTCGAGGAATAAATAACGTTATTCTTACTAAAAAAAAAAAAGAATTAAACTCAGAAAGAAAACTCATCACTTTGACCGAAGGATTTCTTGCAATGAGCAATGGCAGCATGAACTAACGACGCATCTCCCAATTGATGGACCGGAGATGACTTAACGGAAGTTGGGCAACTCTTATTCATTCTGTTACTTTTGCTTCCGTTATTTTTAATTTGTCTAACGGCGCTTCCAAATATCTTTCTCATCGTTTCAAATTTCATCTCCGTTACTTTTAACGACGTTCTCACTTCGCAGCTGCTGCTCCCAACATTAGTTCTGACGGTAGCCACCCGTTGTGGCAGCTGGCTCGGCTTGCACAAAGCGAGCCATCGATCAAACGGCTTCATCGAAGTTAGCCGCGCGCCGTTTGGCTGCGCTTGATTGCCGGCTTGAGCCAGTGCTCGCATGGAGCCGAAGCCGCTTATGATTATAGACCTCAGCTTCACTAGCAGCTTCGTTATCCCTCCGTTAACTGCTGCTGGCGCTTTCCTGTAAAAGACACTCTAATGTGAAAAATGTCTTTATTAGTCCTTTTTTATTTTTTGATGATAGTTGGATATTTTTAACTTATCCTACTTCCATCAGGACCATCACAACGAATAATAGTGCACTCGCCTAACATTTTACAACATAAAAAGTAATATTTTAATTACATAGTATAATATAATATATATTACTTTGCATAGTAAAAACATAAACACACTTGTATGAGGGCGGATCCAAGGGGGGGCAGGGGGTGGCAACAGCCCCCCAAAACTTTTTTTTTTTCCAATGAATATATATAGATACATGTGTATAATTATATTAATATGTGTAATTATTCTCATTGTTTAACTATGTAAAATTTTATCACTATATAAATGTTGATATCTATTAATTAGACTTAAAACATGCGTTTTTTACACTCTCGCCCCCTCAAAATTTATATCTTGGATCCGCCACTGTATGAGATGGTCTCACTCTCACGTGAGATGATGTATAAATTAGGCGTTAATTTTAATACTTTTGAGAAGCGATGGGTGTATTTTTTTTCAGATTATCGCCCTAAATGCAAGACCGTAAGGTAAAAGATATGAGATTTGTCTAGAAATGTTACCCGTGCAAATTAACGAGTGAACACATGGTCGAATGTACACATATTTTTATCATATTTAATTTGTACCAATCGAAACAAAAGCCCGATCTACCTATATCGAGGTAGATAGACATTGTTAACATGCCAAATTAAATAAAAGAGAAG
Organism: Stenogyne calaminthoides; assembly: GCA_037126765.1. Classification (NCBI taxonomy): domain Eukaryota; kingdom Viridiplantae; phylum Streptophyta; class Magnoliopsida; order Lamiales; family Lamiaceae; genus Stenogyne; species Stenogyne calaminthoides. The sequence continues at coordinate 326,263 of JBBCBC010000010.1, forward strand.
ATCCAATAACATACTATATAGTATAGTATAGTACAAAACCAGACAATTAATAATCCACCAAATTCAAACTACCATTTGAAGAAAGTGACATGAAAGTGTGGTAAAATTTTGTATGCATTTAGGTGCATGTACTGTGTAAAATCATACAATATATTATATTGAAAAATGCAACTTATTTATAATAAAGACAGTGCAATTATGAGTGTATGCCACGTGCACTTAGCCCACTCATAATTTCAACAAATTATTCAGTTTAAAAAATGCAGTACCATATTTCTTCCCAACTTGTGTGTATAATCATAAAAATTTCAATTGTTTGAATCTTTAATATATACGTGTTGTTATGGTAATTACATATTAGTGATTAATTTTAAACATTACAGTAGTGCCACATACCGATGGTCATGTAATTAAGTTAATTACCTGGTGGTGACAAGGTCCCAGCCGTTGATATGAGGATAGTCGTGGTCAACGGACGGTGGAAACAGCCTGATCGTTGGACTACCTATTAATCTCGGCGTGGATTCCATTACATCTTCAGGAGTCGATTCAACGGCTGGTGTAAGCCGAGCGTTTGGACCCTCACAAGTAGAGAATGACGACGGTTTGGAATAAACAATAGAAGGTACAACCGCAGAGAACGAAATCCGCAACTCATCATCACCACCGTCTGATCCTGCCACTTGCTCTGCGCTCGCTGCAGCTGATCCCAACTCAAGTTCAATATACGTATCGTATGTTGTACGGTCGTCGTCGTCAGAAGAGTAAAGGGCAAAAGAGGAATTGAAATCGAAAGAGCTCAAAGTAAAGCTCTCTTCGCCTGGATCCATAGTAGCGAAAGATTAAGGAGAAAAAGCGCGTTTGTTTAAATTGGCACATGAAGTTGATGCAACCATACACGTGTTTATATTCCTGAATAGCGATTTTGAGATGGATCGGGCAGTTGGGGAAGCAAACAAATTAGGTCGGGGAATCGGGAAATGGAAGAGACAAAAAATTGAGCAAAATCATGGAAATTATGCAAGTTGGGCCTCGTCACCAAAACCAAAACTGGATCATGGAGTATATTTTTATTGCATGGATCGATGATATTTTAATTGTTTAATGTCACTATTGCATCTATCTTTTGTATATGGAATATTGGTGGAATTCATCCCAAAAACCTAACTCTATTACCCAAAAACTTCTATGGACCTAAGTTCATAACTATCATCTATTAATCAAAGAATTTGTTGTTTAACAGTGTCACAATTTAGTTATTTTGAAAAAATAATATATATATATATATATATATATATATATATATATATATATATGTGTGTGTGTGTGTGTTAAAAGGTGATACTTGTATAGAAAGAGTTCATATAAATCCGACTTCACCCGAGTTCACAGGACTCGATCATGTTGTCATGTTAACTTTATTAATATAGAGACCCACTTGCATGAGTCTAACGATAAGATGTGTATAATTTGGGCATGCCAGCTTTAACATTTTGAAAGAAGTTGGAGTTAATTTGAGCTAATTTGTGACTTTTTTATATGAGTTTTTGTTTTAATCATTAATATAAAACAATTAAAATTCCATGTTACACAATAATATACTAATATATTGTGATATGCTTTCTAGATAAATGACACGCTAAGAGATCATTATTATTCACATTATGTGATGTGTACTGATACTTTAGGCTCTAGCTAATTGGATGTGGTAGATAGGAACACAACACTTGCTTATTTTCTTTTCTTTCCTTTTGTTTTTTCAACATTTTTCCGATTCATACACCGATAGGAACTAATTAACTACATGAGTATGATCATTAATCATATATTCAAGTCCCATTTAATCTTCGGAAACCAATCAACAAATTAATTAATAACTTCCATATAATTAATCATGTATATTAAAATTGGACAAATTAAACAGTCATATTCGGTAGTCTTACCTAAAACCTCATGCACAAGTGATTCATTCTTCTCATTACATGTGTACTAATCTATAAATTTTATTTTGATGTAGATGAAACATAATAATTTAAAAAAGACACAAATTTATAAAATAATATATACACATAAGATGTGGACACTTGTCCGATCGATGAGAATATAATATACTAGTTGTCTACTCTCATCATTGTCCAAAATATCTTTCAGGAATCCCGCATTGTTTACGTGAAGAATCTGCTGTTTGCTTGTATGTCTGCATGGCAGAAGATCATTAATTGTTAATAAACTGTGTCCTAATTACTGATGCCTTATCTCATCACATAAGGGCCCAACTTTGGTGGATCAAAGTATATAAATTGATCATAGAGTATACTATTATTCTAGATGTACAATTGTAATTAACTTTTAAAATAAAAACGATCTGAGGTTGAGTTTTAGGACTGTAGTCCGTCCAATGATCTAATTGTGTGGGTTGAGTTTCCATACTCCATCCATCATGGGGAGGATACTCATCAAGTGACAATTTAATATGCATAAATGTTTCTATGAAATTTGTTCATACTATAAAATTAGCACTATTATATTTATAAATTGATATTACTATTTTTATAAATTAATCCTGATGCAACACGAAAGACGTGATACAACTTGCAAGAATTAAACCTTACATGAGATTAATCTCATTTTTATAAATCATCAAAAACTCCTTTACAATGATCTTGAGACAACTATTTATAATAGATAAACTAAAATCATCCACTAATTTAATTAAAACATAAATAAAATTCTAAACTATAAAATATAAATATAAATAAATAATTATAATGTAATATTATCTCCATTAATTCCTATAACATTTAATACAATATCTCAGTTTACAAGTGTAGTGTATCAATTGATAAATATTATGGTATTAATTTATAAGTGTAATGATATTAATTTTATACTACAAACAAGTTTCACAGAGTCCTACTCTTTATTACGAATGAAGCTGCTTTCAACGGAAATCGAGCCAGAATTTGGGCGTGAGCCTTTTGACTTTGATATCATGAATGAATTTCATCTCATCTTAAAGTTCGATCTTGTAGATGTTTGAAAATAATTCGCTTATAATATTTCTGGAAGACTTCTACACTTTTTTTTCTTCAACGACTTTATTTTGACGGAGCTCAGAGGCTTTTTCTATAAACTGAGATTGGGTGGGTGTATTAGGGAGACTGGTGTTTCTATTACCAAGGGTATTTTGTTAATTTTAGAACATGAACGATTACTTAAACAGAGAGAAAGAAAAAGTCTTCGGCCCATCTATAGCTTCACATAGAGCATGTTAGGTTACTAGTCTAAACGATTTTGTACAAATTCTAGTATTGTCAAATGTAAATATGTTTTGGAGGTATACCTTTGAACAATCAATGCTTTAACTCATGATATGGGGTTTTGGGAAAATGGGGTTTGGAGATGGGATTTGAGTTGGACGAGGCCTTTAAGAGAGAGAGAGGAGGGTACGTTTAACGATTTGTTTGGTATTGTAAACAGGTATAAAATCAAAATGGAGGAGGACGATTATTGGAGGTGGAGGCATTCCAACGACGGCTTTTTCCGTACAAATATTGCATATGACTTCAAAATCGAGGAAGAAGCAAGAGTGATTGATAGTAGAAGGAGGAAGCTTTCAAAAAATTATGGAGTTGCTATGCATCAAGAAGAGTTCAAGCAATCGTATGGAAATTGCTACAAAAGAGAATGTCGACAAGATCAAGTCTACGAAACAAAGGTATCATCCTACCTAATGGAGATATTTCTTGTGCATTATGTGGTGTTGAAGATGAGAACATTGGTCACCTCTTTTTCAATTGTTCTTTGGCTCAAAAAATCTGGAATTCTTGTTATTCATGGTCGAAATTATCACTGGTTCAATATTTGGATCCTATTGGTAATTTCCTCCAACACGACAACTTTTTCGACAAAGATTTGAAGGCAAAAAAATCTGCTACTGTTTGGGTTTGCATCATGTTGACAATCTGGAATCTTAGGAATGATTTGATTTTCAATGGAGAAGCTCCAAATATAGTAAAAATTGTGGAGGAAATGAAGACGAAACTATGGTCTTGCTTAAGTGCTAGGAACATGATTGATAAGGAGGTTTCTTACGTAAATTGGTTACTAAATCCTAGATGTTGTTGAGTTGATAGTGAGTTGAAGTAAAATTGAATGTTAGCTCTTTTATTTTTTGTTATGAGAAAATTGATTGTAAGGATTAGGGTACCATTGTACTACAATTTCTTTTATAAAAATTTCTTTGATTAAGACCGGAGTTTCTCAATTAACTTTTTCTAAAAAAAAAAAATCAACACTTGATTAAGGCTGGAGTTTCTCAATTAACTTTTTCTAAATTTGTTTGAACTAGTAATTAGTAATGAAAATCATGAGACAATCAATCATTTCAAATATGAAAAGACATAGTAATGAGTAAAATAAAATTGTATTACTAGTCGATTGTTGTACCCGGTTTTGTTACCGGCGAACAAGCAAACAATTTAGTAATGTTCCGATCAATACTACGGCGAAAGCAATAAATGACAAGTGATTTGATTACCCAATTCGTCTTTGGAATAGACTACGTCTGGGGGCACCAAGCCATAATTTGTACTGTATAATATATGCCTAGAGTACTAAGATTCCGATCCTTTACAATGTGCATTACAAGTTATATTTATAGACACAAATCTAGGGCTACAGTCTTCGTGGGCTTTCTCTAGTGGGCTGATTAGGGCTTCCTTCCTTGCTCCGCAAGTCGCGCTCACGGATATGCTTTCCCTGGTTACATCCCGAGAAATCCGCCTCACCATAATTGCCCGAATCTTGTCCATATTTATCTCTAACCGAAGTCGCGACTTCTTCGACCGCGATGTCCGATTCTTTCAATTCGCTCCGCGACATCTTTGCTACGTCAAGCCGCTAGCGACCTTCCGAGACTTCAAAGTCGCCTCCCGCCTTGCTCCAGCTGAATGAAGTCGGATAACAAGCTAAACATGAGATTGCCCAATCCCAAGCCTCCATTAGGTCGGGTTATTTCCCCGTGCAACATCGATCAAAGTTTAAACAAATTTAATTCTGGGATCAGAATGATTATCCCTGACAGACGGATCTGCATACTTGCATCCACCCCTGAAATCATTTTACTTATTATACCAAATCACATGTTATACTAATGTCACTGATTATTTTGAAAAAAATACACTTATCATGTATCCACATGACTAAAAACTAAATCGGCATAGATAAAAACTGCAACAGATATATAATTTGATACAATTGCCTAGAGAGTAAAAATCCAAACTAAATACACCCGTAAATAAAATCAAGAGGAGGCCACAAACGACGTCGTATAATAATTCAAGAGGAAGGCACAACAACGCTGCGCATCATATCCTTAAACTCGAAGAAATCGACCCGTCCATCGTGATTCCTATCAACGGACGAGATCATCATCTGGACTCTGTCCATTTCGTTGCCCTCCTGCAGCCCTAATTTCCCCAAAACCGTCTGCAATTCCCTGGCGGAAATGAATCCGTCGCCGTCCTCGTCGAAGACCTTGAAGGCCTCGGTGAGATCGGCCTCCTCCTGGCTCTCGTCGATGTGGCCGGGCTCGTCGCCCATTCCGAAGAAGACGTCGCCCAGAGATCTGTGCAACGCCTCGAAATCGTCGTAGGTGAGGCCGTCGTGGCCGGGCTTGAAGTAGGATCGGACCATGGAGTCCAATTGGGCGTCGTCCGCCTGGAGGCCGAGGAGGCCGAGCGCCTGCCCGAGCTCGTCGATGGTGATGATTGAGTCGTTGTTTTTGTCGAAGATATCGAAGATGCGGCGGAGGCGGACGGAATTGAGGCTCGGGCTGCGGAGGCGGAAGGAGGTGGTGCCGCTGATGCTGCGGTTGGAGAAATTGGTTGCCGCGCCTGTTGTTTCCATGGATCTGGTGTTGAATTGGTTGGTTTAGAGATGTTGTATTGAAATATAAAACAGAGTAGATGTTGTGATGAATTATTAAAACAGAATTGGGACGACTTTGGAATAGCGTGCTTGAACTATCGGTGAGACCACGCGCATTCGACGCTCAGCGACTCTTTCTCCTTTTAAATTTCTCCTTCCTAACAAGAAACTTCCACCCATTCTTTGGTAATACTATATATATATATATTTTTGTGCATTTTAAAATTATATAATTTATTATATTTTTTTTTTAATTTTATTTATCAAATATTTAACTTATTACATTGAAGTATACAATTTGTTTATACAGGACCGTCCAACTTATTTCTTATATTAATAGTTGCACGATTCAGTGCGAACAAGTTACATATTTCAATACAACAAATTGCATGATTGTAAAATACATTTTAGTGAACCTGACGCATAAAAAATAATTTCTCGTAAAATTTGTTCATTTTATGAATTGAATTTATACTTAAAATACCATAACATTAATTTATCAATATTATTACTTTTGTAAATTTATAATCATAGTATTTTTTTTATACAAGAAAGATAAATATATTAAGCAAGAGTCAAAGAATTGGCCTCCGACGAGTTTACAATCGTCTCTGGAATCGAGAACGAAAGATAAAAAGACTCATTTGGACACACATAAATACAGTGATATTAGTTTATAATTTTATGATATTATTTTATAATTTTATTGATATTAATTTTATACTGTGAGCCATTCGAGATTCTCATAATAAAAATAAAAATAATAATAAAATTTCAATTTTTTTAGGAGTCACTTTCCTGTACACCCCATGCATCAATTCAAATTGGTGTAATTTGATTCAATTTTAATTTGGATGAACTATGCATTATAAACTCTAATCCCTAAATAATTAACATAAATCATATATGAACTATGAACCATTTGGATCGAGTAAATCATGAATCACTCAGGACGGGTTTGGATCCGGATCAAAAAAGAAAAAAAAACCTAAAACTGATATTAAAATAAAAAAAAAAATGAAATTGAAAAAAAAAAAAAAAACTAAAACTATAAAAAAAAAAAAAAAAAACTCCTAAAATTAAAGTGATTTAGTGCAAAACGGTGAACATAGAATTTCCTTTTTTTTAGATGAGTAATAAACCGACCTACTTCAACTTGATATGATAGATAAATTAAATCAAATTGCCAAATTCTATGCAGTAGTTTCGATTTGAAAACTCTATGCAGTAGTTTCGATTTGAACTATCATTACTGATTATGGCGGCGCTCACATGTTCTATATATCAACCGAGTATCTTTAATCTAATAAGACAAAATTTAGTGTTTAAATTTGTATAGATACAAAAATTTTAATTTTTAACTAAATTTTATAATTGATGAATGTAATATAAAATTGAGTGGTTCATGGTTCACTCGGTCCGATTAATTCATGGTTCACTCAACTCAAATAGGTCATAATTTAGAGTTAATTATTTAGTGTTTAAGGTGTAGTTGGTTGATTTATGATAATTTTATAGATTTTTATCTATACAAATTTGCACACTAGACCTATTCATTTAATAATTATTGGTGCATTGTGTAAATAATGTTTATAACTTTATATTTTTCGGTTATACTCCCCCGTCACATCACTATATTTGTTTCACTTTCCTTTTATGGACGTCCCATTATATTTGTCATAATTCATAAAAGATAAAAGTAACATTCCATTAAATATTAATTTAATATTATTCGCCTCAATTTTCATCTCAATTATCCTAAATACATTTACTTTTTATCCATTAAATACTATAAAAACTCACTATTTATTATTTTAATATTATTTATTAATTCAACTGCCTTCCATTGTTGAAATAATTAAATGCGACTTCAACTAACACCGCCACTTGGTACATAATTTTGCTCAGTAAAGTCTGAACACCCTGCATGATCCTGCAACTTACAATTATCTTATTTTTTATAAAATAAAAAGCCTTGTCACAGATCCTCCATTCCCTAATTTAATATTGCACACTGTATATACCATATTTTTTATATTCAATTATTACTTTGTGAAGATTATACTAATATACTCAACCACTAACGTAAGCTTTAGTTTGAGATTTGTCGCAGTTACGGATTACCTACCTACGAATAAGAGTTTATATTTTTTTCAAGAAATTACAACTGCCATTCGAATTTTTCGCAATTCTTACGGTGTTGGCAGCTAGACGCCTAATAGGATGCATATATAAGTTACGGATTACCTACCTACGAATAAGAGTTAAACGAGTTCCGACCGATCTTCCTAATAGGATGCATATATAAGATACTTTCAGAGGTGTTGGCAGCTAGACTCCGGAGAGTGTTGGATGAGTTGATTTCAGATAATCAAAGTGCTTTCGTGGGTGATAGATATATCCTGGATGGCGTGGTGGTGCTGAACGAGGCGATTGAAGAAGCAAAAAAGAAGAAGTTGAAAAGGATATTCTTCAAAGTCGATTTTGCAAAAGCCTACGACACTGTGGACTGGGATTTCTTGGATATGATGCTAGAGAGATTCAATTTTTGCGAGAAATGGAGAGTGTGGATCAAAGAATGTGTGTCATCAACCTACACCTTGATACTCGTGAATGGCTCTCCGTCCGGTGAATTCAAGTTGGAAAGAAGACTGAGACAAGGCGATCCCTTGTCACCATTTCTTTACTTATTGGTGGCAGAGGGATTGGGTATCATCACTTCAAGGGCTGTCCAAGAAGACCTTTTCACACCGGCGATTATGGGCAGGAATCAGATCAAGATATCGCACCTTCAATATGCCGATGACACCGTATTTTTGGGAAAAGCCTCGATCGAGAATGCAAAGGTACTTAAATATATCCTGAAAAACTTCGAATTCCTATCTGGGTTGAAGATTAATTATAACAAAAGTTGTTTAATGGGGTGAATACGGAGCCGGAATTGTTGGCTGCTATGGCGAAGTTTTTGGGATGCGAAATTGGTTCTGTTCCATTCTCTTATCTTGGCATTCTGGTGGGTACAAATCATAAAAAGGAGGCGGATTGGAACGGGGTGGTACAGCGAGTTCGGAAAAAGCTATCTTCGTGGAATGATAAGAAAATCTCATTAGGGGGCCGTCTTACTCTTCTAAGATCGGTACTTTCATCACTGCCTATCTACCAACTTTCTTTCTACTGGGCTCCGAAAAATGTCTTGAAAACCTTAACTTCTCTTCAGTGATCTTTTTTTTTTTTTTTTTTTTTTTTTGGGGGTGGCGGAGTGAGAATAAATCCAAAACTGCATGGTTGGATTGGAACTCTGTTTGTAAACCAAAATCTTTGGGGGGGCTAGGTGTAAGAGACATGGGGGAGAGTTTAATAGGGCACTACTAGGGAAGTGGATGTGGAAGTTTTTGCATGAGAGGAATAGTTTATGGGTGAGGGTGGTTAGGTCAATACACGGGGAGTTAGAGGTGGGAGAGTCGGGCTCTTTCTTTAGTGAGAGAGGGAGGAATTGGTCAGTGTGGTGGAGGGATATTGTGTCGAATGTGTCGGGAGAGGGGGGGAAGTGGTTCTGGGGGAGTTTAGAAAGGAAAATTGGGGATGGGTGTGAGTCTAAACTTTGGGGTAGTTTGTGGGCGGGGGAAAGGACACTAAAAGGTCTTTTCCCAAGACTTTATAGTGTATGTTTAGAAAAAGAGTGGCGAGTTAGAGAGAAGGGGGATTGGGTTGAGGGAGTTTGGAGCTGGTCTTGGAGTTGGAGGAGAGATTTGTTTGAATATGAAAAATCTTTATTTAATGATCTCACTTTGTTGATCGATAGATTTAAACCAAAACAAGGAATGGAGGACAGCTGGAAATGGAACAACTCATCAAATGGATGCTATCAGACGAAGAAGGCGTACTAATTGCTAACGGAAGGCCTACTGCATCTGCTGCCAAACGGACTCAATGGAGCTGATTTCGAAGCGGTTTGGAACAAAATGGTACCTCTCAAAGCGGCTGCAATGGCGTGGAGATTACTCTGGAATAGGCTTCCGACGTTGGACAATCTTGCAAGAAGAAACATAATCCAAGTAAATGTGTCTCAAATCTGTCCGTTTTGTAATGTTACAGACGAAACATCAGATCATATATTTGTGGGATGCTAAGAAACTTGGAAGATTTGGAGCTCGTGCTACGATTGGCTGAAGACCCCACTACCCATACACAATCAAATTATATACCACTACAAATTACACTCAGGTATGTTCCCAGGTAAAAGAGGGAAGATTATTGCAATAGGGATTTGGATATGTGTAGTGTGGGTGTTGTGGAACTGGAGAAACAAGAAAATTTTCGAACAAATTCTATTTAGACCGAAAAAGAGTTTAGAAGAGATTAAGGGGAGACTTTGGAGCTAATTTTTGTCAAAATTTTTAGTTAATAAAAACGTTTCGATACAGGATTGGTTTGTGAATCCTAGAAGTCATCTAGATATTTAGTCTCTTATCTCCTGTAAATATTGGCTCTGGGAAGCTCTTTTTCCCATTAGTAATAAATTCATTTTCCTGAAAAAAAAAAAAGTTTCATCCTCGAGAAAGATTACCAAATATGTGAGAATGTTAAAATCAAATTATGCAAGTCAACTATGGGTTCAATCAATAAAAATAAAAATAAAATAAAATTTTAACTAATTAATTATAACCCCTAGACCACTTGATGCCAGAAATAGTCGTTGGATTTTAGTTGAAGATATCAATTCAAAAGGCTCTAGATTTTTTATTTTATTTTTTTTCAAGAAAAGGCTCTAGATTCATTAACTTTCACATTTTAGTTTCTTCTTACATAGTGTATGCACAAAAGGCCGAATCGTGTCGGCCGGCGCCATCCACAGCCGCCGTCCGATCTCACGAATTTTTAATGGTTTTAGACATACAAATGTAAAGAACAAGCGATGACATGGTTCATATGATTATGAAAATAAGTTGAGTTAAATTGCTAAACAATATTATAAATATGATTATGAACATACTAGCCTATAACAATTTTTGGTAAAGTTTTAGTAAGTTCATGTAACAAAAATTGAAACCGAATGACGACTGTACATGTTGTATTATATTATTATAAATCCTATTTTTTCTTTTATTAAAGATAGATCGGTATTGTCCTCCTAATACCTATGGTAAAAAAGCAATAAAAAAAAAGAAAATTATTTGAACTTGAATTCACTGGTACACTCTATTTTTAAATATTATTATTATGTATGAAAATAATGCATATATAAAAACAATGATAATTTTTGTTCTAAAAATTTATATATAAACTTTAATTAACAAGAGTTTTTTTTAAAAAATTATCTACAACCCCTTGATGGGGCCACGGCCGCCCACTCTGTTATTATAAGTCAAAGGTGAATTTATTAAATTTTATAAAGAGACGCGTTTAAGGAAGTAGAGTTGAAAGCGGTCGAATTCAAAGAACATGTTTGGATTGGATTTGGGGAATTAAGTCTGCGTTTATTTTGGAACTCATACAGATGGATTTAAAACTTTGCGCTATCCGTCTTGTACGAGTTTCGGAATTAGAGTTTGATTTTTAAATCCCACATTCCATCCATACCTATAAATATCTATAAAATCTATTATTATTCATTTCAATATATCACACTTTATACACTTTATTACTCTTCTCAATATAATATAATAATACAATATCAATTATTTTTAAATATTGATTTGACAAAAAGTTAAATCTTACCCTATTCAAATCCCAAAATAAACACATACATTTACTATTCATCAAGGATTTTAAATTTCTGAATTCTAAAACCTTGACTTGCTCCGCACACTTAAATCCCAAAACAAACGTAGCCTAACGAATGACAAAGTCTCATGTGCAACTGGTGCACGGATTTAAGATTCGTGCACTCACCCCAACTTTACTCATACGTCCACAGAACATGTCTAATATATTTAATAAGTCAAGTATTTTTTTAAAATGAATCATTCTACTGCATAAATGTACGGTAAACTTGGGTGTATAAAGATTCATTCTTAAAGAATAGTGGCAATTACTAAATAATGAATAGGGCCCGGTTATTAGTACCCCCTTATTAGGAGATACACCCCCATAAAATATTTTCAAAAATTTTAATTTGAATTTAATACATAATTTCGAAACACTGGTGTTGAAATTGTATCTTAATTTCGGAACATTTGTTTTGAAAGTTTTCGAGCAGAATTTTACTTTGCAAAACTTCAGAAATTCGGCATCTTCTTTTCGAAATATGTTAGTGATTTTGAAAAACTACTTTCGAAATTAAGATACAATTTTAACACCTATATTTCGAAATTATGGAGGGGTGTATCTCCTAATAATGGGGGTGTTAATAACCGGACCCTAATGAATATCCATGAAATGGAAGAGACCCAATGGGCCGATATAAAGGATAATTAACTCCTTTCTGTCCCTTCAAAAAATACAAAACAATACTGCCTTTTTCTATGTTTTATTGCATTCATATTTCATATGTAGTCAGTAATTAGTGACATCCTTAGGAAACAAAAATAATATTGCTACTCACAAGTATCTTCTGAGACTCTTCAGTCAAAATTAGTAGTAAAAGGCTGCATTTGAATGTAAGAATTTGGAGGGTGGAGATCATCTCAGTAAAATGTAAAAAAAAAAAAATTCTCTTATACTAAATAAAGCTAGTTATTTTTATATTTCTTAAGAGAGACAATCCGTTTCGATACAAGTATTAGTGATACACAAGTGTCCATGTGAAATTTATTTATAATATAAAATTGATATCATTACATTTATAAATTGATATTACTATTTTTATAATCTAATATCTATATCATTAAATATTATTATATTTATTTATAAGTGTAGTGATATAAATTGATAAGTGTTGTGATATTAATTTATAAATGTAATACTAAAAATTTTATAATATGAATAAATTTCACAAAACTTATTATTGATTATATGGAACTGTGGGGAATGGGCCGAGCAAAGCCTGATTTCCAGTTGAAAAGTGTGGGCCAGGTTTGAAGTGATTAGGCTCAAATCGTCCAATTGACTTTTTGGTAGCCCAAAGTTAACGTTTTACTATTTGTTCCATTATTATATTTTTAACTAGAATGTAGTCCCGCGTAGTACGCGGTAGAAATATAAAAAAAAAAATTATTATTTTTAAATTAAATATTTAAAAAATACATTATCCGTCTCATTCTTAAATGCATTTTTTTTTCTTTTGGGCGTCCCATTTTTAACTGAACATTCCCTTAAATGAAAATATCTACTTTATCACATAAAATACTAATAAATAATTCTTTCTATCCCCAACTATTCTTCACTTTATCACTTTAGGGTAATTTTTGGTGGGCAGATTCTGCCCTGGGCAGAAAATGTTATTTTAGATTTGGTGGGCTTGATTGAGGGCAAATGTTTATTAATGATTCTGCTCTGGGCAGAATCTGCCCATTTAACACCTCCCATCACTTTATCACATAAAATACTACTCCCTCCGTCCCAGAAGACTTAGCACACTTTCCCTTTTGGTCAGTCCCATAAAACTTTGCACACCAAAAAATGGACACACTCTTCTCAACTTATAACCTTACAACACACACTTATTACCCCCCATACACACTTACTACCCCTATAAAATAACTTTTCTTAATATTTGCGCCAAAAAGTTGGTGTAGAGTCTTCCGGGAAGGAGGGAGTAATAAACAACTCTTTCTACCCCCAACACTTTATCACTTTATCATTTTTTTCTTAAAAACCGATCACACAGTAACTATGCAGTTAACTATGGGACGGAGAGAGTATGCGTTTTATTAATTTAATTCAACTCTAGTCATGTTTTTAAATTTTTTTATATTTTATAAATGCAATATGCACGTTTTACAATTCGAAAATAATAAATCGTCAGACTATAATTTTGAAAAGGTTGTTATAATGAACATTTTCTCTGATTCTTTGAAAAACATTCACGAATTAGATCTAATTGTAGCTATTAAATTTTTTACATTCATATCATTTTACGTATAAAACTCTATTTCGATTGGTGGAACTTTTATAGAAATAAAATTTTATTGATTAATTTGAATTAGATTAAATCTAAAGGATAACTTCAAATTACACGTCTAATTATTAAAAAAATCTCGCCTGTAATTAAGTTTCAAGAAGATAATAATTTAATTAAGATCAATCCATATTGACAATAGATGTGTAACTTTTCAAGCTAATTTTAACCTATAATCAAGTGTAATTAAATATAGCACTGGGTAAGCGTATATTCAAAAACATCTATCAACAGATTCTTACAAAATTACATAATTAACAATGAAATACACCTTGTAACATAAAAATTTTTATTTCTATTTTTTTGTAAAAGTTTCAATCGAATCCGAGCATGCTACCTTCGATAATATTTTTGTGATTTAACACACATCTTTGACATTATTCATCAGATATAACATTTGTATCGAATACAAAAATTAAGAGTCTATGGAATACATATATCAAGAAAACCATATAGTATACTTTAAATAAAATAGATCTGCAATTTTAGTAAGTATTACTTGCAAAAAAAAAAATTAAACCAACACAAATTGTATAGCAATCAATTTAATCAACATGAACTATAAGATTGATATATGATGAATAATTATATCACCAGGCCATTTGATGTAAAATAATAATTAACAATCAATTTAATCAACATAAACTATAAGATTGATATATTGTGAATAATTATCTCACCAGACTATTTGATGTAAAATAATAGCAATTAATTTAATTAATATGAACTATAAGATTGATATACGGTGAATAATTATCTCACCAGATCATTTACGTACAACATAAATCATTAAACCAACACAAATTGTGTAGCAATCATATAAATCAACATGAACTATTATAAGGTTGATATACAGTGAATAATTCTTTTTCAAAGCAAAAAAAAAAAGAATTGTAAAATAATTAGTAAACAAAAAAAGAGAATGAAATAATAATGATTGTAAAATTGTAATTTGTAGAAATTTTGAAATAGATTATACATGGGATTTGATTATTAACATGTCTTATTATAAAATATATAATATCTTATTTTGTCTACCCTACATTACATGATTGTAAAATTGTAATTTAATCTTCTCGGATTTTATTATTAACATGTCTTATTATAAAATCCATAATATCTCATGTAATGTAGAATAGAGATAAAAAAAATATATAAATGTACGTTTGAGATTGAATTTAAAGTTAGAGTTATTGAGATTAGAGAGATTTTGAAATAGAGTAATAATCATCAAAGCAACAAAAAATTTAAGCATCTTGATGATATAAATTTAAAAAAAAAAATTGTATATCGTAAATTAAATAGATCTGCAATTTTAGTAAGTATTAAACCAATACAAATTGTGTAATAAATCAACATGAACTACTATAAGGTTAATATACAGTAAATAAAGCATAAAAAATTATTCTATGAATAAGAAAAATAAATTGTATAATAAATCAACATGAACTACTATAAGGTTAATATACAGTAAATAATTATTTCACCAAATCATTAGATGTAAAGCATTAACCTGCAAAATAAAAAATCTGTAAAGTTAAAAAATAGAACATCAAAAGCATAAAAAATTATTCTATGAATAAGAAAAACAAATAAATGCAAGAAATAGTAGGACAAAATATGAGAATTGTAAAATAAGAAGTAGACAAAAGAAGGGAATGAATTATCATATTTTCTAGGAATTGATTATCAACATATCTTATTAAAAAATCTATAATATCTCGTGTAATGTAGGGTAGAGATTAGAAAATATAAATGTACGATTGAGATTAAATTTAAAATTAGAGTTATTGAGATTAGAAAGATTTTGAAATAGAGTGATTAAATTTTGCTTAAAAGTTTGTTTTTATATATAGTAGAGATGCTTAAATATTTGAACTATATATTAATTTCTATACTGAATATAAAAATAAAATTATTTGTAACTTTTATTTTTTATAGTACTTTAATAATAACTCATATTTATAAATTCAATTACTCTAAGACAACTCTTCAAGTGAAGACGCTATTCTCATTTCATTCTCGTCCCATTATTTTCAAAATCTCCACAACCCCTTTAAAACATCAAAAGCTAAACACTCTTCTGGTTCTGGCTAGAGATGCTCACGGTTCTGAACCGCCGGTTCCTTTCTTTATTATATTTACTCTTTATCAATTCAATCGTAATTTATTCAAACTGTAACTCTAATTTATACAACTATCTTAGCCGCCTCTAACGATGTACGTCGTCGTCCAGTGCTGCTGCAACACCTCCCTCCTTGCATTTGCTTGCGTTGCCAACCTTGTCCCTCCTTCCCCTATACTGACCAAAGTAAATAGAAAAATATGATGTCGTTTGGGTAAATAAACCAAAAAAGTTGTTTAGTTTGTCATGAACTACAGATTTTACCACAAGTAATCAAACAACAAAAGGAAAAATGACGTATGGTGACTGGTGAGGTGTCGACGATAGGTGTTAGGCGGAAGCAAATGGGCGGTGCAATCTTTTCTTCCTCATTGGTGGAATACTGGTGTTCTTGACAAAAAAAAAACCGAAAAATCGGCGGTTCGAATTGGAATCGGCGGTTCGCAGTTCTAGAAATGATGGAATCGGAATCGAAACCGTGAAACCGTGGAACCGACGATTCCGATTTTTCTTAGCATGTCTAGTTCTAGCCTGTTTGTGAACGTGAACCACGAAAAGTATAGGATTTCCTTTTCTAAGGTTTGACTTATTGTACGTGCAATTAATTTGATTGTGCTACTTTTTCCTAAAATAAGAGCTCCGATTATCATGATGATTAAGAATTATCGAAAAATAATCACCTTAAAAATTAAGGGCCGGCTTCGTATGACTTGTGAATAGTAATGGTAATGAGTATCATTAAGAGGTCAATCACTAAGAGTTATTGATTGTATTGTTATTGCTTGGTTAGAATATCAATAATGGGTATCATGTGAGGTGGGTTGAGTAAGTGAGGGTAATCAATTGTTTACTTCTATTCTCATTACTCGTGTATCAAAACTATCAAGTAACATCAATAGAAGTGATTCTCATTACTCACTTTCATTACCTCTAACCAAGCGGACCCTAAAATATCATATATTAGATCTGCTAAAACGAGATACACTTGCATGAGACGGTCTCACACTGAGACGGAACATAAATTGGACATTGACGCTTTAACACTTTTGATTGTGCTAAGTTGTACCCCATCTCATACATGAGACCGTCTCATATGATTTTTTTACAGAGATACATTTGCATGGAGAGGCGGAGGTACGTTGGGTGTTAGGATTTAAGCAGCAATTATGGAGAAAATAATGGAACCAAGAATTCAGGAACAAACAATTTGGTTACCCAGTTCATCAGGAATGACTACGTCTGGGGGCACTACCAAGCCAGGAGATTTACTATTTCGTGTGTTATTTTCGTACAAGAGGCAAATACAATGAGTCAAAAGTATTTAAATAAGAGGCTGGGCCGAAAACCTAATTTCGCGAACATGCCTCAGAACCCGCTCGACCACGGGCTTTGGTCGAGCGGTTCTGCTAGACCACCTTGCTTGCTCGAGCGCCTTCATGGCGCTGGAAAGAGGTCTGCTCGATCGTGCGTTTCTGCTCGACCAAAGTGCTTGATCGAGCGCCTCCTCAGCGCTGCATCCAGTCTCCACAACCCAACAATCTCCCACCTAGAGACTGACTCCAACTGTAACTTGTCTCCTCCGTTTCAACGGCCTCTCTCACTGGTAGTAGTGCCCGGTCTTATGCTCAGTTTCCAAGGCCAGTTGAAGTCATGCATAACTTCAACTTCTCTAAGGTCACAACCTTAGTCAACATGTCAACAGGATTCTCACTTCCCCAGATCTTCATCAGTTGTAAGATCTTGTTAACGAATATAATGATACCTCAACTCGATGTGCTTCGTCCTCGAGTGAAAGGCCGAATTCTTTGCCAAGTGATTAACACTCTGACTGTCACTATACAGAATACTATCATTTTGCTCCTTCCCCAACTCACACGATAGATTCCGCAACCAAACAATTTCTTTGCTAGCCTCAGTGACTGCAACGTGCTCTGCTTCTGCAGTTGACTGAGCTACGATCTTTTGCAACTTAGAAGCCCAAGAGATTGTTGTACCACCAAAAGTAAACACATACCCTGTAGTACTCCTCCTTTTGTCGAGATCATTTGATGCCAAGTCTGCATCAGCATATCCTGCCAACCCAACGCTTTTGCCCTCAAAGCACAAAGCTTGTTCAGTAGTACCTCTCAAGTACCTAAGGATCCACTTTACTGCCTCCCAATGCTGCTTACACGGATTGCCCATAAACCGGCTAACAACTCTCACCGCTTGTGCAATATCTGGTCTTGTACACACCATGGCATACATCAAACTTCCAATTGCTGAAGCATACGGAGTGTTTTGCATGTACGTCCGCTCCTCTTCGCTACTAGGTGAGTCCTTGTTGGAAAGCTTGAACTGACTTCCCAACGGGACCCGAACTGGCTTTGCATCTTCCATACTAAATCTCCACAAGACTTTCTTTATGTATTCAGCCTGTGAAAGATACAACTTTCCTGCCACCTTATCACGATCGATTCGCATACCTAAGATTTGTTTGGCCTCTCCAAGGTCCTTCATAACAAACCTTTCAGACAAATTTTTCTTCAACTTGGTCACCTCCCTAGCACTAGAGCCTGCTATCAACATGTCATCAACATATAATAGCAAAATGATATAACCATCATCATACCTCTTGAAGTAACAGCAATGGACAGCCTCACACCTATTGATCTCAATCTCGTGCATGACCCATCAAACTTCTTGTACCACTGTAATGGAGCTTGTTTCAAACCATACAAGCTCTTCTTCAATTTGCAAACAAGCTCACTATTCCCCTTAGACAAGTATCCTTCCAGTTGCTTCATGTAGATGTCCTCATCTAAGTCACCATGAAGAAAGGTTGTTTTCACATTCATTTGTTCTAACACCAAATTTCCTGTAGCCACCAAACTCAGAACTAATCGAATGGTAGTTAGCCTCACCACTGGAGTAAAAACATCAGTATAATCAATACCATGTTTCTGCTGAAACCCCTTCACAACCAGTCTTGCCTTGTAGCGTTTGCTTCCATCAGTCTCCTCTTTGATTCTGTAAACCCACTTATTATGCAGTGCTTTCTTGCCCTTAGGGAGCTCAACTAGTTCCCAGGTTCCGTTGGTCATCAACGAATTCATCTCATCATCCATAGCAAGTTTCCACTTGCCCACCTGTTCACTACGTATAACCTCTGCATAACATTCAGGTTCACAACCATCAGTCAACAATAAATAATGAAGAGAAGGTGAATACCTATCAGGAGATCTCCGTTCTCTCGTGGATCTCCGCAGCGGAATTGTTGGTGGTGGTGTACTTGGTTCTTCCTCAACAATCACTTGATCATCTAGAACCCCCTTACTCTCACCTGGGTTCGAAATGTCTAACTCCACAACCTGAGTCTCAGAACCACCTTCTTTGGATATTCTCGACCAGTCTTTGTACAACACCTGCTCATTGAATACGACATCTCGACTACGAATTATCTTTCGGTTTTCCTCATCCCAAAATCGATAGCCAAGTTCATCACCATCATATCCAACAAACAACACTTAACAGATTTAGCATATAACTTACTTCTACTCATAACATCAACATGAACATATGCAACACATCCAAATACTCGAAGAAAAGACAGATTTACCTCCTTTCCCGAGTAGGCCTCCTCTGGTATGCCATTTTCCAAAGGAGTTGAGGGTCCTCTGTTTATCAAGTAAGTCTTTGTGTTAAGCTGCCTATACCCCAAAACATCTTTGGCAGCCTACACTTCAATCTCATGCTTCTAGCACGTTCACATAGGGTCCTGTTCATACGTTCTGCCACACCATTTTGCTGTGGGGTTCCTCTCACGGTTTTCTCCATTCGAATTTCGTTCGCCTCACAGAATTCTTTGAACTCACGGAGCTCGTACTCTCCACCATTATCTGATCTCAAACACTTCACCTTGAGACCAGTCTCAGTTTCTACAAGGGTCTTTCACTTCCTGAAAGCATTAAAGGCATCAGACTTATTTTTCAAGAAATAAACCCATACCTTCCTTGTAGAGTCGTCAATGAAAGTCATGTAATATGATGCTCCACCAAGGGATGTCACTGGTGCTGGACCTCACAAATCACTGTGAACTAACTCCAGCTTCTGCTTCTTCAAAGTTCTGCCTCCCTTCGAAAAACTCGTCCTTTTCTGTTTTCCGAATACACAGTCCTCACACAACCCGATATCAACTATCTTGAGGTCTGGCAGTTTACCCTTTGAGCACATAACTTTCATTCCTTTCTCACTCATGTGGCCAAGACGACAATGCCACAAATCTGCATTCCCTTTTTCACTTGCAAGAGCAATGATGTCCCGGGTGTTGCCTGTCATATACAATGTTCGCTCTTTATTGCCTCGAGCCACAACCATGACACCTTTGGATATCTTCCACGTGTTACACCCAAAGGTCACCTTGTAGCCCTCATCATCAAGCTGCCCAACTGAAATTAAATTCCTCTTCAAACCAGGAATATGTCTCACATCTTTCAACTGCAAAACAGTCTTATTTGGTGTCTTAATCTGAGCATTCCCCTTCCCTTTGATTTCCAGAGGCTCATCATCAGCTAGGTAAACCCTCCCAAAGTTCCCGGAAGTGTACTTCTCCATTCGTCAACCTTCTTTGCCGCATAATGAAACGATGCTCCAGAATCTAACACCCACGATTCCAATGGACTGCTTACGCTCAAGATTAATGCATCAGAGCCCTCATCAGTGGCGGCATTTGCTGAGTTGTCATTCTACTTTGGTTCATTCCCTTGTGCCTTGCACTCCCTTTTGTAATGACCAAGTTCATGACAATTGTAACACTCAACTTGACTCTTATCCTTCTTGGGCTTATCTTTGCCCCTTGACTTTGATCTACCCCGATTTGGCTTCCCTTTGGATTCAGATCTGCCTTTGTTTCCCGCACTCAAGGCTGATCCTGTGGCCACATCCAAATCTTTCCTGTGAATTTCTTCGCTCATGATCAAATCTCTAACCTCATCAGATTTTAGTTTCACTTTACCAGCTGAAGCATTAACAGCAATTACTGTTCCACTCCAACTTTCTGGTAAAGAAGACAACAAAATTAGGGCTTGAACTTCATCATCAAAATCAATCTCAACCGAGCTCAATTGGGCTATGATCATATTGAACTCGTTTAGATGATTGGCTACCACAGTATCCTCTGCCATCCTCAGGTTGAATAACCTCCACATCAGATGAACCTTGTTCGATGCAGACGGTTTTTCATACATCTCAGTCAAATTCTCCAGCATCTCCTTTGTGGTTTTTGCTTTCACCGTATGTAGGGCGACGTTCCTGGATAACGATGATGAACCTTGTTCGCTGCAGACGGTTTTTCATACATCTCAGTCAAAATCTCCAGCATCTCCTTTGTGGTTTTTGCTTTCACCGTATGTAGGGCGACGTTCCTGGATAACGACAGACGAACCACACTCATCGTCTTCCTATCCAGCAACTTCCACTCGTCGTCCTTCATCTCTTCAGGCTGTGAACCAAACTGTTGATACAGATCTTTACCGTACAGGTAATCCTCGATCTGCAATTTCCAGAATCCAAAATCCGTTCCATCAAACTTCTCAACAGGCGATTTCCCTTTAGCCATCATAATTTCTCCCACCAGATCCCTTGAACCAGATGCTCTTGATACCAGTTGTTAGGAATTAAACAGCAATTATGGAGAAAATGATGGAAACAGGAATTAAGGAACAAACAATTTGGTTACCCAGTTAGTCAGGAATGACTACGTCTGGGGGCACTACCAAGCCAGGAGATTTACTATTTCGTGTGTTATTTTCGTACAAGAGGCAAATACAATGAGTCAAAAGTATTTAAACAAGAGGCTGGGCCGAAAACCTAATTTCGCGAACAGGCCTCAGAACCCGCTCGACCGCTCGACCACCTTGCTTGCTCGAGCGCCTTCATGGTATTTGGAAAGAGGGTGCCTTTCGATCGTGCGTTTACGCTTTCGACAAAGTGCTTGGTCGAGCGCCTCTCAAATGAAGATCCGGTCTCCACAACCCAACATTGGGGCCAAGGGGGTCATTGGGTCACCCTGGCCCCACTTAATTTTTTTAATATATATTTATAATTATTTACTTTTAACATATTGAGGTGGATGGTTTTGGTTAATTGTCTTCTTATGCATATTAAATGTATTTGACTCACTTAATATAAATATATTTAGTCTAAATAATATTTTGAAATATATAAAAAATTAAAAAATACATTTAATTGCAGTATATTATAAATTGGGCCCCCCTCGGCGCAATTCCTGGCTCCACCATTGTTTGCTTTAGACCGTCTCACAGTGAATTTTTGTCTTATATAGTTTCAATAGAAAATATGCAAGTGCGCGTAACAATAAAAAATGTAGTCTTTAGTTGTACAATTATATTACAAATTACAACAAACTAATTTGATACTACTATTAAATCAGCTCAATTCCTTGGTGCCACTTTTTCGTGTTTCAAAATTATTTCACCTCCTGTATCTTTAACACATAGATCCAGGATTATAGTGGTTCATTGTATATTTTTTCTATTCCACATGTTATTAATCTAGGGCTAGGTCTTGTATGCACCCGAGTGCATAGTGCACTCATAGTGTATTTTAGAAACATGCAACTTTTTATACTGAAATATGCGACTTATTTACACAAAAAAGTGCAACTGTTAATATGGGAACATAGTTGCATGCTTCTGTTTGGAATAGTTGCACGCTTCTAAAATGCACTATGAGTGCACGGTGCACCCAAGTGCACATGAGACCCACTCTTAATCTAGACTATGGAATATACAGTGGAACATCATTTTTTAAACAGATCATGGCCTATTAAATTATGATGATATAGTTGATTTGCTGTTGCAAAAAAATAATTCCTTGGATTATTAAAATTTACTTAACCGATCACTGAAATCTCTTTAAACGCCTCAACTAGAAAAAGAAAGTAGTAAACAAATAAAAAAAGCGTGAAAAACACAATAATTGTATTTCATAATATAAAACTTGAATAATCTTATTATTAATTATACAAGAAAAATAGTAGCAAAATGAACTCTAACAGAGCAGAGTATCAATGGAGTTCCACTCTATAATCAATATCATAACAAGGTTACGCCAATCCAAAAACTCCTTATCAATCTAACCAACCTATAATTTTATACAGGAACACAAATCCGAGCGAACGATTCATTTATTCTCGACATTATCAATCAATCGATCGGCTATAATTTTGTCTTATATCGGCAATTCATATTAGAAAGAGTCCGATTCAGAAGATTGATATCAAAATCACAAGTCGCCTGAGATACGACGTGAATACTGACAATCAATCGCACTTTTCCAGAAATTCTGATGTAAGTTTCGAAAGGAACCGTACCGGATAGAACGTCGGAATACATAGAGGGATCGGAAATCAATCGATCCGCCATTATCGTCAGCGTCAAATTCATCGATTCCGTACTGTCGGATCCGATCCGTCCGGCGGGGACGGGCACGGATCCGACGTCGTTTCCCCTGTGGCGGAGAATTGCGGTGCTGTCGTGGTACTTGAATCCGACTCTGTTGGGATTTTTGACGGAGACGCTGACGTCAAGCGTGACGTTGATGAGGACTCTGAGGAGAGTTATGTCGATTGAGAAATCCAAATCCTCTAGGGCGACGGAATTGACGGTGATTTTGGGGTGTTTGGCTTTGAAAACGGTGAGACCGAGAATTAGGAGTAGCAATCCGACGGCGAGAGTAACGGCGGTGACGTAGAGGCATATGCGTTTGCCGCTTGTGGATTTTGGGCCCTGTTTGGGAGTGGGCATTAGTTTTCTGGATGGGGATTCTGTAACTCCTGTTTGTATATCCATGGCTTTTGTTTGGTGTAAAAAGCAGAAGCTGAAGAAGAAAACGATGCAGCTTATATTAAATTAAGCTGAATTTGAAAGCGAGTTATATTATAGTTAAGCTGCCAACGGCCGTGGACGTAGAGTTTAATGTTTGGAAGCGTGGGTGCCGAATTGGCTGCTTTTCTAGAATCAGAATTAGATTTCAACTGCAAATTAATTACTGGTACAGAGAATAGAAATTCCCTCTTACATGGGAAAGCGGAGAGTAATTTAATTACATCATTAGTGAACAAATTAATGTGATTAGTATGGAGAGATGGACTCATGTGTATTCAGGTGCACCGTGCAATCATAGTGCATTTTAAAATCATGCAACTTGTTTATACTGAACCGTGCAATTATTTTTCCGTATTAATAGTTGCACGGTTCGATGTAAATAAATTGTATCGTTAAATATAAAAAGTTACATATTTTAAAATGCACTATGAGTGCACGATGAACCTAGATGTTTACAAGACTCAAACTTAGTAAGTATAGTCGGTTTAATTAATGACAAAAACTCATATGATATGGACTCACAAGTGAAACATGTTACAAACTAACACTGATCACAACTAGGCTTGGAATGGTAGGGAATCCCTGATTCATGCGGATCTGCCCGATCGGCGAGGGAATCCATGAAAATTTCATGGGGGGAGGGAATGAAATTTTTCCCCCGAAGGTCGGGGCGGGGCGGGGCCGGGGATAGCATTCCCCGCCCCGTTCCCCGCGGGCCCCGAATTAATTTTATAATTTAAATTAATATATATATATATAATTATATATACACATATATATATAATGAAATAATATGTTTTAAAATTCTAAACTCTAATATTGAAATTATAGTTTACTAATATATATTTTTTGAGGAGGAGCTTGACATGGATGCAAGTGAAACGGAGAATTGAAGTTATTTAATTATGAGAATGAACAAATGAGATAAACAATAAGCTATTTTTTATTTTTATTTATGTTGTACGCTTAATTTTATATTTCGAATTTTTGTTGATGTTGATGTTAAATTATTTTTTAATTTTTATAGATGTTATTTAATTTGTATTTTGAATTTTTATATTCATAACAAAATTGTGAAAATTAGATTTTTCTAATTAAAAAAAAAAAAAAAAAAAAGTTAGGGTGGGGATTTCCTGAATTCCTGCGGGGATGAAATTCCCCTGCGGGACGGGGAATAGGGCCGATTTTTTCCCGGAATGGTTCGCGAGGATTCCCCGCCCCGCCCCGCCCCGCCCCGAATTTTGCGGGGACGGGAATGGGGAGTTGCCCCTCGGCCCCGGCCCATTGCCAAGCCTAATCACAACTCACTCTTTCCAAAATGTTATATCTTATTCTGAGATTGTGTCACACCATTGTGCCTAATTCAAATTATCACTTGACCTTTAAAAATAAAGATTACATAGATAAAATATTGTAATTAATGAAAGGATTACGTGCAAAGAAGGGGGAAAGTGATTGAAGATCATTATTTCTAATGCTAGCATCTACTTTATCATTTTTCAATAGACTGTTTATTTAATTTCAAATGTGGTATTAATGCTGACGTTTTGTCTCTTTGATAGAGGAGGTTAGGTATATTGATTCTTAATTTGCTATCCTCAATTACTGATTTAGTTTAGCTTACATAATTATTCAATATCAGGGGCAGAGGAGGTTGGTAGGGGATTTAGTAATCTTTATCAATAAAAAAGTGATTCAAGTTTTTTACTTTTAAAAAAAAAAATCAAGGAAATGTTAATTCTATCTTCATATGCTTATACGCAAACAGTATAAGAAAATCATTTCAATCTCCTTGACAAATTGAAATATTAGGAGTGCAAAAGAGCAGGCCCAATAAAAAGGAGAAGTTTTACTTGTTATGGTTCGAAATTAAATAATTGAAATTAAAGTCGAGTAGTTCACACTTGAGACTGCATACGCGTCATAATCACAGGTAGCTAAGTAGTTGATGGTTATTTGGTGCGTATTAATACACACACATCACGTGTGTGTGGAAGGATATGTACACATATCTACTTAATTTAATGAATGTACGCAAATCGTTAGATTTAGGCCCATAATTACAATTATATTACTAAAGAGACACACTTGCATGAGACGTGAGACGGGGCATAACGTGGGGATTGACACTTTAACACTTTGAAAAGGGTTGTGTTGATTTGTGGTAAGTTGTATTATATCTCATACATAACACTATTTAATACGAATTTTTATTATTTTTTAAATTGTGAATATTGTGTGAAATGCAAATCTTCTGCCCTTAATAGGGTAGGTTACATTGTTCTTATATCCAATATTAAGTACTTAATCTATAGCTAATCTACATCAAAATCGCAACTCTAATTCGTGTGTGTATATGAATATATACTTATATGATGTGATATATATATATGGATGTAATCCTATTTAACTACTAAACTCCATACGACTGAAAGTGAATTAAAAAAAGAAAAAGAAGAAAAAAAAGGTAGGTATCATGTTAAGCGACTTTAGACACGTCGAATCGTGCATATGAGCGTATTCCTATTCCTGGAGATGGATGGAGGTACTTAAAGCCCCTTTTGGTTCGTGGAATTGATTGTGATAGATTAGGATTATGAGTTTTAATTTCAATTAATTTATCGTTTGGTTTGTGGGTTGAAAGTTCATGATTTGCTTCAAGCTCGGGTAGAAAATGTATCAAATTCCCACATGGAGAGATATGCCAATCTCATGTGAAAGATGTGATATAATATATTCCAAGTGCAAAATTACAAATTGTCCTTCTATTTTTTGAATAGATTTACAAGAACGAAGTGTGTTGTTTCAATTCAAATTCAGGGTGTTTATGACATTTCAATAGATATCTCATCTAATCCCCCACCCCAATCCTACAATTCAAATACATATTTTGATTCAAATAAATTCACTCCAATTAATCCAATCTTACTCAAACCCACTCAATCTTATCACACCTAATCAATTCAATCCCGTGAACCAAACGCCACCTAATCTTATGCTCATTCTCACACCTTTATACTTGTATTTATTTACTGTGTACTAGCATCATCTATCTTCGTAAAACATTTTAATATTTATTAAGGGGTAAAAATAACTCTATTGCCGCTTTATATCTCAGTTATATTTTTTATTTTTCTTATATTTTGAGAGAGAGAGAGTTGAGGATTAGGCCCCATTTGGTAGATTTGAATATAGGTGTAACAGTGGTAAGGATAAAAATAGTGAGTCATTTAATAGGCTTGAATACGGTCGTATTAATTTAAGCTGGATTCGATTTTAATGTGCCCGGCCCGGCACGTATTACGCTCATTTCACTGTAGCCCCGCTGCTTAATTAATGTCTTCCTCCCCCCAAGGTCTTCGGCGAAGGGGGCTTCTACAGTAACCTTTGTTGGTCGAATTTGCCCCTTCTCCACCCTTTTTGTATTTTATTTCTGTATTATTTGCTTTTGTTCCCTCTTTTCTCTCGTCGTGTTGTGGTTTGGCGAAAATTGAACGTGGCAACCCTAGATTTTTGAAGCTCGACGAAAGCATTGTGAAGATAAATCTCGACGGCAGCGCACAACGGCGTTGTATCAACCCTCATCTACTAAGGTATTGTATGGATTTTTATTTTTTTTAATTTCAACACACAATGCGATACATGTCAATTTCAAGGGTTAATGAGCTATGAATATGAAACTGAGAATCGAAGGGCATAATATTTGAGAGAGTTAATGGGGTTACTGTAACTAGCTTGCAAAGAGACTGGAGAAGAAACTCCCCTGCAGTATGTGCCTTTTTATTGGGCTTTTGAAAACGGCCCGTGTCACACCCTTTTGGTCCAAATCCATATTATCAGTAGGACTAAATTTCCATCGTTTGCAAAGAGGCCCACTGATGGCTGGTGGGGTGTTGGCTCGAATTGAGCCCATATTTGTGGAAAACACGTTATTTTCTTGAATAATTACTTTAGAAAATTATTTTATTTAAAAACCTACAACACGCATATTGATAACCTATCTGAAAAGTAGGAATAATTACAAAACTACCTTTTTTTTGTTTTTTGACAGGAATTACAAAACTGCCTTGAAAGTGGCAAAACAGAACTAAAAATGACTAGGAATTATACGAAAGATGATTGATTTTCAAGAACGAAAATCTAAGGCGTTTGATAAAAAAATAAATTTGAAAGCCTGCCTTCGTGCAAGTAAAAGAAATCAAAAACAAAAACTTCAGTCCTACTTGCATAAAATTCATTTGTTTTTTGAAGCAAGATTTCATTCATTTCAAGAATACATTAAATAAGCATCATATAACATTTTCAGTTTTCACCAAACAAACTAGACATGGGATGCTCAAATCTCAATACTATAGAAAATACTAGAAAATTATTAACAAATTGGAAGAATCATTTATGTATATTCCTGAAGCATAAAAAACATTGTCTGAGACGCCTCACCTCCTCCACTAACATAAACACCCAAAAAAGAAATTATAACGGGTATGAAACAATTAGTTTTTCACCCGAACGTGTTTCCAGTTTTTAGCAATGCTAATCCTTCCACAAAAATAATCTGAGAAAGTACCATACTCTCTCCCCAGTCAACTCTGACCTTTACCCCATGCACACTCTAATAGATAGGCATGTGTAAGCTCGTCAACTCGACTCTTCTCCAACCACTGCAACTCAGACAAAATTATAAACAACTCTTACCTTCCACATCCACAAATAATATTTCTTCGTTTAACAAGTTGATCGTGGCCCAGAGAAAGACCCTTCGCTTCATTTCAGGTAATATGCTCTTTCTATGTTCGTCACCTCAACTTTTTGGGGATCAGACATCTTGTTCTATTGATTCACGTTACAGTCGCTCAAGAAATGATTTTGTGTGTTCAAAAACTTCTTCCAAAGATTTTTGTATTTAGGAATGCCAAGATCGAGCCATGGTTTCATGAGCCCATCAAAATGCACTACTGCTGCAGTCTTGAGGGCTTCAGTGTCAACTCCATAGTTATAGCCTAGACCAGACACCATCCAACTATCCTCCAGAGGGTAAACTTGATCGTGAAAGGTGAGCAAGCTAGCACGTAGTGTAGTCGTTTCTAATAGTTCTTCTTCATTGTTCGTCTGCTACAACCACCAAAACAGGGGTAAATAATTAGAAATGTCCATGGTTATGAATGGCATGATGAAACAACGAATAAGGTACAAGGGCAGAATTTAATTAAGGCAAATGCTTCTATGCACCAATTGTTTTTTTAAATAGTACTCCTTTCGTCCCGGGATAACGTGCACCCCTATCCGGACATAGAAACTAAGAAAACTTGCTTTATTGGTATTATTTAAATCAATT
This sequence comes from Stenogyne calaminthoides, assembly GCA_037126765.1. Taxonomy (NCBI): domain Eukaryota; kingdom Viridiplantae; phylum Streptophyta; class Magnoliopsida; order Lamiales; family Lamiaceae; genus Stenogyne; species Stenogyne calaminthoides. The sequence continues at coordinate 355,599 of JBBCBC010000010.1, forward strand.
ATAATGATATTGTGAGGGTGCAAGTTTTGAGTGTTTTGCCATTTTAGGAAATGTGCATGTCATTGCGGGACGGAAGGAGTATTAGTTATTTTACTAAAAGATATTAGTTGGTCAGTATTAGTTGTTTTCATCGAACAATATTAGTTGTGCAACCCAAAATCTTGAAACCCACTGGTGGATATTTTGAAGCCCTATGTATATTTTCAAAATGTTAGGAACGGAAAGTCCAGTAGGTATGCTTTCCTGTCAGCAAATCTAGTACCCTAGATAACCAATTTATTCATCATGTACATCCATCACTATCTTTTCTTGTTTCCCTATTTTATTCTATCCTCCCCTCCCCAAACGTATTCCCATGGTCGTTGACACAATTATAATCCTGCTCCATCCATACAAAAGGTCATCTAGATTGTCTGTTATCAGCCATATACATGCAAAAGTAAAGGGTTTTGAAGATTCCAATTGGTGCATGGCCCCAACAGGAAACTTTAGTTTTCTATTCATCTTTCATTTCTGTCTAAAATCATATATCCCTTTATACACCCAAATATTCCATGAGAGCAATAAAATAAAATATAAGCAGGCACATCAAAATGATAAAATTTAGTTACTCACCTCCTGCACCAACCTCTGATATTTCCTGGTGAGATTGTGTGCCCTCCACTTAGATAAATCAATAATATTTACTCCAGATGTCCAAGCACAAGAATTTTCATCAAAATTGTTACTTGACAAGAGCGTTTTCAGATGAGACAACTTCACAGCACAGGACTGCACAGCGCCATTCACTTTCCCTCCCATGTTAAGGTTCCAGAGGCCTGACAAGTCTCTCTGAACAATGACATCATCGTCCAAGATCACAACTTTTTTAAAAGACGGAAAAATCTCAGGAAGGAGGTAGAGCGAATGTGAAATCATAGATAGATATAGCGTTCTAAATTGAATAGAAGACATTTTATCGACTTTACGGAAGGTGATACGAAATTCTTCAGGCAATGACAGATGTATTGGTGCCGCCTTATGATGATTATACAACTCAGGGTCTTCAATATTCAGCACCTGAACTGCAGCATTCCCATACTTGTTTCTAGAAAACCAATAGCTCATAGCATAGTAATTTTCCCTGTCCGTTAGCAGATGAAAAACCTGCTTTCTGCTTTCCTGAAAAAAGAATAGAGATTCATTAATGGCATAACAACCCAAATACGTAATGGGAAAAAAGAAGAGGAAGAGAAGACAGATAATGGACAAAAGAGGTGAAAACAATCATACTTTTGCATGCACTACAGTTGAGTTGATTGCTACAGATGATGCCAGTATATTTGTGGAGAAGATGACATAATGGTACAAGTCTGGATTTAAAAATTTCTTAGCCACAGAATCCTCAATGTCATAAGGAGATCTAAAATACTCAACAGTCAATCTCATGGATAAGCAATGCAGACTCTTGGGCATGGTTTGAACTGCAAGCTTGTAGAGGAACGCACTTTGCTTCATGTGGAAATTAGCTTCATCCTGCGTCAGGTCGACTAGCTGTCTAAACTTCTTATCAACATTACTACAATCAACAGGGCAAGACTTTGCTTTAGCTATGACAGCCTCCATCATTGGTATCCTCTTCTTATTCCTGATGAAATATGCAAAACTGTCCTTTAGTATTCTGGATTCACAATAATATTTATACAGTTAAATGAGCACCTTTATGCAAGATGTATTTTATAGAAGAGAAATCCCATTGTCCAATCATAACTTGATCATTTTTTCAGAAAGGACTCTAAAGATCAGATGGGAAATTGCCAAGAGAGGGGGTAGAACATGCCAGAAAAAGTAGCTTTGATGAGATCAAAGGAATACTGCCAGTGGTTATCAAGCTCAGATGTATATGAAAGCAAATCGAACTGAACAAAAAATTATGATCCAAGCCAAAACCAAATCACAAATGCACCATAGCAACAAAAAGAATCATCTAACCCGAAATACATAGTAACAAAAAAGATTCACCATAAATACATAAAGAGTACCACTTTACATTATTAGCTATCACTAACAAACATTTTTTTCCCTAAATACATAGAATGGTCGCTCTTTACACTGCTAGCTATCCGCCTATCACTAACAAACAGTTTTTACCCTTGTATTTTTTTATAGTTTACCTTCCATCACTATCTAAAATAAAAAATACTCCCTCCGTCCCAACTCTTTGTTCACACCTACTTTTTTCTAGTGTTTTAGCGAGCAAGTTGTTTATTAGGTATTGAAATGATAAAGTGACTTTTAAGGAGGGGTATGATAAATCTACATCTCCTCTATTATGTCTCCTGAAAAATTACTTTATCATTTAGATACTAATAAAAAACTTGCTCACTAAAACACGAGAAAACAGTAAATGTGAACAAAGAGTTGGGACGGAGGTAGTACTCTTTTTACTTTAATTGATTCATGAAAACACCCTTGCACCTGAAGACTGTTGATGCTTTATCTACAGCTTCGCTTCTACATATGGCATATAAACTTACAAATGGGAAAAGAGATGGCAAATAGGTTGAAACTATAAAACAGAATGCAATAACAAAGAGAACACTAGATTCAGTAGTGAACATACGGAGATGGAAGATCTTTATCTGTGGTAGCTTCGCTAAGAACACGTTCAAAATCCTGAATGTTTTGCTTCATTTCATGAGACAATTTATCGAATTTAGGAAGTTTAGCAATACTTGGATAATAAGCACGAGCAACAAAAAGTAGGTCTTTCATCCTCTTTACAATACTGTCTTCCATTTTTTCCCTGTGTTCTTGGCGCCATAAACAGTAACTCCCAAATTTCAGTTCACAGGTCACTTCACTCTCATCCGCTCCTTTTGCCTTGCCATCAGTCTTGTCTTTAGACCCACTACTCTGAAATGCTAAAATAAATTATTTTAGCCAATGCACTAGACAATGCAAATAAGTCCTTCCAGTGGCAAATGATACAGTTACCTTTGGGGTTACTTTTGGAACATCTGCCAGCATGGGAAAAGCTGTAGAAAATAAAGATAATGAAAATGAAAATTGTCCATACACTATAGCAGAGGACACTGACTCAAAATATTATGACACATCCTTGTATACTTATTCGCATACAGGTACATTACCTTTTGAATCATTCCTAGTTTCTTTTACAGATTTATTCCCAATACCCTGCCAAAGAGTAAGAAAAGAGAATAAGGTTATATGATTTCCATAAAATGATAACGATTCACCAGCAAAGAATGCAAAATCTTTTAAATAAGCCACATGCAGTTATTTGGCGAAAATCAGTAGCTTGGAAAATCTTTAAGTAATAAACTTCAACCTGGGAATGTAACAAAATTCAAAAATCAACATGCAATTTGCAAGGAAAAATTGAAATGTAACCTAATCTATGTGATGAGCAGACCCCTTTAATATGGTGGTCTTGCCAGATCAACTGAAAACAGACTAGACATCTAGCACTAGAAACAGTCGCAATGTGGACAAGTGAATTTTTTTTTTTATAGCTAATTGTGAAACATAAAATTAAAGGCCACTGGTAACTCTGCATTCAACGGAATTGTGTCTTCAGAAACTGATCTGTAATAAAATTTCTGAGTAACAATATTCAAAAAATTGTCAACTAGTTCTGAAAGTTCTACGGTTCAGTACTCCTACTGTGCTCAGTGAATAGATTCCTATTTTTGACAAACACTGATACCAATTTAACTTGAGAATTTAAGCAATGCCCATTAGAAAGAGTTCTTACATGCCCATTAGAAATGATTTTGAAAACAAAGCAAGTGAGTTGAAGTCTTATAAACAAACAGACACATAATTACATAAATAATACTATAATATAATTTTTTAATATAAAAATGCTACAGAGGTCAAGGAATTTGTTCTAGTTTAACATAACTATCCATTAAAGCTAAAACATAGGACAATAGAGACAAAGGAAAAGGTAGGACTAATATTCAGAATCACTGTTCAATATGGATAAAAATCCCTTGTAATCAGAACTGATCACATGCAATGTACATGTAATCCGAAGCTGCAGCTTCTTTAGTGATTTAGATAGTTATAGCTACACTGAAAAGGGGGCTCACAAGGAAAAATCTGTCTCAGTAAACTGTTATAAATAGAGAATCCTTCTAGTTGATCAAATGAATGCTAAGCTATTAAAATGTGGATCAATAAATGAGCTCGATATATAAATCAATTAAAAAATTCAACACACAAAATCCTAGAACCCAAGACAAAGATCTTCATTTTTTTTTTACCAGAAAGCAGCTAAAAATGCATTTGCTGCTTTGCATGCATGAAAGCCTTTTAGACAGTATAAAGTCATTGGCCAGTTAGTTGGCTTGTTTATTCTTCATTTAATACGCCAAGAAACCCTATATTTAAATCACTGTTTATATCAGCACCAAAGTCACCTCCAAAAAGATAATTTCCAAATTACCAATGGTCTCCAGAAAGGGGAAAAAATATCAACGACATCCAGTAATCTCATTCCACTAAGAACCTAAGATTAGAAAATCTAACTATCAAGGAGCTGACAGTATTTTAAACCATCAAAGAAGAGACAACAAACCTCTGGAAAACTTGGGGAAAATTTGCTTATAACATCATCTATGTGTTTTGATTGGCGTACCTAACAAAAAGAAAAACAAAGCAAAAAGGATTAGAGTAAAGAAAAAGATGAATCCAGAAAGTTTAATTGTCTATCCAAAAATAACTACATTATCTGATATCACAAAAGGCAAAAGCTATATGTTAAATTTATGTACGCTGAAACTAGACAGCCTGGTTAAGTTTTATGCATATGGTTTTTGAATGAACCATATCAGAATGATTCCCACTTCCCATAATATTCTAAGTGTTTGAAGTTAAAAGTTACCAAGTCTATATCAATACTCGGATGGGTTACAAGGTTTCTATACCTTGGATTGATTTCTTGTAAGAGGATCCTGCTGATCAAACACTTTTATAGGAGTCTGATGGCATCAAGGCGCAAACAAATTCCAAAGAGAAAATAAAGAAAAAAATCAGTATCATATTGTTTCCTTATTGAAGGAAAAATAGAAGAAGAAACATAAAAACACTCTCAACATGAACGTAAAAACATAAAAAAGTTCTTACTGAGGCTGTGTTCCCCGTTCAGTGCCAAAACCTGTGAAACAGTAGTGAAATATTAGAACAAGTAATGCACATCCACATTTCTGAAATTGAAAACGACCATAAAAGCGTATCAGCAGTGTAGACCTCAACTACAAACGCACGATCATTGTAATTTAGGAGTTGATGTTGAATACATAATTTAGATTCAAATTCAATCCGAGTAAATAAACAATTGAATACGCAATGACAGATCGTAACCTGATTCGAAACTAGAATCTCAACTACGGCGCAACAGATCTAATCAGAGAAAACGAAAAAAAAAAAAAAAAAAAAAAAAAATAGTGACGATTAACACGGCAGAGAAAAGAGGATTACCGGTGGAGTGGAAACCGCTGTGGAGGCTGAGCAAGAAGACGAGAGGGACGAGCATTGACAGAAACACCAAGACGAGCACCGCAATAACGAGACCTTTCCATCTTCTCTTCGCCGGAAGGGAGTACGACGATGATACACCGCCACCCTTCATATCTCGCTCCTTTTCACACTTGCCTTCTCCACTTCTTTTCAGATTCTGATTCCTTTGAATTTACCTTTTCTCTTGAGGAGATCTCAATAAACTACTAACCACATTCTCAATCACCGTGCATCCAACGATAAATGCAATCTAATCTGATTCGAAACTTGTCGAATATCGCAGGTTAATCGCTCCGGGCGCTCGTCGGAGTATGAATCTCGCACTACAGTTAATCGTTCATCCCCTCTTAATTGAAATTTAATTCGAGGCTTATCGAAACAGAGAAAATAGAGAGGGAGAGAGAAACCAGTAAAAGTAGCGGATGATTATACTTTGCACTTTGCCCCCACACAAGTCACTTTGTTTTACATTTACTCCCCTTTTAAGTATCAGTTGTATTTAGGCTTCAGTCCCTCATATAAACAATTTTTACTAAACTCTCAAACTAAAAAAAATCAATAGTATATATATATATATATATATATATATTTGTTTTTATCAGGAAAAAAGATATATTATTTGATAATTGATATGTGTGATATTATTTATAGAATCTACTAACGGTACGTCCACGATAAATTATTGTTTTTAATCGTTGATATGAATTGTTATTTTGTCTTGCGTCTTAACGCTTGTGTTTACTTTGTATAATTGTTATATTCATGAATATAAGAAGGAAAAATAAATGAACCGAAATTATTTTTGTTTTGAGTAAACCGGCATCATCAATAATAAACATTAGTAGCGAATGAAAGTCAAAGATTAATGATTAATCATTGACATGATTGCATTGATTACTTTTAATAATGCTCGTAACTAGCTAGTGAATCAATGTCTTTTAAGGTATACTACTGTATAACATATTAATACCATTATCAGTCAGTGGGTTAAGAGGGTTAAATAAAGGGTGCCTGTTGCTTGAATAATAAAAATGATGGTGCAATTCCTTAATAATATTTATTTTGATTAAAAAAATTATAATTAGTACGATTCGATTAATTTTTTTATACAAACTCACCAATTAGACCAGATGGATTGGATTGTGAATTTGTGACGCTCATAAATGATAAGAATGTAAATTCCCATTCGTTCATCTTTCACATATGTCTTCTCATGTACCATAACCAATCGACAAAAAACACACACACACACACATTTTAAATTTGAGGGAGAGAGACGTGAAAAACTCAGTTAAAGATCAAATCAAACTAACAAATTACAAGTCCCGTGAAACTTGATTTAGACATATAGTAAAATGAAGTGAATTTGGTTCACCTAAACTTGGTTTCCATTTTTTATTGATTTACGAAACGGATAGACTAAGTAGCTTCATTTGACACATTTTTCGTGCTACTTAAATGTCCTTTTGACACTAAACATCCTCCTCGGATTCAATAACAAGAAGATCATACCACAACAGTACCCCCTAACTTGAGGAGATATTGCCACATCTCTTGTACACGGTGCAACCTCAAATACATTTTTGAAACATACAGATTATTTTTACTAAGCATGCAAGTTGTTGCAAGTTGTTTTCACTGAAACATAACATAGTGAAAACAACTTTATTTAAAATGCACTTAAGTTCCTCGGTTTACCTAGAGCATACAAGACTTTGCCATTTTTTGTTGGACTACCAACACACCCTGAAGATTTAAAATTTTGGACTTTATTCAATTTGTGCAAGTTTTGTAGTGTAGAAGCAGAATACTGTTACCAATTTACGTCAAAGTGAGGTGACATGCAACTCACTCCTATATTAGAGAGAAATTTGTTAAATTCTTATAAGATTTAAATTTTATGACACTAACCTTGCAAGATTTCAAAACTTACCATCTTTTTCATAATATACTAAAGAGCAAAACTGGACAGAGTCTGTATTTTACGCAAGCACCAGCGAAGCGATCATTTGAAGGCGCGTCTGGCGGATTCAAGGGTGTTGTAAAGCAGCATGGCAACAGTCATAGGTCCAACTCCTCCAGGCACAGGTGTGATGGCAGAAGCGATTTTTGTTGCTTCATCGAAACAAACGTCTCCGATAAGGTGGTAACAGTGTTCACTTTCAGAGTCCTGCAAAATTCACTGCTTAAATGATGTTTCCATCACATGCTGATATAGAATTGGTGCAAGGATTGAGAGCCTCTGCTTATACTAGAATTCAAAGACAATAATTGTTCAAATAACATAGCCAATGGCACAACCAAAACCACGTATAATCAAATGTATACTTCATTCCCCAAATTCTAGGCATATAAATGGAATGACTCCCCAGTACTCTAGGTCCATTCAAACTCCGCATGGAAGTTTAGAAAGAGTTTTTTTTCGCATTTGTTTTTTTGGAAAAATTGTGAATTCAAATCTCTATCTTAGCATGCAGATATAAATATCGACAATTAAGTACTTTCCCATTCTCCATGTTCACTGACTAACTTGGCGGCGCTTGGTTAAAATTCTTCGATAGGGAATGGTAATGAGAATTGTTGAATAATGAATTGCAATGAAAACGGTGCTCACATTGTTGGTGTTTCGCTCTAATCTTGGAATAAGTAGGGACAAAATGATTGTTGGTTGAGGAATTGTGGAATGATTATTTTGAGTCTCATTATCCTTTACGTAGTATGATGAAGGTGAATGATCATCTTTTATTCTCATTAACCACCATAATTACCCCTAGTTCATTCCGATTACCATTCCCATTGAAGAATTCTGAACCAAGCTCCCCCTTATTTTGTCAGTGATTTATACTAGTAAAAGAAGAAGCAGTAGTCTAGAACCATCTCAAAATGACAATATAGGTGCAGAAAACAAATAGATAACATACTTCTCAGCAAAGATATAAAAAATCACCTCAATGGCATTTGTTCCAACATCAATAACAACTGCGCCAGGCTTTAACCAACTACCATGGACCAGATTAGGCACTCCGGCAGCTGTGACTAAAATATCAGCTTCACGGGTAATTTTTTGTGGGTTCTTAGTGAATGCATGAACAAGAGTCACAGTGGCATGATGCCTCTGCCAAGAATCGAGAATTGACTAAATTTCAGCAAAGAAACTTTGTAATAAAAAAATTTAACAGTGGCCGAGAGAAAGAAGAAATGTGATATTCCTGATCAAAAAAAAAAAAAAAAGTGATATTACCTGTAGCAGCAAGGATGTGGGCAATCCAACAATGTTGCTCGTACCGATCACTACAGCTTTCTTTCCAGTGATTTCAATACCAGATTGCAGAAGCAATTCGATACAACCTTTTGGGGTACAAGGAATGAATAATGGCTCCATTCCTTGCATGGCCAACTTCCCCATGTTAAGAGGATGGAAACCATCGACGTCTTTCTCTAGGCTTATGAGATTCAGTATTTTGGCCTCATCCAAATGCTGTTCAATTTAATTTGTTAGTAATTTATTTAATAATTAACAGAACCTATTGACTATATGAACCATCCAAACTGATTAGGAATGAATCAGAGGCAGGAAAAGTGCACCACATAACAGGAGCCTTATTTATAGCTTTATCACTTTATTTTGCAATCTAATTCATCAACTTAGTTTAAAACAGAACCAATGATGATAGCATAATTGTTAAAACAGAATGATGATGACCAGCTGAACATACCATGTGAACTGTTCCCGATTGGCACTTCGGGAAAACAGAAAGCCAAGCAAGTAGAAACAGTATAAAGATCACAAATTAGTATAAGTTCAGTTAGACAAAGTCCATTGAGAATTTCACGCGCTTTTCGGTACATAGAAGAATCTAAGACATGCTAGAATATTTACCTTTGGCAAGGGAAGCTGCACAAGAATACCATGAATTGATGGATCGTCATTATATCTATATAAAGCATTACAAACTTCACGTTCGCTACAATTTTCCGAAAGACAAGTCATCTTTAGCTTGATGCCAACCTCTTCACTTGCGATTATTTTGTTGCGCACATATGTTTGAGAATCTGGTCGTTGACCCACTAATATGACAGCCAAGCTGGGGACCTGTCCAATCAATTCCTTCATTCGGCTTACTTCAGAAGCTATTCTAGACCTTATTCCCTCAGCAATTGCTTTTCCATCAATTATTTTAGCAATCTGGTTCTTTGCTGTCATAAATCAATTACAATGGATTTGTATCTTCACTTCAGCAGATACACTTATATCAGATACAACCCAAACTCAATAAAGTGTCTGGTCTAATCCTAAGCTTGGCTTGCCAAGAGTATTCTATGTATAAGGGAGATTATCACAATGTGAAACTACATAACTAGCAACAAAACCAGGTGGAATCAACATAACGAGCAACAAATCCAGGTGGAATCAAATAACATCGATCGAAAAGTAACTTGATCTGAAGGACCGATTAATGCATTTCACATACTGAATCTGTTGCAGATAGAATCGAGAGACCCCATCTTCTATTGTGGAAAGTTGGCTTTTTTAAAATGGAAATAAGTTAAACTAAGGGTGATGAAAAAAAAAGAGGCACCGTCTTTACTGAAATATGTTCACCAATTTATCTCTCATGGATTAATACTTCTCTCAAATGAAAAAAAATAATTTAAGAAGCAATGGGCATAAAAATATGGGCGGCCAATAGTTGAGGGTTTAATTCATGTAGAATAAAAAATTGGTTGATTTTTTCCTTTTAAATTATTAAATTAAATACTTGCATGATAGAACATGTCTGTCATATACAACACATATATAATATTTGTTTATCATGGCAATGCTGAACATGGTGATTGTTCTTTCTTCATCTTTCCTTTTATCCCGGATTATAAATATTTTGTCATTAAAAATTATGAAGTCCAGACAAAGCTGATCAAAGAAGAAATAAGACCTACATTGTTTTCTCTTCTGAATCTCTGATGCTTTTAAGTCTTCTATTTTTTATTCTTTGCCAGCCTACCTTTTATAATACTTGAGAATTAGTACTTTTCTTAATCGTGATTGTGCATTATAGATTCACAAAGCAGAACTAATATCCACCAACTTACATCTAAAACTGAACTTCCCATACATTATGAAAGACGAGTTTCTTCCATGAATATATTTCTGCACCATTCATAACTGAGGGATTCTTATTCACTCTTCAACTGTACTCATTTTCGTACTTCAGCTGTTATGCCGGAGCCACTTATAAAATTGTATTACTCACAACAAGTTGAATGCTAAATCTTATTAAATGTCCAAAACTTAAGTAAGCCTATGGTTATGTAATTAAAATCAATCCAAGTATAAATTATTCATCATCTATATCAAGTACTTCTACCATGTGTTCACATCAACTATGTACTAATAGGACGTCAGAGGTTTGATAAACGCAAAGCACATAAAACGCATATATATGAAGCATATAGAGGGAAAATCAACTAAATCTGTACACACTGACACATGAAGAAAAGTACTTACGCCACTCTTGATCTTGGGTACATGGCCGTTCAGATTGCTTGGAAGCAGAAGACCATGAATCTTCAATGTCAAGCGACAAGAGAGAAGGGGACTGTATAATTTGGGTACTGAAAGCCCGTGATGCTGATAGATTAAAAAATCTCTTTCTAAGACAGAGCAACCGCATAGATGCTACAATTGGTTCAACTCTTCCTCTCATTACCGACGATTTAACTAAGAGAAAAGTAACAAATTACTGTTACCAATATTTAATTTAGAGCACTACCATCAACATGCCATGACTTGAAATGTGATTGAGGCCTCATAGTTTGAGAGGACGTTAGATCATTTCAATTTATATCTGTTTCCTTTTACAGCCGATTGAATGGATTTAAAACAAGACAGTGTCTGATGACCACAATGATTTAACACAACCAAATACTTGTAGCAAGTTGTTCAATAAACTCAATCATAATTTGCAAGCCATTCACAGTCCCTAGTATTACTCAGTTGCTCTCGTTTTTAAAAAATATCACTTGTATTTTGTTTGGGCAACTTAATTATTACGCAGGTGACAAATATCAAACTAGTTCTTACCAACATAGAGATTACAAAACCAGAGAATACATATAACCATTATGTTGCAAAGAAAACTCAAGGAACCCCTTGGACTCGATATATCAGTTCTCTGGTAAAATGAAACTGAAAGAGGTAACCAGAAAAACATGTGAGTACTAATCAATATTAAGTTGGATTACAACTATTCTGCACTAAACTCACAAAATTTTGTCCCTCAGTTTCTTGACGGAAGCTTGAGGTGCAAAACGGCATTCCTTAATATATTGATGTAGACTCGACATATTTCAGATCATCCATTCCATCTGAATTTCAACTTTTGAGCCATTTCATGACATCATTCTCACAACGCTTTCTTAGTTTTAGCTCTTCACCTAGATCGTCAAATAATCGCTTCACTTTTACTGTCATTGTGCAGGAAAGTGGTTGGAAAAGAGTGGTGGGCGAGTGATTAGATTATCTGGCAATTTTTCAATACCCATGGTTATTCTATGCTAATAATAACTCCTTGCACCATCACTACCTTCAATATAGTTAGCTAACATATACCTCCCTGAGCTTTCCAACATCTAGTATAATTACGACAATAATAGCCATTAAACAAAAGAAAAACTGGAAACTGCACATATGGCATCCGAAACCTAAACCTCACATTCTTTTAAACCCTATCAATGCATACTTGCAATCTGCGAATGAACAGGGATTAAACAAAAACCAAACCACATTGATCATTCAAAACTGTGACTCGAAATAGATCTAACCACAATCAAATCAGAATACGTGAAGAGATACCTTAGCAGCTGAGAATCTCCATTGTCAACACAATTCTGCGAGCTACACCGACACTCTGAGCCAATTTTCAGAGAAATTTGACAGCAGTCCTGCCCTTATTTAAGACATATTGTGGCAAATTCATCAAATATTGCTCTGTATTATCAATCAGACTGGTCTTTTTCTAATATCCCTCTTGATTTAAATTTTGGAATAAACTATTAGAAATGTTTTTAAGTAGGGATGTGTTGCGATGGGCCGAAGTGAGCCCATTGAGCGAATGCTTACCCAGTAATAATACAGTGGCCCAACCATAAAGTAAAGCCGTAAAGGTTAGATTCAAAGCGAACAAGTAAATATTTTTAAAAAAAAGAAAGATTTAAAGTAAGCAATAATCTTAATTTTTTTATTCGAAGCCTTGTCTTGAACTTGCAATTTACTCAATAATTTGAGTTGCTATGTGAGGACAAAGAAACTGTTAAAATGCATATATTATTTGGTTAATGAAAGATGGTCAACTTAGGATGGATTATGAATTTAAGTTAGGATGGATGGATTGATTGATGAAAATTAGTTTGGATTGTAGGGTTCAAAAAGGGTTAAGAATTTAAGAAGTTTTTGTATTATATGTTTGTCAGTATGCCAATAATGTACAGACATGATATTGGAGATTATGAATGTGGTCTCATTTATCACAAAATTAGAGAGGGTGTATTAGTTATGGAGAAGATGAATGTGGGCTTAGCTTGATAATAATGATAGGGATGTTTTCTGGAATGAGTCTAGTCTGAAGTCTCACTTCACGATATGAAACGTACGACGAGTTTCCTATCAACATGTTACATGTGATGACTTGGAACTTTTGCTTGCAAAATCGTTACGTTACTCCTTGTTGTTTTTTATTCCATTCCGCTAAAGCTGAATTGACTGCTTGATCCGGAAAAAATCCTCACTTCTATTTAGTATTACCTCTCGTTCAGTGGGTAAAAAGTAAAAAACACACTTTGTTTCTTATAAAATGCATAAAATATCACAATTTTCAATAAATGTATAAGATTCTCTTATATTTTATTAAACTATGCACACAATTCTCTTTCATCATTTTTAAGTAAATTAAGAGTGTGTGTCACTCGCTCGACACACGCTCTTAGTGAGACTGTGTATTGATTCAAGTCTATACAAAAAGCTAAAAACTCTCTCTGTGTTTCATAAAATGGACAAAAAGAAAAAAAAAACTTTCTCGTGTTTCATAAGATATACATAAAACTCCCCGTGTTTTACAAAATATGCACAAAATTCTCTCGCACGTGTTTTATAAGAGTATGAAGAAAATCCCTTTTAATCACCTTTTTTAATAAAACATGCATGTAAATCGAGTTTGTGTTTTAATTGATGTTATAAGCTTTTTTATTGTACTAGTGTGCTTTCTTTTTTGAAGAATTAATATTTTTAGATTGGTATGTAATTTTGAGTTTAATGAATATATATTTTGTTTAATATAATTTATCTATATTTTTATGTGTACTTTTTATTAATTGTTGTAGTTTTTTTCGTAGTCTTTTTTATTAATTGTTGTAGTTTTTTAAAATTAATTTCTTAGTTTAATGAATTCGTTCAAATGTGCAAAGTTAACCATAACTACACAAAAATCACCTAAACTTGTATTGAATATTATAAAATATATTGCAAAATGAACCGTAAAAACACAAGATGCCACATTCAAAATACAAAAAAAAAGATACAAGAGAGTAACTTTAATATTATTTTAATGAAATAAAAAGAAGTTTTGTGCACTTTAAATGAAACATGGGGGGATTTTATGCTTTATTAAAATAGGGAGAGATTGTACATGCTTTAACGAAACATAAGAAAATTATATGCATATATTAAAACAAAAGAATATTTTGTACATTTCATATCAAATACATGGGTGTTTTTTGCTTTTTTAGCCATAGTTTTCATATGTTCCGTGGCATTAATAGTTAGAACGAGCGAAAAAAATGGAATGAGAAAGCCGTTGCAATCCAAAATTTATGTTTAATTCGCGTCATGGCTTAAATACAGTAGGGTGCATGTGAGGGATGTGGGAAGAAATAGAACAACCAATTTAAAACCATCCAAAATGATCAATAAACTTTAATGTTTTTAAAATTTGTATCCATTATGCGTTCAAATATACTCTTAAAAGTAGACTAACTTTATATTATGAATTTTGGACTATTTTCTAGATATTTTGGTCATCTAAAAAAAAAAAAAAATTTATTCTAAATTTTTTTTGGTCGTTCTGACTGGTCGTTCCAAAAAATTGGTCGATCCAGTTGGTCGTCCAAATAAAATGATTGTCAAAGTTGGTTGTTCCATGAAAATTGATTGTTCCGATGGATCATATCAAGAAATTGGTTGTTCCGGCGGTCATTCCAAAAATATTAGTCATTTTAGTGGTCATTTCATAATCCAAAATAAAGGAGGGGAAAGAGATGTGGATAAAAAACTTTTGTATAACAAGGGTACAAGAGTTATTTAATTACAAAATGAGTATAATTTATTTTTATTATTAAAAGAGTGATTCTCATGTGCACCATTTGCACAAGATGCAATTGGTGCACTGAATTCAATTTCAATTTGGATAAAACATCTATACCCTAAACACTAAATAATGAACCTTAAATTATGACTTATTCGAGTCAGGTGAATCATAAATCACTCGGGCCGAGTGAACCATGAACTACTCCGACTGGGTTTGACCCCGGTTGAAAAAAAATAAACTAAAACTGAAATTAAAATTAAAAGCAAATTGAAATTGAAAAAAAAAAATTAAAACTGAACAAAAATTAGAAAAATAGCTCCTAAAATTAAATTGCACCAAACAAATGATGCATATGAGAATTTATTTTATTAAAATGAGTATAAAACTTTTTTTTCCCATTAAAATGAGTAGAAAATTTTATTTTTCTATCAAAATGGGTATTTCCAATATTTTCCCCCATTCCTAACCCTCCAATTTTTAGAAAATGAGCATAGTTTAAGTGGTTAAAATATTACTGTTAGTTTGATTATGGATTATAGTCATCTGAGAAAATAAGTAGGGTTGATAAAAAAAAATCTTGGCAACAAAAATTATGTGGAACAAAATCCGTCAGATTAATTTGAAAATTTCCATTAATTCAACTTTGTAGTTTGTACCGAATTCTTCACATGGAAACCAAGCACCTTTTGCTTTTCTAGCTACAGTATTTAATACAGTAGATGTTGGAATATAATTGTGCTTATTTAGTTGTCACGACTCTTTAAACCAATGATTTCATAACCGGTTTGAACCGGCCGGTTCAACCGGTTGAATCGGGAACCGGCCGGCAAACCGGTCAAAAAAACAACATAATAATCGCTTTTCAGGTTGAACCGGTTTGAACCGGTCAAAACCGGAAAAAACCGGTTCAACCGGCGAACCGCCTAACCGGAAAAAATCGGTTTTCACCTTTTTTTTTTAAATATTTTTAAACTACTTTCTCTCACATTTTCCTCAACACTTTTGATGTGGGATAAATGTATGAGGTGGGATAACCCTTTTATAATACTTCCTCTCACATTTTTTCCCAACACTTTCGATGTGGGATAAATGTATGAGGTGGGATAAAATGAACCAAGGTCCACATTCACCCCTTTTATAATACTTCATCTTACATTTTTCTTCCAACACTTTCGATGTGAGATAAATGTATGAGGTGGGAATAATATGAACCAAGGTCCAACTTCACCCCTTTTATAATATTTCCTCTCACATTTTTTCCCAACACTTTCAATGTGGGATAAATGTATGAGGTGGGATAAAATGAATCAAGGTCAACATTCACCCTTTTTATAATACTTCATCTTACATTTTTCTCCAACACTTTCGATGTGGGATAAATGTATGAAGTAGGATAAATATATGAATCAAGTTCCACCTTCACCCCCTTTTATAATACTTTCTCTCACATTTTCCTCCAACACTTTCGATGTGGGACAAATATATGAGGTGAAGTACACTTTTCCCCTTTTATATTGTTTTCTCTCACATTTTCTTTTAACATTTTCGATGTGGGACAAAATTATGAGATTTTATTTTCTCTTACATTTTCTTTTAATATGTACTTGATGTGGGATAAAAATATAAGGTTCACTTTTCCCTTTTAAGTTACTTTCTCTCATATTATTGTGTTATTTTTATTATGACCATGACTCAATTGTGTTTTCTTAGATATGAAAAGTTATAAGATATATGTTTAAATTTTTATAGGTGTATATTTATTTTATTTTTTAACTAAATATAAGATATATTGAAAAAAATTAGACAGAAATCATTTCAACGGTTGAACTGCCGGTTGAACCGATCCGACCGATTGAACCACTGATCGATGGACTGTCCGGTTCGATCACTGGTTCGGTTATGAAAACATTGCTTTAAACCAATAATTTGAAGTAATTTTGTAAGTTGGTAATTTGGAGTTTGAAGCGGGTCCGGATCCTGTGCATCAAGTGACATGCCGCTGTAAAAACACACACACAAGGGCACAGAGTTCATGTGTCTGACAGCTACAAGACCAAGACGCAAAAAAAGACGTTCAACTTTTGCAGCCAGCCGCTACGTACATTGTATATAATGTAGTAGTATAAGTAAATAATTACTCTCAGAAATTTGGGAAATAATATCATTTTTAGTCATGTAAGTTTGGATAATTTTATTTTTAGTTCTATAATATTTTATTTTTTTAATTTTAATCCTGAATGTATCAATTTAAATTCTTTTTGGTTGGAAATTTTAAAATTTCGCAGGAATCTCGCCGGAATAACCATGTGTACTTCACAAGACACTTCAAAATTGAGATTTTTTTAATTTTTCGGCGACCTACACAGATGGACTATCATGTAACAAAAAAAAAGGGATCAATTTTAAAGTGTCACGTGAGGTGCATATGCTTATTCCGACGAGATTCCGGCGAGATTTTAATATTTCCGACCAAAAAGGACTGAAATTGACACATTCAGGACTAAAATTGAAAAAATAAAAAGTTACAAGACTAAAAATGGAATCGTCCAAACTTACATGGCTAAAAATTAAATTATCTCGAAATTTGGATCCATAACTTTTTCTCAAAGACCGAGCCAATTTATAAAGTGTAACTACAATTTCTATAAAAGTAACACTATTAAATAAAAATGGACGTGAGGCAAACGCGAAAAGTGCATGTGTAGATGCAGGATATAATTATTAATATTGCTGTATTGATAAAAAAAAAGAATTAAATGTGGGTAGATAGGTGGGGATTAAATTTAAAAGTGGTGGTGGAAATGGGAAAAAGTCAAAACAGAGGGAAAAAGTAAGGGAAGGGGGGGAAGGAAATAAAGAAGAGGAAAAAAAAGGGAAAAAGGTTGGAATGTAATGATGCGGTTGAAAGCAAAATGTCAAACGCTAGGTTGCGTATTCTAGGTAAATGAGTTTTGGACATGTTGTACATCGCATTCACACCAGCTGCTACTGCTTCTTGTCACGTCCTCTCTTTGATTTACCTGCCCGGCCGCCCCACAACAATTCATCATGCATCATTTCTCTATACTGTACATTACTATTTTCCTCTCTTTCACATGTTTATGTAATAATATTATTATTTTTATTATTGAATTAATATTAAAGTGGTGAGGCGATGTTACAATACTAGTACTAGTAGCTTCAAAAACATTCATCCACCCCTTCTCTCCTCCACATTTCTACTTATTTTTCTAAAAAAAAACATTTTCTCTCTTCGTCAATTTCATTGGATGGATGACACTCTTTCTCCAATTTAATGAACACTTACTATAATTTTAAACACCAACTTTCATCTATCCAATAGTTAAACACTCATTGAATAGATCATTGTGAATGCTCTAAATGAGAGGATAAAGTGATTTTGGGGGAGTATTATGGGGTTTGTGGCTAAAATTATTCAAAAAGGTTTACACTTTTTAATTGTAAATTATCGAGTCATGACTCATGATCAGTTATTTGCATAATTACATCTAATTTTGATTCAAATTAACTATGATTTTTGTACAAGAATTTCTTGATAAACAAAACTACAAATAAACTTCAAAAAAATTAAAACAAAATTAATGAAAAAGTAAAAAAGATAAAAATGTGAATTAATTGCAGAAAGGAACAGTTATCAGCAAATCTGATGGATAACTACTTTTTTTTAATGTTTCGTTTTGCGTGGGTTAGACCAGTTCGATACATTTGTTCAATTTTTTATTTTTTATTTTCTATTATGTAAGAGTAAAATATATAACATGATTTTATTTTTATTTAAATCTCATGCCACTAAACACGAGCCTAGTCAAGTGTGGATAATTTCAGAGGATAGAGCTCCATTATATAAGACCCAGAGGTCTTGAGTTCGAGACATGGAAATGAAAAATTTATTCCTTCTTATAGTGATTCCCCTGTGGTGGGGTGGTGGTCTCCCTCTTGTGATGGTTTCGATTGCGGTGCAATTGCAGATGATCCCCTTTTATGATGGGTGCAAGTCTAGTCTATAACTAGACAAAAGATATGAATGGATGGTCCTTTCTTGTATTGGTTGCAATTTCGATCTATAACTAGACGAAAATTTGTGTCATGTATTCGATGTTAGAAAAAACTATTGTAATTAATTATCTTATGAAATTATTGTAATTAATTATTTAAAAAAAAATACGAGCTTATATTTTTTATTTTTTAACATGTGGTGGTTCAATTTCTTGTAACTAGACTGCCTTCTAATAAAATTTTCTTTCCCAAAAAAAAAAGAAAAAGAAAACATGACTACACTAATATAGGGTTGTTTTTGGTATGACTAGAAAATGATATGATAATGGGTATCATTGAGGGATCAGTAAGGATTATTGATTGCATTGTTATTATTTGGTTAGATAATTAACAAGGCTACGTCTTATGCATCTGGGTGCACCGTGCACTCATAATGCATTTTAGAAGTGTGCAACTTGTTATTCTGAAAAGTGCGACTTATTTACACAGAAAAATGCAACTGTTAATATGGGAACATAGTTGCATGCTTCTGTTTGGAATAGTTGCACGTTTATGTTTTGTATAGTTGCACGCTTCTAAAATGTCCTATGAATGCACAGTGCACATGAGACTCACTCAATTAACAATGAGTATCATGTGAGGTAGATTGAGTGGGTGGGTACAATCAATTGCTTACTTCTATTTTTATTACTTGTGTATCAAAACCACTAAACAATATTAATAAAAGTGATTCACATTACCACTTTCATAACCCAACAAGCGCACCCCTTAGAATTATCCCATTATGATAGAATAGCTGATAATTTTTAGTCATACGCGTGTGCTGTTTCTAGAGTGAGTAATACCAGAACTACAAAGATTTTTTACAGTATTTTGTTATCGTTAGGCAAATTATTTTTCCCCGGGAGTAGTTTCGTAAGGCTAATTAAACTCATATAATTTATATATGCTTTATTATACCAAATATATATATGTACAAAATTCATTAAGAGCTAACATACACGTATTATGGGAGCTGAACTAATTTGACAATGTGTGAGACAATGTAATATCAAACTATGATTAATTAAATAAATATTATCCACCTACTTGCTAAATTAATAATATATATAACTAAAAAATCTTAATTAATTTTAATTTACAAAATATTTGTTTATAGTTCTTATGGAAATTAAATGTGGTCTCAACAATCAACATGCAAGTTGACAGCCAACATATTGGAAATGCTAACATGTATTGTAATTTGTACATATTCATGTTTGGTTTTTGTAATGCTGCTAAATAACTGATATTTATATGTAATGTACTCTCCTAGGACGACATGCTGTTGACAGGTGATTCTTTTAAATAATATCGAATTAAACTTGATTATCAATGTCTAATATGTTGGTTAATGAACGTTTTGCTTAATAAAAATATTTTCAGTTTGTCCTCATTTTCGTCCAATTATTACAAAAAAAGGGGGGATGGGAGCAATGTGATAAAGCATGTGTTTTGTTTGTTTACGCTCAATCCATTTCGAAAAATTACAAATATTAAAAGTTAAATCTACTTCTACGCCATACACTATTTTTCAAAAACATAGTTTGGGAAGTACACAACAATTATCTCTACCGCATCAACTTCTTCAATTACTTAATTAAAATTTAAACATTTCAAGAAATTATACTTTTAATATTCTATTTGTAACTATACTTGGTACTCTCACTATTAATATTCTATTTGATTTTTAAGTAAGCTATATATTCGTTATTCAATGATAATTTTTTAAATTCGAAATGGTAAGTACTTCCATCAAACCAATCTACCCTTTAAGGGGTTGTTTGGTTGAGAACTTTAAAAATGGGAAAATATATTGCATGAAAAATAGTGTTTGATGTACTACATTTCTTATTTCTATAGTGATATCCCGCCATTAGAAAATTGCACTTAGATCATTTCAATTTATATCTTTTGATTTAAAAAAATATATATAGTAGTATGTTGAATGATCATTTTCAATTGTAAGCAAAAATCATTCTAGTAATAATGTTCTTAAATAAATTAAAATAAAAAAATTAGAAGATAAGTTGATTCCAATTTTATACAATTAGCAAACAAAACAAAATTCATAACAATAAAAGACGTTCTCAATATCAATTAAATAATACAACTAAAAAAACAATTCCCTTTAGTATTAGTACTATTTTTTTTTCATTCCTTGATTACAAATCACACATAATAACAAATTAATTTGAAATCCTTTTAAAACATATACCAATTAACAAATATAATCATCTAAAAACCATCCGTCCAAATTACATTATTTTCCCTCAAATTTAATGAAAACTATATATAAATAGTATTTACACGCTTTATAGATACTTTTTTTTTTTTTGAGGAGCTCTATATATAGATACTTTCAAGAATATTGTAGACAAAATTACATGCATGTAACGTTAAAGTACTACATATATACCTTTACATTCTTAAACTACATAGTTGGGAGTATTTGATTTGATCCGAGTTGATTACCTTATGGCCCTCTGTTGTTACGATTATGTTTTTTGAACTCCTAGAATTCTTAGATCACAGATTTAACATTTTTGTCATTGATGTTTGTAGTGTTCCAAAGAAAACATGAGGTTTTCCCTTGCACTTGTACATATACAGACCAAAAATATTACTGTCCTAATCCCTCGTAATTAGGTGTTTTTATATATATAAAAATTTTTAAATAAGAACGTTTATATAACCCCAAGGGTTGACCTAGTGGTGTAAGTTTGAGATTTAGAAGTATGCTTTCCACGAAATCTCAAGTTCGAATCATTTAAGCTGCGATCAATTCTTGAAATGAACAAATTCATACAGAGCATAGCTTTGGCTTGAAGTGAGACATCCATTAGTGGACGGTGGGTTTTAGTTAGCTTTGGCTTGAAGTGAGACATCCGTTAGTGGACGGTGGGTTCTAGTCCCCCAAATTAGTCTGTCCTTAAAAGCCTCAATTTAAAATATTGTCTTATTACAAAGATATATCTATCATTATATATATATATATATATATTTAATAACTCATTATTCGATCCAATGATCAAATAATTCGGAGGACCAAAAATCGTTCACTAATGGAACTGGAAGCCCAACCTCAAGCCAATATCTACCATTATACTATTTAACATGTACCTTGTCATTAATTATTTTATATTTTTTTTATAATCACACACTGGCTTCTTCTACTGCACAAAATATCAACTGAACTAAGGTGTATATAATATTTCATTTCTTATTCTAATATCCACATTATACATATTCGTAATTTGTAATACTAGTTAAGATATCTAGCAAAAAGACTATATTCGATATAATTAATACTCCATGTAGTCTGTAATAAAAATATAACAATAGTAGGAAAAATTAAAACAGATGATCTAAAATAAAAATAAATAAAATCAGAATTTAACAAGGAAAAAAACACGCACACACAACGAGGTTGTAGAGTTGGTATAGCAAGTGAAGTCTCATTGTAATTTGTGCGACGAGAGAGGAGCAGAGATATAAATATATATAATCAGTTTGTTTATTTCACTTTATTATTATTGGAAAAGAAAAGATAAGAAATGGAAAAAGAAAAAAGAAAAAAAAATCGGCGAGCTCAATGTCGCATGGCGTTCGAGGATTATCGAAAATGGTAAAAGCAAAGTTGGAAGTTTCGCACACAAAGTCAAACGCTCAAAGACAGAAGAAATCACTGTGTTGATCCCATCCAAACCATTTAAATCATCAAATCATCCGCCATTTCATCTCCCTCCACCACCACTACCGCCGGCCGCCGCCGTACCACCTCCGTCTGAAACAACCGCCATTGATTGATAGAGTTGAAGAGGGAAATTAATTTTGATTTTTCCTTTTTTATTTCAATTATATTATATTACAGTATAGCCCTAGAATGTTGCGCTGTGCTGGGTTTAGGAATGTTGTGCTTGTACGTTGCGTTTGAATGTGTGTGCTTGAAGAGAGAGAGTCACAGAATCCCAATGCTTGTGTTTGAGCATTTCCGCCTCTTTCTTCTTGGATCATCCTAGCTCAGCTATAGATCGATCATCGCCTAATTATATGCTCCTCATTTATATATAGATATAGGATTGACAGCAAAAAAATCTAGGGTTGAGAATTGAGAAATATCAATCGATTGGTTTGTATATGGCGGCGAAAGCTTTTGCTCCGGTGAGCGATAACTACGGCAATGGCGGCGAAACTCCATTAATGAACGATAACGCCGCCATAATTAATTCTCTGCAAGGCAGCAACAAAATGGTGAGAAAGAGGACGGCGTCGGAGATGGAGTTCCACGGCAACGCGGCTAGGTTTCCGCGCCAGAGCGCCGCCGGGAATGGCGAATACGTGGTGGTCAATAGTCCTCCTAATCCTAATCCACCATCACAACAATCAACTCAAATCCCCAACTACTCCACTATGACGATGATGCTTCCGTCCCCCAATTTCAATATATTAATGACGTCGAAATCCGGATCTGGCTCAGAAACCGCCTCGCAATTTCCCAATTGTTATCCGTCAATAACCGCCTCCGCCGCCGCAGCCACCGCCGCCGCCTATATGGACTCGAGTTTGTCGTCTCAGTCTCACCAAATCTCCTCTTCAGCACCTTCGGTGTGTGTTTTCTCCGGTTTGCCGCTGTTTCCTCCCGATAGAAACCGCGGCGGTGCGCCGGGATTACACCTCTCTCCGGCCGCCGCTAGCGGCGGCGGCGGCATGGAGGAGACAACCACCGCGTGGATCGACGGCATCATAAAAGATCTAATCCACGGTTCCAACAACGTGTCGATTCCGCAACTCATCCTCAACGTCCGGGAGATTATTCACCCTTGTAACCCCAATCTCGCCGCCCTTCTGGAATACAGGCTCCGCTCTCTCACCGCACTCCCCGACGATCGCCGCCGAAAGGACTCCCTTCTACCACCGCCGCCGCCGTCGTCGAATTTCCAAAACCCTTCCAATCTCCGATTACATCTCCAAAATGACAACAATAACCCCTTACTCCTCTCCCAGGGTTTTAACGACGACTGGTCTTACCTCCAAAACCCCAACCCCAACCCCAACGCATTACCTCAACCTCCTCCCACTCCCACCGCCGCGCAATTCACTCCTCCGCCGCTAACAACTTTCTCCAACCCCGACATTTCCCCACCAGAAACCACACACCAGCCAGATTCCCAACAGAAAAGCCCAACCGCAACCGCAACCGCAACATCAAAATCAACATCAACATCTCCAACAACAGCCACAACCACCACGCCAACAATACAAGCCATTAGAGAACGAAAACATTCACAACAACAGCAGCAAAAAGACGAACAAGGCCTCCACCTCCTAACGCTTCTCCTCCAATGCGCGGAAGCAGTATCAGCCGACAATCTGGACGACGCCAACAAAATGCTTCTCGAAATCTCGCAGCTCGCCACGCCCTTCGGCACCTCAGCCCAGCGCGTAGCCGCCTACTTCTCCGAAGCAATGTCCGCCAGAATAGTCTCCTCCTGTCTCGGAATATACGCAGCGCTTCCCACCATACCACACAGCCACAAAATGGCCTCCGCCTTTCAAGTCTTCAACGGTATCAGCCCCTTCGTTAAATTCTCCCATTTCACCGCCAATCAAGCCATTCAGGAAGCATTCGAAAGAGAAGACAGAGTCCACATCATAGATCTGGATATAATGCAGGGCCTTCAGTGGCCCGGTTTGTTTCACATTCTTGCGTCGAGGCCCGGCGGGCCCCCGTTCGTTCGGTTGTCCGGTTTGGGGAATTCTACCGAGGCGTTGGAGGCGACGGGAAAGAGGCTGAGCGACTTTGCGGAGAAATTGGGACTGCCGTTCGAGTTTTTGCCGGTTGCGGAGAAAGTTGGCAATTTGAACCCGGAGAAATTGAATATTGGAAAGAGGGAAGCGGTTGCTGTTCATTGGTTGCAGCATTCTTTGTACGATGTCACTGGTTCGGATACCAATACGCTTTGGCTATTGCAAAGGTACCTTTTTCGTTTTGTTTTACCTTTTGGGTAGTGATGAGTGTGTTCAATGCTGGTTTCTTCTATATATCTGGAAAATATTCTTGGTTCTCGGTGATTGTTTGTTGGTTATTGTTTGATTTTATGTTCTTTTGAATGACTTCTCTTATATATCCTTTAACATGCATTTAGATTGTTGCGATGGTTACTCACATTACAGTGGCCTGATTCATAATAGTGATTTGGATTGAATATTGATGAAACAGTGAGTGAATCCAATGTGAAGTTGACTCCATTATTTTATTATCATTTAAGATTAAATATTGAAATTCAGTTACAACTTAGAAGTCTCACATAGAATATGGGCTATTATTTGATGATACTTTAATTCCGTTTTTTTTAAAAAAGAATCTAAGTCCAGTTTAGAGATCTAACATGCAATATGTGCTACTATTTGATTCACATTTTCAGTTTATATGAGTGTGAATATTTGATTCAATGAGACCCAATGACCCATTTACGGTGAAGAATCATAACATAAAAAGGTTTCTTTTACCCACACTTTTTAACACAAGGAAGCTACCACTACCCACTTTAAGGCAAATATATCCTCAAAAGTGGATAGTGGAGTCCACCAAAAGAAAATGAGATGTGGGACGTGGGTAAAAACTTTTCTGTAACAAGGGTATATTGGTCATTTCACTAAATGTGATTTTTTTTTTTTCCTTATGGAGATGGGTTAAACAATTTTATTTTATTTAAATAGCTACTTTTCCTTTCCCCCCATATATGAATGTCTAACCCAAAAGCTATTTTCAGATTATCTCCAAAGGTGGTGACGGTGGTGGAGCAAGACTTGAGCCATGCAGGCTCTTTCTTGGGAAGATTCGTGGAAGCGATCCACTACTACTCAGCATTGTTCGATTCACTAGGAGCTTGTTACGGTGAAGAAAGCGAAGAAAGACACGTCGTGGAGCAACAATTACTATCAAGGGAGATAAAGAACGTATTAGGAGTTGGGGGTCCGTCTAGGAGCGGTGAGGTGAAGTTCAACAACTGGAGGGACAAGTTTCAGCAGTCGGGATTCAAGGGTATATCTTTGGCTGGAAACGCTGCGGCCCAAGCTACGCTCTTGCTCGGCATGTTCCCGTCTGATGGTTATACGTTAGTGGAGGATAACGGGGCCCTCAGACTCGGGTGGAAGGATCTATGCCTGCTTACTGCTTCTGCATGGAGGCCTTCCATGAGCGCATCCATCCATTGAATAGGTGCTTGCATTTGATTTTACTTTGTGTTGAAATGTTATAACCTATCTTGAAAGGGTATCTTGATGCATCATCTGTCTCAAACACTTTTGTAGTTTTGGTGTCTTATAAGGAAATCACTTTTCTTGGGTCTAGCGTATATGATTCTGAGTTTTTTTGGTTTGATACTCGAGTTCTTGCAACATTGTAGCTTGCATCTTAAAAGCAATAGAAGGTGAGCACTAATTAGCCCGGCGATCCTACCTTACAAGTCGAGCGAGAAAGAGGAGAAGAAGACGTTAAAGAAAAAACAAAAGGAGTCGTTAAAGGGCCTTGTGAAACATGGAGTTTTATTTGTATTGATCTTACGTTTTTGGTTTCACAAACTGAATTGGCATCACTAATTGCGTAATCTAGATGATAGCACTTGTTAAAATGAAAGCCTTCTAATAATGGACGTACAATTTTTCTTTAAATGCTGTAAATTGACACGAGCTCGAATGGTGCTCGATCTCAAGTTAAAGCTAAGTACTCCTTTCCATCTTGTTATAGATTGTTCATTCACGTTTGGATCGTGGTTTGGAGAAGCGAGTTGTTTATGAGTATATAAAATAATAAAGTGACTTTTAAGGAGAAATAGAATAAATAAGGGGTATGACTATTACACTTCACCTTAAACATCTCTTTATCATTTTAAATATTAATAAATAATCCGCTCGCTAAAACACGAGTCAAATAATGAATGGACAATCTAAAAATACGAGAGGGAGTAATACTATGTTCGCCAGTATTATTCAAACTCATACTTTACTATTTGAGTAGGTCTCATGTGCATCCGGATGCATCGTGCACTCAGAGTGTATTTTAGAACGTGCAACTATTCCAAATAGAAGCATGCAACTACACTTTTATGTGTAAATAAGTCGCACTTTTCAACATAACAAGTTGCACGCTTCTAAAATGCACTATGAGTGCACGGTGCATCCGGGTGCATACAAGACCTAGCCTTACTATTTTACCCTAAATATGCTAATTATTACAATTATATTATAATTTTAAAAAATATAAAAATATATAATTAATAAATATGCTAATTATTACAATTATACTATAGTTTTAAATAATATAAATTTTTTAATTAATATTACGTAAATTATCGAGTCGAGCTCAACTATTTTCAATTTTTCCATCGGGTTGAGCTTGATTACTTGGCACTAGAGCTATCAGAACGGGTCGGCGGGTCGAGTTGACCCAAAACTCACATTTTTGCGGGCTTGGGTTGAAAACTACTAAATCCAACACAACCCATAGCGGGCAGCAGGCTAGCCTGCATACTTTTTTTAATAAAATATTTTTTTACATGTATTATTTATAATAAATTTTAGAGTAGATCTTCGATAAAACTTGTTAATATCATTAAATTTTTATCACTACACTTATAATTTAATATAATAACACTTGTAAACTGAGATCATAACATTAAATGCTAGAGGTATTAGTTTATAAGAGTATTGATATCATTTTATAAGTGTAATGAAATTAATTTCATAATATGAACATATTTCACATGAGAGTGTCTGTGTAATTTTAAACATCATATGAACAATGTTTTAATAAATTATTTTTTGTATTTTAAGTAAATTTAAAGATATTATTAAAAAAATTATTATTATTATTTTTTAAAAGCCCGCGGGCCAACCCAACCCGCGGGCCAAACGAGCCAACCCAAATGGGCTCGTTCTTCGACGGACTCATAAACACTCAACCCAACCCACCCCATATACAGACGGGCCTGGGGCCTGGCCCATTTTGACAGCTCTACTTGGCACTACTCTGCCCGAATCATTTACTAAAAGAACAATGGTGGCCTAGTTCTGAGGTTTTAGTGGTCAGTAATTTTCGTAAATATAAAAATAAAATCAGATAACTACTTAATGGTATTTAGTATTTTAGTGGCTGGATTGAGAGGATTTTGGCATTTTTTGGGGTGTATTTAGTATATTTTGGGTGCAAAAACAGCACTATATTTCAGGGGGAATCTGTTCATCCTCGAGATTACTACTCAAGGCAAAGGCATCGTGAACATTTTGATAGCACAAAGGACTCAAATATAAGCAACAAACGGTAGGGAAAATGACCGACTAAAGAGTCTGTTTGCAAACTCAATCAAGTTGGGTATAATCTTTTTTTTTTTAAGCTTTTAGACTCAATTTTTTTTTTAAAGAAAAAAAAAAAATTCTACCCCTCACTTAGGTTTGGAAACAGACACAGAGAGACAGACGCCGAGTTGCAATTTTTCTCCAAAGAAAAGAAGAGTTAATTTAAATGTAATCAGTCAGGGGTTCATCTGATATGTACAACTCTCAGCCCCCAAAATACCTCAAATGGGAGTTGAAACATCCAATACAATACAAATTGATGATAAAAGAAAAAGAGGAAATAAATGGTGTGAATTACAACTTCACAAGGCAATGAAACCTTCCTTTGTAAGCTGGAAGTGAACAAAACTATCATAACCAGGTACAACTGAAATATAAGCAAAGTACAACCTTCATGTAGTAAGGCATTCACAGATGGAGATTAGAATTTGGAATCTATTGATCAGCAGCAGCAGCAGCAGCAGCAGGTACAGACTCTACAACTGGAGGTATGCAGTCTACCTTATATCGCACTACCTGTTCCAAACCAAAGCAACAATCAGGACAACAAAGTTTTAACCACTTCAGGCTCATGAAGAGCGGTAAGGACTAACAACGTCATTATTTCTTTTGGTTGGAACTAGAGGGGTGGGGGTGGGGGTGGGGGGTGGGGGGTGGGGTGGGGAGCAATGGGTTCTGTCAGAATGTTGGTAGATCATATTCCCAAAAGAAGATTCTAACTGTTATAGTGTTGTTATGGCTGGGGAACATTGATGAATATAAAAGCATCATGAGTGCATCAATGATATGGAGCAACGAGGGATGGTTAGTATAAGCAAAATTTATAATCAATCCAGAAATCGGAAAGAGGAAAGGATTTTTGAGGACCAGAGAGAAAATAATTATCTTACCATCTTTAGGGTAGATCAAATGCAGATAAAGGCCAAGATGATGCCATGGTATTGAGAAAATCCAGAAAAGGCATTATTCTGTATTAGAGCTTTGTATCACTACTTCCACAGGAAACCAATGGTCTCATTTTCATGGAAGTAAAAAAAAAAGGAGAGCAGCTGACTGAGAGCAAATTAAAGGGAGATAACTAGACAGAGAAGAAAACATATGCCAATTGTAGCATATTGCACAGAAGGGTCCTCTAGCACACTACATATCTCCATTTTGCTCTTAGAACTCACGGAATAATTGGAATTGCCGAGTTTCTCAAGGCAAGGTTTCTTTTCCACCCCTCTTTTGGATACATTGATACTTTATTTTCTTTCTTCTGCATATTTCTCACTTTTCAGATGCATAGACTTTGGCTGTTAAGGGAAGCAATGCCTTGGTAACATAAACTTTAGCATACAGTCACACATGCATTAATGCGAGTCATTAATTAGAAAATCGAGTCATATTTCATTTCACCAATACCCCATTCTAATTCTCAATTTATTTTTACTGAAAACAATTCGGCAAGAGAAGTCATCATTCAGTAATTGAATTTTAGCAACTAATGAAACCATAGCATATGGAGGGACCTTGAGGATTGTTTTGGTACAAATGTGTTGACTTACCTTCTTGAAAAAGCTTGAATATGAATTGTC
Source organism: Stenogyne calaminthoides (assembly GCA_037126765.1). Taxonomy (NCBI): domain Eukaryota; kingdom Viridiplantae; phylum Streptophyta; class Magnoliopsida; order Lamiales; family Lamiaceae; genus Stenogyne; species Stenogyne calaminthoides. The sequence goes on from JBBCBC010000010.1 coordinate 385,477, forward strand.
CCAGATGAGCTTGTAGTGTCCAGATACACATGTGCAGAAGTTACCCTGACAAGTGAAGATAAAAGATTTGAGAATTTCATTCATTAGGTACTACACAATCAGTGAAAAGCAATACTCACTTGGTCAGCTTCATAACGCCGATAAGGCAAGATCAGCTTGAGTTGAGCAAATGGGAAGAAGATAAACCAAAGTCAAAGCTAAGTTAGAACTGAGGGAGAAACGAGAAAGAGAGAGAGAGAGAGAGAGAGAAAGAGAGAGAGAGGAAGCAAGGGAGAGAGTGTATAGAAGAAGAGGCAAAAGAGTGGAAAATTATACGAATGGGGATGAACGTTTCAAGAACTTACAGTTTTACTCCCAGAAGGATCTGTGCATTCTACACTGAATCCAATGTCCTGCTAGAACATTAATAGTTCAAACAAACAGTATTATTGATACTACAAACAGCACATGCAAATCAAAGCCTCATTCTTCAATTGTGATGATCTACTGGAAGTGTAGAACAAGGCTATAGTTTTTTCCACTCATCAAACTCCAATAGTATCCCAATGAAGTATTGGGTCAAGAGTATTCAGAACATAGAAGTGACTTTAAAATTATTCAGCAAGAAAATTCAGAATTAGTTAAGTGAAGATCATGATGAATGTGGCACTCTTCCTGATGGAAGATAATGCATATAATTTATCATGTTTCTTGGAGACTAGGATCAACTGTACTTTGGTCATTATATGATGGGTAGAGCAGAATTGCTACTTCCATAATTAATGGTGTTCTTATGATGTTTCCTGAATCAACGAATTTTGGTCTTCATATGATGGTTGTTGGATTCCGGAATCAATAAATCATAAGGTGTTATTGATTCAGCTTTAATTATCTATGCAAATTCAGAGCAGCAAGTATAGCACACATATGCTTCTTGATCTCTTTTTTTGTTGACGGGACATATGCTTCATGATCTTATAAAAGTCTCAGATGATCATTCAAATTTAGAGGATTATAAGAATAGAAATAGGAAAATCCAAACACAAATTCATTTGTCCTCTGCATGTTATGTGGAAGTGTACATTAATAATCATTTTAGAATCATGCAATGCATGAAAAAGGAGGCCAGTCTCTTAATAAGTGGAGTACATGATTTCTAAGCTCTCTTTAGGAGTAATTTATAAAATCTTCATAAAGACTACTACAAGTATGCTTCTTTTTATGTCAGCATTTAATTGCTTGATGCAGTTTCCTTTCAATTAAATATTTGAAAGCTCGTTATATGAGTCAACAACAACAACCAATTCATTTATTCTCGTTTCAGCACACAAAAAGTCACCTTTTCCTATGAGAGAACTCGCTAGATATCAATACCAGGTACTAAATTGATTTCCTTCCTGCCATACACTAAAAGCCTACATCCAAAATCATTGATTTTGCAACATCATCATATATAAAGAAATAGGACATAAAATTTATATATAAAGAAGACTCAAAAGGATGTGCCAAAATTTTATTTTATTTTATTTGTTTCTCTTATCATACCATCTTAGTACTAGTTACTAACATGACTTAAAACAAAATATTGTACTATTCATCATCTCCTTCTGCAACATATGCCTTTGATCATGTAGTCTCCTAATATCTGAGGTAGATGCAGCACATTTTTGTTTACCAGAGCTAACACACAAGTAGAATATACAAATTTGACGTAATTTAGACTAAATGGAACTACCATTCATCCTGACTGTGCTATCATAAAGAAGAAATTAACAAAAGTTCTAAGAAGAATACCATATTCATTTTGCCCTGTACCACCGAGAAATCCCAAGCAATGTATGAGTTTAATGATTCAACTGTCAGAGACACCTAAAGAAACAGTAAATTTCATTAGGGCAAGAATATACAAAAAGTACATGACTTGTTTCACTTTTGCACTGTTTAATTTCACTAATTATAGATGGCATGTTAACTATTTGAACAGCGGCTGATGCAGTTCAAATGTTTCAGAATTAAACCAATGGAACAAGAGAAAATGTGAATCCTAGAAAGCTACGGAACACTAGAAAACAAACCTCATGAGTCTGTCCTGCTAGAACACTTGTTTCCTTAAAATCATCACTGTTCCTGCAAACATCAAATTGTTAACTATCCAAAGACAAGAGTCAAGAAGGAAACACACACACACAAGTATATATATTCAGCAATAAACATTCTGCTCAGATGACACAAATTCAAAAAAGTGTAGTAGAGGGCAAACCTGGCAGTTAATGCACCAGCATCTTCAGCAGAAATGAGAAAGGGGGAATTTGAAAATACATCCCTGTAAAACAGATATCAAGGTATCAACAAAGAGAATTTTAATCTCAAATATCAAACCACTCCAGTAAAATTATATCTTCTCCTAGAAAAAGACAAATTATTTGCTCCCACTCCAAATATGAACGGAATTGGAACTGGTCAATGGAAAACTAAAGCAGTTTTCTCAGGGTACAACAAAAAAAGACAAGAGCATAAGGATACAGTACCCAATGAATTTAATAAATCTTTCCAGTTCAGAAGTGTAAACATCGGTTGCTTCCTCCAAAATAGATATATGGTGTTTCTGCCTGAGAATTATGAATTATATAAGTAACAAGGAAGCATCAACATATTTTAAACATGTTAAAGGCCAAGCGACTGAAAGTACAAGAATCTTAACAAGCCTCACAATTTTATAGTTTCAAGATGCCCCCAAAGAAGAGAGAGAAACAGTCGAATACTATGCACCATTTTTGTAAGACTATACAGAGGTGGTCCATATCTTTGTCGCTGCTCCTCCATGGGCCTGGTGGTAACTTGAGTTCAGAACAGAAATAGCTTCCAAAGAATTGGCTTAAGTGTTATAAAGAACTTATTTTTTCTACGAGATATATTAAATGCAACTGTATACCCTTGATCATCGTTTAGCTGTCGAATAAAATCCAACAGTACCTGCATCCAAATATCACTGTATGACAAACTATCCAACAGACAAGAGAAGTAACGAAATTCTCTACAAAGATCAAATACATATCCACGGTTGTGTGGAACTAGTGACAAAAAATGGAAATCCAATTATGTACTGAATCATGGGCACTTAGTCAACATCTTTAAAGTATCCATGAGATTGAATAAAGAATCAACTACAGCCCAAAAAAGGCACAGAGAAAATGAAGAATTAGAGCTTAACACCACAAAGAAGAATATACAATCTGCAAGCTGCAAGCTGCATCAAGCAAATTAAGGCATACCTCTGGTACTCCAACCAAGTACTTGACTAGTGTCTTATAGACACCGGTTGCAGAACCAAGATCAGCTAACTGCCTCCTCCTGCATACAGATGAATTCTAATGAATTTTTTTTTGGCTTGTGTAAACCAAAAGACACTAGAAAAATCCCACCTTTCCATTTGCTGATTCCACAGCAGAGCATACTTATCGCGTATGCTTCCACCAGAACTAATTAAAGCATCAATTGCAGCCTGTTTGTTCCTCTCTGATCGCTCTTTTTGTTGCCTGATTATTGTCCCCCGAAAATCTTGTGGCATATAGGTCATAACTACAGATATATATATAGATCAACCAATCTATGCCTACCATAATATATAACCATGAAATCTAAATTCTTTGTGACATCAAATCTCTTGCACACCAGCAATAAAGATACAATATATCATACTCCCTCCGTCCCACTATATTTGTCCCATTTTCCTTTTATGGACGTCCCACTATATTTGTCCCAGTCCATAAAAGGAAAAAGTAACACTCCACTAACTATTATTTTAATATTATTCCCCTCACTTTTCATCTCAACTACCCCAAATACCTTCACTTTTCATCCATTAAATACTATAAAAGCCCACTATCTATTATTTTAATATTATTCCTTAAACAATTCAACAAAAAGAAGTGGGACAAATATACTGGGACGGAGGGAGTATAAGGCATCTGCAGAAACAAGAATGTTTTCTGACAATGCTGACTATATGCATCACATCACAAAATCCTAAAACAGAATATGAATTTCTCTACTTCCAGCCACTAGATTTGACAACTTCTCTTTTAAGTAACAGACTGTAGCATGTAATGTTCACATCTTCCCAAGACGATAATTGAAATACTAAATTAAGGCCACAAGCAAAACAAGGATACCGACATTATTAATGAGAATTTAATTAAAGCTAGCAAATAGTTTCAATTTCTCTGATAAAATAACATATAGATAAAGCTCCTAAGATGGGCAACCTGTGGTAAATATAAACTCGGAGTTCTTGGCTTGGAAATTTTCCAATGTCTTTAGTGTGGATTTAAACTTCTCTTGAAGCCGCCCAAGAACAGAAGTAAGTTCTGTATCTTCATCAGTTGATTGTTTCTGAAGCTGCAAGATGTAAAATTAAGGCCATCATGAGTATTTATTGCTTCAGTGAAACTATGTTAACCCCATCTTGTTACTTTTACATAGACATGAACAAATTCTAAAAAGAGGCAGAGATGAACTCTGTTTCTCACCGCTCTAGGCCAATTAGTGCCTTCAAACAAAAAAATAATCTCTTCAATCTGTTCACGGTTCTTCCACATGTTTTCATCGACTTTATGAGGAGCTTCGCTTTCTGCTTCTTGTAATAATAAACTTTCCTCTGAAATAACATTGAAGCCAGAAAAAACTAATTAAATAAAACTTAAGTAGGTCGGCCTACACTAATGAATTCGATCACAGTCGCCTAAATTTCAAAAACCCTAAGCAACAACAATGTAGAAAAACTTCATATTCATGAAACCTACAAAAGTATACTTTTGATCCTCCAGATAGTTTGGATAATTCAAACGTCAGAAAACGAGATTTAAACTTCACCCGAGGCAAATTAATAGTTAACAGCATATCATATTAAGCAAGAAACACAAAAATTGTAACAATTGAACACACACAAACCTTGGGAAGGGGGAGAATCACTAAGAAGATCGGTAGCCATGGAGTAAATCTGATCGGAGAGACGGGAAACGTCATTGGATAGAGGAGAGAATGGATATTTGTCATAGTAAGAAGATAGAAAAGCCCTGGTTATGGGCACCAAGCCCTCAGTCGACGCCATTTCCCGTCTTTATTCAGCGATGAGTCGATCGAAACCCCAATTCTTCAATAAGCAACTAAAATCTTCGAGTTTACTCTTCAAATTGACGACTTTTTGATGGAAGACCGAACAACAACTCGAAGATGGAGAAGTTTTGACGAATCACAACGTCCACTATTCTTCTCTCTCCCTCTCTCGTATTTTTTATTTTTTTTTCCTTTTGTCGTTGCTTTGCTGGTAATTGGCCTGTTTGATATTTTTTAATTTAATATATAATTTAATGCGGAAATAAAATTGAATAAGAGTACTGTAGGGTCAAACACGTCACGTTTATTAATTCATTTGATTCGATAAGATTATGTAATATTCCCTTCTAAGTTTTTTTTTTTTTTTATTCCCTACTGAGTTTATACTATAAACAAAAATGATTACACATTCTTGCCAAAAATCTCTATATATTTTAGTGTTATTTCCTCCGTCTCAAGATAATGTGCACATTTTTTTTCTTCATTCGTTCCATAATAACTTGCGCATCTTTAAAAAACCCTCCACAATCTTCATTCTCGCAATATTTACAATATTATACAAAATGTTATTACTTTGATCTCACAAATATACCCAATTCAACTTTTTATTTTATTTTTTACATAAAAAATTATAAATTTACTCTCAAAACTCTACTGATTATTATACTTTTTTAATCTTTATATCAACTATCAAGCAGTAGAAGTGCATATTATCTTGGCACATGAGTAGTATTTAAAATTTGGGTCTTCATGTCGATTCTACAGGTTAGACATTTATAGTGTATTTTAGAAGCGTCTAATTTGTTATCTTTGAAAAGTGTGACTTATTTTTACAAAAAAAACGCAACTATTAATATGGGAACATAGTTGCATCTTCATTTGAAATAGTTCAGACGCTTTTATTTTATATAATTCTGTCTTCTAAAATACATTATGAAGTCTGCGGTCTTGCGCAAGCATTACCTAAACTCACTCAGTATTTAATTCTTGTGATAGAATTTATCATTCGTACTTGTCAACTTGAATTTTGAATTTTCTTTTGAGGGTTTTGACTCATTAAACACTCACGTCTCACGAGCTTGTTTCCATCTGCTAGATTATTTACAAAATTCCAACAATATGAGATCAATCAGTGTGATGGTATTTTATTTTTATTTTTTTAAGAGGAGAAACCGAAAATATATAGAGAAATCCAACAACAGATGCATTAGACTATTGAAAAAAACAATCAACTATATCTTTTCAAATATTATTATCATGTATATGTACTAGGCAAAGTATAGTGTGAATAAGTTTCACGGTGAAACCTGGTTAGGAGTGTGATTTATATTACTAAAGAGTGTGATTTTTTACTGTAAAGGGTATGACTTTTTACTATAAAAAGTATTATTCATAAAAGTGAAGGGTGTGATTTTATATTATAGAAAAAAAGTGTTAAGAAGTGATAATCGAATGATGTGATTTATATTCTTAAAAAGTGTGACTTAAATTACTAAAGATTATGTCGTAAAAAAAAAAAAATGGGGTTTATAATTGAAACAAGTTTCACAAAGATACCAACTTCAGATTATAGTTATGTCCATGCACTATCATTATTTATGCACAATGATTTTATAAACAGTGATAGTACCTAAACATAATAATAATAGTCCGCGTATACATAATAGTGATATAATTCAACGTGAACTCGATTTCATAGAAAATATACTCTAAACTCTTTAGATGATGTTTTGATTTGAAAATAGATAGATGATTCTATTTCGATTTAAAAAAAACCACGACAACAATATAATCTACTATCACACTTTTAAATAAAACAATTATTTCTCACACTTTATTTTTTTCAATTATAACCACATTATTCATTTTTACACATTATTTTGACATAAAATTAATGGGAGGGGATTCGGTGTTGTACAGGAGGGTGTTGTGCACCTTCCCCACCATTGGATCACATATACCTACACGGGTATATATGTATGCATGTATGATCCAATAGTGTATATGTGCACAAGAGAGTAATGTACAACACAAAAACCGAATCCAAAATTAATATCATTTTAATTAAAATCTCAAAACAAACATACATCATCACTATTATCAAGATTTCTAAATTACTATAAGCCCTGATCAAACATCATCATGTGATTTGGGTCAAAAGATGACGGAATCATCATATACGTCAACATGTCGTTCATTGATTGGTTGACAGGGTCTCGCATTGTACTTGCATCTGATGTCCAAAGGGGCTTTGAGAGCTTTTACTTGTTCCTTGGATATTGATCTCACCTGTACAATCAGGTACATATATTTTTCTAATCATGATCAATTCTAAACAAATACATAAAACATAATTACAGTTGCTTCAAAATCCAAATAAAGAAGGGCATGTTCACTTCTAACTAATTGTGATAGCAAAGGCTAATTAAAAGGGCAAAGTTGGGGGTTAAGAAAGAGAACTTTGCCATCACAAATGGCCAAGTTTGAAGGTTACCACATAAAAAACCATCTCATATTAAAGTTGATCCGGTTAATTTTCAACTGGTTTATCAAACAATATATTTTTCTTTCTATACAGTAATTCGATGACACACATCCCCTACTGTACAGCACGGTGCTGTGTGCGTGTGTGATTCAACGGTTTCTACACTGCACATCATCGTGCTGTAGAACAGGTGATCCACTTTCGTAATTCGATATCAGACTTCATTATATAACATTTGATATATGTAATATGGAAAATTGATCATTTTGTCATGTAAATTTGACCCATATTGATCTTGTTCTTACTAACTTACAGTTTTTAATCTTGATCCTATAACTTTACAAAATTCTACTTTAACGTCCTGTTGTCGGTTATTTCAGGTGACAGGACTAAAATGTCGAATTTTTTTAAATTATTGGACTAAAATCAAAATCCATAAGTTATGATCTTGGTCCTGTAACTTTACAAAATTCGACTGTTTAGTCCTGTCACCTGCTATTGCAGGTAACTAGCCGGTGACAGGACGGAAATGTCGAATTTTGTAAAGTTATAAGATCAAGATAAAAAACCATAATTTAGTAGGACCAAGATCAAAATTGATCAAAATTACAAGACAAAAAAATGTATTTCATTTTTTTCCCTAGGTAATAATAAGATGAAGTATGAATTTAAATATTGAAGCTTTATGTCTAACCTTTGCAAGGACAGATAGAAAACATGTTCGGTGCAAGGAGGAACACTAAAAGAGCCTTCATATCTGTAATACTTGCTCGGAGTTGTCCTTAATTCTGTTGGATGAAACAACCCTAGTGCTATTGGACTGCTTGCCTCCTCAATTTTCAACTCATACATTTTTTTGTATATCTGCCAAACCATACACCAACCAATCAATTTACACATACAAAAATATTAAAATTATTGATCGAAGATATAACATCAATTTTTTAAAATTAATATTAGAAGTTTGACCTTTTCAAGAACTGGATCAGGGCGTCCATAATTAAATAGGGTCGACACTACTAGAACTTTTCCATCATCAGAAACGTGCACCATATGAAGCTCTGCTGCAAACCTGTTTACATTTGATCGATGATCGATGAGTAACACTTGTGTGAACCAATTACTCCGTGCAATTGATGCACAGCTAATACTACTTGATAGAAACAACTATTACTATTGTCTAGTGGAAACCACTAATATTGGTCAATTAATATTGTTCTGGTCAATTAAGAATTATTGTTAATTGAAAACATATAATATTGTTAAGTGAAAAAAAAGTAATACTGTTAGTGAGAGGGAGAGTGTCGTTTTTCATTGATTCTGTTAACTGAAAATAAATAATATTGTTCAGTGAAAACAAGTAATACTGTTAGAGCGAGGGAGAGTGCCGTTTTCCATTGATTCTATTAACAGATAATATTGTTTAGTGAAAACAAGTAATATTATTAGAAGGAGGGAGATTACCTTTTTCCATTGATTCTGTGCTCAGAAGGAGAATGCCAGTGCATTTGCTTCAAGCTATACTTTTTACCATCATCTACTATATCTCCTGTATGAGCATGGTACTCTATCTGCATCAAAATCATCCGATACAAAAGATATTTAATTTACAGTATGCAAATCTAGTTGCTATACGACGAAGTGGAGTAGCTCAAGTGGTTAAAGCATCACTATCTATGCCATAAGGTCACTGGGAATCAGGGCCTACCTCCAGCTATGGGCCTAATTTTAAAAATATATATATAGGTGCTACATATTTAAGACATTAATTTAGTCAAAGAGTGTATAAAAGTTACCCCAACAGTGAACTTGTAATCAACCAGAGTAACATTCACAGCGCGGTAATTTCTGACAAGAGGCTTCAGCTTACTGCTGGCAACAGTTTTGACTGTTACAATATTGATAGGCGACTGCAATTTACCAGTTGCGCAGAGTGAGTTGTTCGAGCTAGGCCCGCCCATTTCTCCGGCCCGGTTGCTCCCGAGTATGTGAACTGCAGTGGATTCTCAACCTCTGTACCAAATATATACACATGTATAGATATGATAAAAAATTAATTGATTAAATTGAGTAAAAAAAATAACAGAACTAAATCAAGAACATTACTTGATGATATAAAAGAGCCTGAGGCAAGAATCAGGAGACTAGATGTAAAGATGAAGAAAACTGAAAGAGCAGCCATGAAGGTCTAAACTCCCCAAAACCAAGAATATGAGATATTCTTTTGGATCACTCATCTTCATACTTCAGTGGTTATATAAGCTTGAGTAACACTCTAATACATCATCACTTTCTAGAAGAAAAACTAACACTCACAAATTGATCCTACTTTTTAATTTAATAACTAATAGTTTTAAAAAATATCATGAATTGTAGGGCGGTAAGGTGTATACAAATTATTGTCTATTAATTGTTAACCCCACCAATTTTTTTAATATTCGATTCGAGATCATTCCATAAAAACTCGATTGAGTATTTTCGACATGACAAGTAAAATTAGAAACTTAACTTGGACATTCTTTTTTATATTTAATAAATTAGAAATAAAAATGGGTAGGTCTTTTGTGATGAACTCTAGATTTTACTATTATTATGCATATGAAATATCAATTTTTAAAAATATTTATTTTTTAATCAATGACACTTCGTATATATCCCTCTATTAGAGTTAGGCTCAATTGTATTTATAATCAAATAGGTTCAGACATACTGGATAACATATTAAATAAATTTGAACAATTGTGATTGGGCTCGAGTATAGGCCAAGTCAAAGCTTAACATAGTTTAATCATATTATTTGATGAATATTCAAAACAAGTGGCAGTTTCATTATCATGGGGGCACAATATGTAAATCCTTTGTTTTGTTTGATTGCTTTCAGTTCAGGAATCAAATTTGGAGATGGAGAGTTGATTGTAATAATGGGGACAAAGTAATCCAACAAAAGGTTGGACCCAACACCAACCACTCCCAATTTTTATAAACCTAATTGTGCTTGTCAAAATCTTAATTAATATCACGACATGTGAATCATCTTTTATAGATGTTGAGATAAGGTAAGATAGCACTTGTAAGATTACTTTGGGGAGACAGATTAGTAATCCATGTTTGCTTTTTTCCCCTTTTTTTGGATAAATGATTTCAACATAAAAGAAGAGTCATCATAACGTATACATGACGTGCACTCATGCATTGAAACTCGAGAATCGAGATGCAACTCAATTAGCAAAGAGAAGCCCGAGCATACACTGTGTTTTTTAACTGAATAACATTATCATGTGTTTTATTAAATTTAAATACACTATAGACCCGCACAAGTTTATTACACAGCACGATGTTGTACAACACACGATCCAAATCCTAGAATTTCATATAAATTTGGAGAGAGAAAGACACACGTGATTTTGTGGGTCCCAATTTTCAATGTTCACTCATCTTTTTACTAAGTGCCTTTGATCACTCTCCAATTTTTTACATATTGGGAAAAGGAGAAAATCCATACCCGTTTACAACACCTGCGTTTCAGAAACATTAATATGTTGCATGATTGAAGAATCACAGGTAAATCTCATGAGAACATGAAAATAAAAATAAATAATAAATAATAAATATTATTTATTTATTTATATAAATCCAAACATGAGTGGATAAAGTTTGAAAAAAAGAAGTTGGTTAACTTCCTGGAAAAAAGAAAAGGATTAAAAGAGATTATTTTCTCATTCAACTTACGTGAAATCACTTTTGAGTTCATCCCCTACGCTCCCACATTAAAATAGAAAACTGAGAAAAGAGAAAACTAGTTTCTCTTTTCCAAATCAAGGGCATTTAATATTGTGAATTATGGAAGTAATCCGTAAATCTATTCTTGTGGTTGCGTTTCGGACAACGAGGATCACAGTAATACGTAGAATTCAACTGTATTCTTTCTTCCGCTGAAATTACTGGAATAAAAGTTAGTGGATTTCTAACTCCGTGTTCCAACAATGGTATCAGGGCCATTGTGTTGGATTCTCGTACGTGATTACGATTCTCGCACGTTTATATGCCTTGTATATGTGATTGGCATGTTTCACGATCGAATTGCACATGTTTTGAATTTTTTCAATTTTTCGATTTATTAAAACGGACGAATTAGGGGCTGAATTTTTTATTGTAGATTTGAGATATAGTGTAGATTATATCTGCAAAGTTTCAGAATTTTTGGCCAAGCTGTTTGTGATAAATAAATTGTTTTTTGAAAATTTTCGTGAACTTTGACTGTTGATTACGAACAGTACAGAATGAATTTTGATATGTTCTTAGTACTGGGTTAATCTACGTTGGAAGAAGATTCCAACGGTATATTATTCGTTAATTTTGGTTGAGAAACGAATGAGATATGAATTTTCGAAGTTTTTACGTTTCTGGGGCCAAATCGAAAAGTTTCAGAGTTTTGAGGGGTCTTTTTCGGAGAATTAGATATTCTATAAGGACCTAATTGTAAAATACCGAAACTTAAATTACACTTAATCAAGAACCGGGTCAGAACCAACGAACCAGGTTGGAATCGCGGTCGGACCGCCGAACCAAGCCGAGTTTGGACCGAGACGGGACCGACAGGTGGCAAGGGCGTGGCGGCGCGTGAAACCCACGCGCCAACTCCGACAAATAAGACAGCGGCGCGTGGTGTTCACGTGCCAACTCCGACGACGAAGGCCATGACGCGTGTGTTTCACGCGCATAACCTTGCCGGCTCGTGACGTATCGGAACCGCGCGTGGAGGCGCGTGGATGATTCTGGCGGCGCGTCAGGTACGCCTGACAGTTTGCCGGCGAATCTAGGTGGTTTTCCGGCGCATTGAAGCTTTTCCGACGAGATCGCTCTCTTTTAATCTTATTTTGGCTCGTTTGGACACATTTTAACTCCGATTTTAGTTTCGAAAGTTGCCACGTTCTTATTTTTCAGTGTAGATTCTTAATTTGCATATTTTGGAGGCATTTGAGCTAGGGAATTTCAAGTGCTTATTTATCTATAGAAGTGAGAACCACAATTAAACTAGTTTCACTTATGAATTAGCTTATTATGCTTGAAAATAAATTTTCTTGCATAATTGTGAGCTTAATAATTCATGTGTTAAATTATTTAAACATTGAATGTTTAAATGGTTGCTCATTTTATAGATATGACTCGATTATGAACGAACAATTGTTGTTCAAGAAATTCGAGTTGATGAAGTTATACACCGTATTTTTTAAGAATTACAAATGAAAAGCTAGCGCACAATTTTGGAACTTTACGTTATTTGACGGAGATGGATAGTTTAATCGCTCTTTCCTATTATCACATTAGGTAATTCCGATTTGATAGCTCAAGACTTAACAAAAGTTGGAAACTTGAGCTATAACATTACCAAGAAAACTTAAAGTAGTTTTCTAGGATTAAATTATGTCAAATTGGAATTTAATAGTAATGGTGATAATTTTTATGAGAAAATGATTGGTGAATTGGGTTAAAGATTCAAGTAGACAAGTTGTTGGGACGACATGTCTATGTATTAAAAATGATTCATTGATCCGGTTTTTTCATAATGACAGTACTAAATGTAGTACTTCAAGAGACATAAATATCAAAGATGATTCAAACTATTCATGAAAAATTTCTGATAGTGTTGCTGAAATAGGATTAGATTAAAATAACCTTAGTAGTTGATATTTTGGGCTTATAGTAGCCAATTGATTCTTTTGACTACTTTGAGTTATTTTATTTACTCATAACATGATTATGCTTTATTACGTTTATAACGATAAATGTTATTAAGCATGTAGTTTCATGTTGTTAAGTGGGAGTTTTAGCTATTTAATTGGAGTGAAAGCTAAAACTATTTGTGTTCATATTTTGGAACTGAATCTGATTAATGAGGATACTTAATAAGATTGATGATTAATGACTTTAAGTTATTTTTCGATATCAACTTTTGTATTAAATTTTTCAGATGTCTGTTAACTTAACATTGAACATATTGATACATAAATGAACATTAACTCAGTGAATCACTTCAATCAAACCAAACAATAGTTTCAAAAGCTATAAACGCCGAGTTAAATAAAATAGAACAAACTCAATGACGACAATTATGACGTGTGGTTGTTGGGGTTATACTTGAAAGTATGTTTTTACTTTGTATAATCAAACTCAATGACGATAATTTCTGTCTTATTTGCTGAAATAAATTATTTATCACTGATGCTTTAAATATGATTGAATGTTACATATATTTACTGCATATCTGTTCAATAAATAAGTACGTGTTATATTGTAGTTAATTTGGTGATACCAGATCACAGAAGATCAAATTAACAGTTCCTCGTAACAAAAGTACAGAATTCACAACCCAGATGGAAATGAACAATCCATCGTGAAAGGTTGAAGTGTAAGGCTCGGATTGGCTTGTCTTGACCAAGAGATTGCACTAGTGCATTATGATGCCCTGAATAGGACCTACAGGAGGATAAATTCATCAGTACTGAATATAGAAGAATTAGACCTCAGTAGTTAGTTATTTCTTAATCTCCGTCCCTTAAATAGGATCATGTGGAATTAATAATTATTGATTTGATTCATGTTGGGTAGAGAATCAATGTGATTCAATACTTTGTGTTTTGGGCAATATTATTAGTTACATGATGATTGCTAACATTTAATACGGAGAATCATGTGCAAGTACGTCTTGCTTGATTTGTCCCCTTGGTGGGCTCAGAAGTTTTATCATATCAAATCTTGCAAGTGGAATTTGTTTCCGGTATGGATAATAATGTTGAGTTGACCTTACTACAAGGAAAAAGATATCAATTAATATGAAGTTATTCAGTGACTTAAATTAATTAATGAACTAGATAATCTTAAACACAGGAAATAATAATCGGAGTCATATTAACAGTAATATGAGTTAAGATGAATAGTGCAATATTAATTATGTAGTGGGATTAATTAATATTTATGGGCTTGAATAATATTGTGGCTCAATATTGATAATTCAAGGTCCATTGGAAAATCCAATCTTGATTCTCCTAAAGGCCCCTCAAGTAGCCCAAAGATAAAGTCCAATAACTGAAAAAGGTGTTTTAAATAAAATAAATTATTGTTGCTTATTTTTCCATTTTTTCGAAAATAATTAAAGGAAGAAAGAGAAAAAAATTTCTTAATTTTCTTGGAAAGATTTTATGGATTATGTATTCTTGGAATACAAGATTATCCCATAAATTCAAGAGAAGTCAAAGATCCTATTTTTTCCCTATTTAATTGGAATTTTCGAAAATCATAGTGCAAAAGGGAGGAGAAGATTTTGTTGGGAGATATTTTGGGAAATATAATATATTAGATATATTCAAGATTGTATCTTGGGAAGATACAAAGAAATTTTCTAGCCTTAATAGTCCCAAATTTTCGTCCCCCCCTTGTGTCTATAAATAGGGGATGATTTTTCATTCCCAACACAACACAGAAATTGATTTTTTCGGAAATATATCAACGTCGATAAAATATCAAATATTTTGAAACGTCGACAATTTGTGTTTTTTTCGAAAAATTTCAATTGTGTGACGCAATTCCATGTGTTGGAAGAATTAGAAATCCACAAAGGTGGTGCAACATAATTTTATTTTTCTTTTGTTAATTGTTCGCGAGCATCCTTCCACCGGATTGTTGAACAAGGACGAGGGAATACTTGAGAAGACTCTTTGGGTTTGTTCATGTGAACGGGATATCCATCTTCTCAACGGTTGTCACTCCAAGAGGTTAGTTCACGTAAACTCCTAGCAATTCCGCATGCATAGGATTTATGTGACTTGTTTATATGCATGATTTGTTGTTGGATTATTATTTGAATTAATATATGATTAATTCATGCTAGTAATAATTGTTAGAATTAAATTTGTATTTAAATATTCACCCCGAATAGATCCGGGCAAACAATTCCCCAACAGTGACGTCATAATTAATTAAATGTTCTTGGAGAACAAGATGCATTGAATATTATCTACCATGTTATGGAAGATCCTGAGATTGGGATGGAGATTCAGATCAAAATGGATCAATAGACTTATCTTTGCTTAGAATATAAGAAATTCCTAGCTCATAACAGACTTGTGAGCTCAATTATAGATAATATGATCCTTTGAGCGTGTGCAAAACCTTACAACTCACGATATTTGGTAATATCTGATAGAGAAGTATGGCAGCACTTCATTTTCTGAATAACATTAAATTCAGTTCTAACATGGTAATTTCCTTACAATTGGAGCACTTGAGGGTTAAAATGACTTTTGATAAAAGTATTGAGACTTTCGCTTATTCAATTCCTATTGTTGAGTTGAAGGACATAATACTTGGAGATCAAGTCTTCAAGTGTTCTCGTTTCTGAATTCAGTTCTTAAAACACTTCAAACCCAAAACATAAGACATACTGGAAAGAATGGAGGAAATGACAAGCAGTTGAAAATTAGAAATACTGCAGTTAAACTTCAAATTAATCCTAATGCGAAGAAGAATAAGAAGAAGAAATATGCAAAAATGAAAATTAGATGACCTGCATGTTTGGTCATTTTACTCATGAATATCTTGAGTCCAAGAGGGACAAATAAATTCATTGTAATTATTTGGTTTTAGCATAATTGTCTATGGTAGTGTATTTATTGACTGAATTTTATCCTTGTGGATTATAGATTCAGGAAATGCAAACCATTGACTAATGATGAATGAACATTTTATTTACATCTTCATCATGTTCCAAGTGGGACGAGATGAAATTATGTGGAAACTAAGCCCAAATTGAAGTCTAAAGACTTGTAAATTTGAGATTGACAATGGTCAATTTTTCACACTACATAATGTCTTGTTTTCTCTGGAGATCATTAAGGATCTCAACTTTGAATCTGTTCTTCTATGATTGGGATGTATTTTGAAATTTATATTAGAGATGGTTTTGATAGTATATACAATGTGTATTATGGTACTGGACAATTCTTCAATGTTTTATATGGTTTTTGACTATAAGAGAGCAACTATTTTAGTATTAGGATGATAATTCATGGATTACTAAATACTTGTTCCTCTAGTTATGCTTGTGTAAATGATGACATTTAGCATACTAGCTTTAGTCACATTGTTCAAGATTTGAATATCTGGCTTGTGAAAGAAGAACTATGAAGTTCGTCTTTAAAAGTCGAGTTATCAAAATGTGAACATTGTCTTGTTCACAAGTGATTAGAAAACCATTTGATAAAATAATGATTGCTAATTCTTCTTTGCAATTATGTTATTTTGATAAATGTGATTTTATGAATGTCAAATAGCAAATTATGGAATTTATTGTTTTTCATTACTTAATATGATAATTTTTCACATTTTACATGTCTAAAATTTCTCACAAGTTTGAGGCATTGAATTTCTTCAAACATTACCTAAATGTGGTAGAGAATAAAAAGACATTCCCTTTAAAGGTTTTAAGAACCAACAGAGGATGTGAAAGTTTATCCAAACAATTTAAGAAATTGTGTAATGAAAATGATATAATCCGACGATTAACAAAACCTTATACACCATTTCTCAATGGTGTGGCCGATAGAAGGAATGAGTTTTGTTGGATATGATATGACATGATCCATGATAGGACAATTAATTTTAACTATCTTTTTTAGAAGATGGGTTATTTATGATTGTCTGCATATTGAATAAAGTTATTCATAGTTGATAAAGTCAACTTCATCTGAACTCTAGAAAGTTGAAGACCTGATCTTTTGTTAATCTTGGTATCTGTAGACCAACAAGGGTCTAAAAGATTTAGAAATGTATCTTTTAAGATACTATGCTAAATTCAATGGATACAAATTGATCGAAGATCAAGAAGTTCAGAGTAAGACATGAGATAAAATCGCATAATGTCAATTTTTATGAAATAGATTTCCTAGTAGGGGAGGTATTCGAAATGCTATACCATTTTCAGATTGAAATAATCACTCTCTATCAGATCCAAGTGGTAGTGATTTACTTAATGTTGTGATATTTGATAAAAGTTTACCCATTAAGATTATATGGATCTTGATGATAGTAATTATTTATGTCACAAAGTTACGATCTTGAAAAATACTCTAGGAAACATGTGTCTGAGAGACATCATGATTTTGAGGGACACACATTCTTTACATTTTCATAAATTAGATCAGTCTTTAGTGAATGAGGAAGAACCTATAGACGGTCGAGAGGTTCTATCTCGTTATGCAAGAGACTAATGGAACAAAGTAATGAAAGATAATATAAAGTCAATAAGGTCAAATCAATTTTTTTTTTTAAACTTGTAGATCCTTTATTGGGAGACATCTTAAAAATGCTCACTTAGTAGGGAAAGATTATACTCAGTAAGGGGTATTTAAACTTTCTTCATCTATTGTGGGATTTACCTTGATTCGTTCACCTTTTGGCTATAGTATCAAGTATTGATTTATAATTACATAAAAAATGGACGTTACTGATTTTCTCAATGGAGAATTCAAAGAAGAGGATATAATGTTTGTAAATTGAAGAAGTCAAATTACAAACTTAAACAAATCTTCAAAACAGTGGTCTTGAGATTTCATACTATCATTGTCTCATATTAACTGTTGTGTTCGATATAGTAACTCAGGCTTAATCGAACATGTAAGAGCAACACGTGTAATATTTAAATATTCATGCCCAATGGACAAGTATTCGCCACTCAGGTCAGGAAAGAATGAATCAGATGAGCTAAGACAAGAAGGCCATAAGCAAATCTGAGGACTCAGGAGGCCAAAATATCAGAAATCCTGAAAGACCTCAGATATCCTGAGGGTCAGTATGTTCGAAGACCTCAGATATCCTGAGGGTCAGTATGTTCGAAGACCTCAGATATCCTGAGGGTCAGTATGTTCGAAGACCTCGGATATCACGAGGGTCAAGATGTTCAAGACCTCGGATATCCCGAGGGTCAAGATGTTCGCACCTCGGATATATCGAGGGTCGAAGATATCCCGAAGGTCAAGATGTTCGAAGACCTCGGATATCACGAGGGTCGAGTGCCTTACACTCATATATCTCAAGACCGAACATCCCGAGGGCTCGGTGTGCTCGAGGAGGACAATATTCAAAGATAAAACGGCATGATTAAAAGGCGAACAAAGCATCCAACCGAGTAAAAGATTAATTTGGACGACCAAAAAGAGTGCTTTTTCTGAGACAAGTAAGTTCCAAGATCAACCGGAAGACGGTTGAAAACGCGTGGCAAAGATTACGTGAGTTCTTGCATGACCAAGTCTCCAAATTTCATGCTTGCCAACCCAACTCATGCTTTGTCGAGTCTTTATAAAAGGAAGAAAAAAAGAAGAAGAAAGATTCAAAAAATCTCCCAAAAAAAAAATCATACCCACGCTTGAGAGGTGAGGAAAAAAAAAAATTTGAGTGATCATTTATTCCTACTAGAAACCCTAGCACCGGGATAAAAGAATTCTCCAAATTATCTTTCATCTCAGAATGATTCATCTTCATAAGATGTATCAAATATCAGACGTGTAAAGCTCGCAATACCACATCCTCGCTTGGTATGCCCCAGAGTAGTCATTTCCTATTTGGGTCAACAAATTCATCTTATTTCTGACTTTTATCGTACTGCGTGTATGTTTTGTTTGCGAGTTGTTATCAAATTAGCCACATAATACTCTCCGTAAAAAACGACTCGCGACATTAACTTTGTTAGACAGAGGCCATTATGTTTATGTTTAACGGTCCAAAGATAGTTATGTAATTCTATGATCATATGTTGATACATTATTAGCTGGAAAGATAACAATGAGAATCTTTTGGTGAAAGCTTCATAAAGATCGTTCACAGAAGTTACTTGGAATGTCTTAGTAGACTTATGTAGTAAGACTTCTAAAACGATTCAAATGAATGTATAAAAGCATGCTGATTCTCATGTTATAAAAGGACGAGTCACTGAACTATGATGAATGTCCAAAGACTGAAAGATAAAATGTCAAATGTACCATAAGCAAATTCGATTGGATGTCTGATGTATGCTAAGTTGTGCGCGCATCCAGACATTTGTTAAGTTGTTGGTTTGGTTAGCAGATATCAGTTAATCCGAAAAATTGACACTAAAAGATAGTGTATGGGATTTTTTAGATATCTGAAGGGTACTGTAAATTATTATCTCAATGAGATAATCTAAACGTAGAGAGTATACAGACACTAACTGGAATTACGATTTAGATGCATTAAGTCAAATTCTAGTTATACCTAATTGCTTAATAAGAAAGCAATCTCGTTGTATAACATGAAATAAGTCTGTATAGCACTGACCATTATTAAAACTTAACTTATAGCATGTGCATCTGCAGTCAAATAAATATTTTGGTTAAGTATTTTCATAAAATATTTGGAATTAGTAAGATCTGCAACGATCTGTTGCGAATTACACACTCTAGTGGGAGTTGTAATGATTCATTAATGTATATAGCATTCCAGTGGGAGTTATATTGATTCACTGTGGAATCAAACACTCCAGTGGGAGTTATATCGATTCACTGTGAAATCAAACACTCCAGTGGGAGCTGTAAAGATTGATTGTGAAATCAAATACTCCAGTGGGAGTTGTTACGATTCATTGTAGTAATCAAAACAGCTAAAACTTACTCTAAAGATTCCAAGTATCATGAAAATTTGTCTTTGTAAAGACATTACAAAGAAGAAAGAGTGGTTCTTGAATAAATTTCTGATGACTTGATGTTGGCAGATTTGTTGTCAAACCTAATTACAGAAGATGTGTAAGACATCTTAAGATCTTGGGTTTGTATGGATTTAAATGGACTACAAAGTAGTTGTTAATGTTACTAGACATTTATGTATTGTGAATTATATGAAAGATTCATATAATAGTATGTCGACAAGTTAATTGACTCCCTCATACGAGCAATCGCCTCTGACATCGAGGTATGTGCAGAGATGAGATTATATTGTAGATAATCGCAATCGATTTTACCACGAATCTATTTGACTTGTTACAAAGCTAAATCAATGGATTTCTAGGCAATAGAAGAAGGAAATCCAAGTTAAGTGTTGATGATACACTTGAACTGTGATTTACACGATGTCAAATAAATAAAATGACATACGCTTCCATCCTGTGAAGTTAAAACATTGTGACATGTGTTTCATACCACATGTGCTAAGTTGACCATAAGGAAATGAGAAATATATCTCTATTTTCTCATTGTATGAAGCCTTGAGGTTTTGATAAATCTCTTAAAAGTACCCTTAGGACTTTCTACTAGATTTTTAAGTCTTCACTTTAGTGTTGCTACTTTAGCATGCTACCAATAGCTATGATTAATACATCAATGCAGTACATGTCTAAGAAAGCAGCTATAGTAGGAGTATGTAGATATTTTGTGTGAAATGAATGACATCTTTATTAACACGTTCTATTGTGTTTATTGACCGATCAATCGAGTTGAGAACTTGATTATGAATACATAGATTTTATAAAAAGTTGAATATGAGTTTCAAGGGATTGAAAGAGATATGTCAACTTGTGTTAACTGAAAGAGTTCTAGGGTATAACGAGTTTTGTGGTTGAGTTGCTATATATCATTAACACGTTATATAACGTGAAAAACTCATATTCTCGAGGGTCACACGATTTATTTGTCTGTATGAAAATGTATTATGTGATGGTGTAAATATGTGAAGTAAGTGAGTGTAAGGCTCAAACTTCATGTGTGAGTGGGAGATGAAAATAAATAAATAATAAATAATAAATATTATTTATTTATTAATATAAATTCACACATGAGTTGATAAAGTTTGAAAAAAAGAAGTTGGTTACCTTCCTGGAGAAAAAAAAAAGGATTAAAGGAGATTCTTTTCTCATTCAACTTACGTGAAATCACTTTTGAGTTCATCCCCTACGCATATACCAAATCAAGGGCATTTAACATTGTGAATTATGAAAGCAATCCGTGAATCTATTCTTGTGGTTGCGTTTCGGACAACGAGGATCACAGTGATACATAGAATTCAACTGTGTTCTTTCTTCCGCTGTAATTACTGGAATAAAGGTTAGTGGATTTCTAACTCCGTGTTCCAACAGAACAACTATATTTTTATATACCAGAAAGAGTTGCTGAAGAATAGGCTACAATTCATGAACCTTTATAACAAATTTCTATCAAGAAAAACATCAAGATAGTGTGAGATAAACCTCAATTGTTAAAGAGCATAAGTCGTCTTCAGATAGTCGATAATATCAGCACTCTCGAACATCTGGACTCCTGTGTTTGGATCTTCCAAATATGGAACCTGTAGTCATTTAAGACACCAAATGTTAGAATTTAATAATAAATACATAAAAAAGTTTAACAAATTCAGGGGCCTAAACTACCTGAAAATGTCCAACTCTCTCGTAAATAATTTGTCTCTTCGGGCTGCCTCGTGCACAACTGCAACATATACATTGTCAGAAAAATAATAAAGAAAAAAATTAAATTCGTCAATAGTCAACTCAAGGCTGATGATTAAAAGCTTATATATGTATCTGAGCTCAATTAAATTTAGCAATTATGCTTTCTACATACTTTTTCTTTCAATAAGAAGATTCCAACATTGGCTTGATCTCAAATCGACAGATAAAAAGACCAGGTCTCGATTAAAGCTCATTCAGGCTCTATTAAGGGGGCGTTTGGATCAAATTATTCAATGGGAATGAAAATGAGCATCATTAAATATCGAATTACGTGATTTGCTATAATCTTGGAATATTTGGGGGCAAAAAATGATTGTTGGTTGATGAATGATAGAATGATTGAAGAGATATGATTGTACAAAAGGGCAGGTCATCTTTTATTCTCATTAACCACCACAATACCCGAACATTCTCATCAATGAATTTTGAACCGAACAACACCTAAGTTTTTACCGTTTGAAGTTTCCATAAAAGATAGAAATTCAGCACAGTGACTAAAAGCACGTGAATTTTACCTGTGAAGTATGTGAGGTAGCTCTAACTCGACGAGTACTTCGCGTACAACTTTGCAAAATGGTGAAGCCTACACAGAAGGTATTACGTTACATAAACGAAATAATGTGGTTCACCTAACATGCATACCAAATCATGTTTTATTTAGAGTAACAAATATACATAATATTATAATAAACAACAAAAAAATACAGATATCTTCAATATCACCACAATCTGACCTCGTATGCCCAAATCTCAAGAGGCTTAGGCGGCAGTTTTGATGGAGTGTAGGAAGAGCCCTGCATAATCAAGGGTTGGAAATCGTCAAGATAAGAAAGCAAAAAAACTGATGGAAAATTTACAAAGTGAAGAAATTATTTTGTTCCTCTTCATTCAATAAACAACATTCATCAAGAGAAATTTTAAAAACAAGGGTTGTAACTTGTGGAAAATGAAAAAAAAAGCTATACCTTCCCCATTCGGCCAATCATGGCGAGCCTCTCTGTTAAAGTCTACAAGAACAAAGATGTGAGCAGGGAAACTTTATTTAGTAAAAATTGCTCCTCAATAATGAAATGAAGTGATTCGAGAATAGTTTCCTTACAGTTAACGGGCCAAGAGACAACAGCAACGGGACATTGCCATCACCTGAAGAAATAATAAACGAGTCAATTTAAATGTCTTAAATAAAATAAAAAACAGCAAGGTGAAGATGAAAGATATAAAATATACAAGATGAAGATGCATAAACTGATCGATTTTTCCATCCAGTGCAAAAATGACAACATATAATTCAATCACATGATGAATGAAAGGGGAAGGTAAACCTACACAAGATGATAGAATTAAAGTGAAGTAACTAATTTTTTGAATTTACATTTAGCATCATCTATCCGCAATATATTTTCATTAAAAAAATAAATAAATAAAAATTGGACAATAAAAGCAAAATTACTAAAGAAGGTAAACCAGATTGAAGAAACATACCATATTTCCCAACCAAGTACTTGATTATGTCATCTGATTCGTACATAGAAACTCCTGTGTTTGGGTCCACCTAAAGCAGAAGATAACAAGAGGTTTCAAACCCTTCTGAAAATGGAAAAGTTAGACTTTATCGAGGAAGTAACCAACAATGAAAGAAAGTCGCTATTTCATAGAGAGATCATGATACATTCTTCCAGAATATGCACAGAATAAGGCTCCCGTTTTATTGAATAATAGTCAAACACTTGTATACACCAGGTGCACCGCGCAACTCGAGTATCTTTAAATGTTATTAGTTTTTTTATTAAAAAGTATTAGCATGTTATTTTTAGTTACTTTCGTTGAAAAATATTAGTTGTGTACAGTTGTCTAACCATGTAAGGGTACTGGCGTTTTCCACCCATTTGAGCAACCTTGGGACGAAAATTGGGGCCGTTTCTTGGACAAGGGTAATACAAGACATCAAGATCCAAAACCGCAACAATTTCTCGAACCTGTGATGGCATGAAGCATCAGTTAGTGCCACATAGGATATATCATAGTTTTTGGCTATAGATATATCAGAAGATACCTTCCGACAAAATGAGCAGCTGGAGCATGTTCCATCATAATCCACATAGGAACAAATAACATATGCAATTAGTTCTCATTTCAAGTAGTTACAAATGTATATAATAGAAAACTGAAAGACTGGCTCTAAAAGGCACGATTTCTTTTTATTGCATAATAAAAATAAATCTCCCCAAGAATAATAAAGAAATTCCAAAATACCTCTCATACTCATATATCTCAATCTGCTTCTCAGGACGAGGGCCTAACTTTGACGTCTCTTTCATCTTAAAACCTGATAGCAGTGGTGACCTTCTAAGCATGCTCATTTAGTAATATAACTTACATTGAAAAGGAAAAGGTAATATAACTTGAAACTTTGTGTAATGTACCGATATCTATAGAATGTGATTATAATTTTTTGTATAATTTTCTGGATAAATGTACGAAGAACAAGGACAATATGAATAAAATAAAAATGATGATGAGAGAATGATGAGAGAAGATGAGAGAAGAGAGAGAAACAGGTGAGAAGTTAGAATATTTTTCTGCATAACAAAATCCTGCAACAAACTGTCCCTTAAATCAGAGAGTGGGGACCAAAGGGGCTCATTACAATTTTAGGGAAATAAAGATACAGAAAAACAATTAAATGAAATACTGGGCTGAACTGTAATTATTTCTGGGTCCATTTGTTGGCCAACTCTTCAGGCTCAATTCCCTTTAAACGCCATCTGAGGCTCAGATGAAAACCCCACCTGAGGTTCAGTAGGAAACCCCACCTGAGGCTCAGTCGAATACCCCACTTGAAATTCAGTAGGAAACCCCACCTGAGGCTCAGATGAAAACCCCACCTGAGGCTCAGTCGAATACCCCTCCTGAGGCTCAGTAGAAAACCCCATCTGAGGCTCAGACGAATACTCCACCTGAGGCTCAGACGGAAGCCCTTCAGGCTCAGTATAAAACCCCTCAGATATCAACAATTCGTACTTTCCCTTTTTATTAACTTCAGAAAACCCTAACACCACTTATTCCTCGTTAGTTGCAACATCAACTGGCGGTGTGAGATTAATGTCTATGACAGTACTCCCGGGGGCGGAGAATCCTTGTCCCCAAGGATAGAGCGTCGGGAAACAAGCGCGAAGGAAAACTGTATCCTCCACCGAATGAATATCTCATTCTTCACAAACCCACAAAACACTAACCTGTGAACTTGTTTGCGATGCAGGAGACGGATCTGTGACGGGAACGACAGCCACCAGAAAGATGTGGAACAGACCATTCAAGTCCACCGGAGGCAAGGTTGTAGAAGGTAGAATTTTTTCACCTAATTTCTTTTTTAACAGAGAGACGTGAAAAAACTGGTGAATTCGGGAATTAGGAGGTAAATCTAGTTTGTAGGCTACCTGACCAATTTTCTCAAGCACTTGGTATGGACCAAAGTACTTTGAAGAAAGATTGTGTTGGGAGATGAATTTAATAAATATATGATTTTGATTAGATCCCAAAACCCCTGAGTATGACATGTTCAGAATAATCTTGATAGTTGAGTCAGGATTCGGTCTTAGAGTATTCAGGATGATATCTGCAAAATGTATAGTCAGCAGATATAGATCAGATTAGGATCTAAAGATTCTGAAGAACTCAGTAAGTTTCTGAAGAAACTGAAGTTTCAGTATGAAACTGAAGTTTCTAAAGTTTCGAAGATGAAGCCCGAGAATCAAGAACTTCGGAGAAATCGAGAATCAAGACTCGTGAGAAATCGAGAATCAAGACTCGAAGAAACCGAGATATCAAGACTCAAGATGAAATCAAGAATCAAGACTCAAAGATGAAGACTCAAGATATCACCAAGATACATCTAAAGACTCGTAAGACGCCAAGACTCAAGACGTTGAAGACTCGTAAGACGCCAAGACGTAAGATCAAGAACTAAAAATCAAGAATACTGAAGCACAAGAATTATCAAGACTCAAGAATGTCATCAATGCTCAAGATAAAACTCGAATGTTCCGAGGCACTGAAAATATCTATCTGAAGGATTCAACACTGAAGAAAACGCGATTACTCAGAAGAATAGATATTTGCCAAGACATTCAACGCAGACAAAAGGAACTAAGACAAAGTGTTGTTAAGGTTATATCAACTCAGAGATTGTAACCAAAAGAGCCGTTGAAAGTGTCTATCTTTAATTGGAGACAAAAGTCAAAAAAAGAGAAGACAAATTTGCACCATATCGACACCGACAAAGGACAGTCACCGAAAAAAGATGTCAGATGTACGACGTTCCAGACTGCAAAAAGTGAAGACCGGCTACACGAAAAGGTTATTGCCTAAAACGTGTTAGAGAGTGTCAAACCCTAAATATAGTCGTTCCTCACACACCATAAGAGAAAACTCACGGAGCTATCTCTCCAACGGATAGTTTTTCAAGAGTGACTTTGGTGTATGCCTATAAATACTTGTGACCCTCTACATTGTAAGGTTACGGGAAATTTGTAAGCAACTCAAGAGCTCAAACTTATTATTGCAAGTTGAAGCACTCGAAAAACCGAGAATTTCCCAAGTGCTTTATTTCGAAGAGAGCTCACTAAACTAAGCCTAACTTGATAAGATTTATCCAAAACTTAGTCGAGATATCCTAGTCTTTGCATTGTACTTCATTGTAAATGATATCTCATCCTATTTGAAAACCAACCAAGAAATCCCAAACCCTTGAGAAGGTAGTTTGAGTGTGATTGTTGGTGAGAAGAGTTGTATAGAGTAAGTAAACCACGCTGGAGTAGTCGGAAAAAGCTCTAGAGGTGAAGTTAGTAAGCTCTGAGAGGTAGTCCAAAAGCTTGTTTGTGGTTGAGTAAAGTAAACTACGGAGGTAGTCATAAAGCTCAAGGGTCGGGTTGAGTAAGTAAACTACGTGGAGTAGTTAGAAAGCTCAGGGCGAAGTTGAGTAAGTAAACTACGCGAGGTAGTCGAAAAGCTCGAAGTGATTAGTGAATTTCTCTGAGGATCAGAGAGAGTGGACGTAGGAGCTTGAGTCTCTCGAACCACTATAAATTGACGTGTTGTTTATTCTTTTATTTATCTTAATCTTGCATTAACTTGAATTTGAAAGCATACTTTTCATCGATATTCGGTTGGAATCAATCCAATTGAAGTTGCATAATGAATCACGGCTTAATCACTATTCCATTCGGGAAGGTTTTCAAAGAAAGCTTTAAAATGAGTATAAACTAAAAGGTCAACCATTCCGCACATCCGAAAGTAAATTAGAACAGATAGTTACCAAACCGAACTTACTCTTACGGGGTTCAATAAGTTAGTTATCGACCCAAGTCGACCTCAAGAAGAAAAAGTTTTAAAACACCGAACACGCGTGTATTCCCCATACACGTGTAAGACTCGCTTTGCACCGGACCAACAAGTGGTATCGAGAAAAGTGGTTCAACTTGACCACCGCTTTGTTGACCAAAGTTTTATTTTCTAAAAATACTTGTGGTCTATCCGAATCGATCTTATTTCTTTCAATTCTTAAAAGACTTCGGTTAAAATGTCTTCTAAGAAATTTCCCATGTTCTCAGTGGAGAACTATGATCTATGGAGATTGAGAATGCAGGCTCATCTGTATTCCAAACATGAACGAATGTGGAGAGTGGTCTCTGAAGGATCATTCCAATTTACTGTGGTGAATCCCAGAGGAACAGAAAATGAGAAAAATGATCCTAGAGCAGAATTTCCTAAGTCTGATGACCAACTGACTCCTGAGAAGAGAAAGTTAGTTAATTTAGACTATATCGCAAAGGACACACTATACAGTACAATTGATGATGGTGTGATGGGAATGATTTCTCACTGCAATACTGCAAAAGAAATTTGGGATACACTAGTTGTAATGTGCCAAGGCACAGATCATATCAAGGAAAACAAACTTTCTGTTGCCATTGAAAAGTTTGATAGTTTTGAAATGGAAGAAGGTGGATCCATTGACAAATTAGAAGTCAGATTCACTAGCATTATGAATTATCTAAATGCACTTGGAAAGAAATATCCACAGAGAGAAGTTGCATTGAAAATTCTTAGAGGTCTTTCTAAGAAATGAGATATACATGCAGTGGTGATTGAAAATACCAAAAACATTAATTCAATGTCATATCAACAAGTCTTCTCTGAGCTGAAGGCCTATGAGTTTGTAATTGATAAGAAATCCAAAAAGATCGACAAAGAAAGATGATTCATCATCTAGTAAAAATGTGGTTTTAAGGCCAAAGATAAAACCCGTAAAACTAGAGTCTCGAGATCCCCCATGCCAAAAAATCGGGATGATCTTGAGGAAAAGCTAAAGATCGATGGCAAGGAGGTTTGAAAGACTTAATAGTAGATTAGGAAAAATAAAAAGCTATTACGGGAACCTACAGTGTACTAGAAGAAACCCGAGGACAGATCAACCGGAGAAGAAGAAGGACCGAAAGTTCGAGGGATCTTCATCCAAAGCGAAGGACTCCAAGTCCAAAGAAGAAAGTGATCGGGATGATGATGCCAACAGATGCTACAATTGTCAAAAAAGAAAGGTCACTTCCAAAGATGATTGTCCAGATCCGAAGTCTTTAAGGAGAGAAGAGAAAGGCAAGCTAAAAGAGACAAGAAGTTCTCTCAAAGAAAAAGGCCATGGTTGCGAGAAGAACATCCCGAGGAGGGATCTAGCTCTTCAGATGAAATATTCTCGACAAAGGAAAGTGATGACATCCGTCGATGGCCATTGGAGGAGGTAAATTCTTCTTTCTCTGTTGTTGCTCCTACACTAGCACAAGAGTTGTCAAGTTCAACTGTAAACAATCATTTTGACCTCGATGGATTCTTTTGAGAATCATGCGACTATGTTTGTTTTACAAGAATCGCTAAATGAAACTCAAGAGCAAAATAAGGAATGAAAGGTCAAAAATCTAAAATGGAAAGACTCTAGCAATATCAAAATCAACTTCAATTAATGGGAGAGCTATTGATGAACTAGATGTTACGAAAGTACAACTCTCGGAGAAAGAGAAGTTGATAGTGAACCTAATCGAAAAGCTAGAGAAATCCATCAAGAGATTCAAACCGATCGTAACTAAGTTCAATGACCTCTCGGAGAAACATGAAACTCTACAGAATCATGAGGATAGTAAGTACGTAAGAAGTTAACTCTATTGAATAATGCATCTAATGTAATAGATGAAATTCGAGTTACCAGAGATCTGTCATTTATAAAATCTGGATTGGGATACATTCCGGGGGAACCTCACAAGGTCATCTGAATCGCCGCATCAAGTAGCAAGAAGACAATCTTTGTAAAACCAATTGGCACCCACACTTCAAAATGAAGAAATGCCCAAGGTTGTAGACAAGGAAAATGACTCATGGTTTCAAAAAAACCGAATGATCGTGTAGGAAAGCCCAAACCTCGGTGAATTTAGAAAAACCGAAGCACTTTCGGTTGGAAAATTTCAGCAAGTACTTCAAAGCCTCAAATTTAAGAATGCAAACCCGAAAGGATCTCAGATTGAACCATCGGAGGAATCTTCGAGAAAAAGAAACACTCAGCAGAGACATTCTCAATGAAGAGACCAAGTCCTCAAGATATCTTGAAAAGACCCTAAATTTCAAGACAGTAAACTGAACCCCACTTGCCTAAGGGTAAAGGTTACTGAACCCGAAGTCAACAAAGATTCGCACACCGGCATTGAAGCCAAAGCAAATGAACAAAAAGGCTGAACCTAGAAAAATTCAAAAGTCCATGTTCATGCTAAAATTTAGCACTCATCACGTAAAACCGATAAGGCACCCAGAGTAGTAATGTGTATGTTGATGTTTATGGAAGACAAATTAGCCACTCTGAAGTGATTAGAGTTGTCAGGCAGATTTGGATTCCGAAAGGTACAACTAACCTTGTAGGCCCCTACACAAATTGGGTACCTAAGAATTGATCTTTTAGGGAGGAGGAAAACAAAGCGGCACTAAGTCGATTGAAGATCACATAAAGACCGATGAGTAGAGATGAAAAAAGCCTCTGATGTATGGTATCTTGACAGTGGATGCTCAAGACATATGACAGGATTCAAGAAGATACTCAGTGACTATGTTGAACAAAGAGGCCCGGAGATCACTTTTGGAGATAACTCCAAGGGACAGACTGAAGGATATGGAACTTTGAAAATCGATTCAGTTCATATCCATGGTGTTTCATATGTATCTGGATTGAAGCATAACTTGCTTTCAATAAGTCAATTCTGTGATAAAGATTTTAATGTTGAGTTCTCTAAGAACTTATGTTTTGTGAAAGATGATACAACACAGAAAATATTACTGACTGGTACAAGAAAAGGAAATGTGTATCTTGCTGATTGGAGTTCAACTCCTAAAGATACATGTTTGGTTGCTAAAAGTTCCATAGATACCAGTTGGTTATGTCATAAAAGAATGAATCACCTGAATTTCAAAACCCGAACAAGCTTGCAAGATTAGCTCTTGTAAGAGGGTTGTCTAATGAAGTATTCAGTAAGGAACATATTTGTGATGCGTGCCAGAAGGGAAAACAAGTTAAAGCATCATTTAAAAGCAAAGTCGATGTTTCTACTGAGAGAATACTTCAGTTATTGCATATGGATCTTTTTGGTCCTATAACCCCAGTGAGCACCAATAGCAGGAAATACACACTAGTAGTAGTTGATGACTACTCAAGATATACTTGGGTCATATTCTTTTCGAAGAAGAAAGAGACTCGAGATAAAATTTCGCCGAATTCATTGAAAAGGCTCAAGATTGAGAAAAAATCTGAGTGTGGTCAAAATCGATCGGATCGTGGAACCTCAATTTATAAATCACATCATATCTAATTATTTTGCAAAGAAATGAAATTTCTCATGAAACATCACCGCAAGGACCCTCAACAAAATGGTGTTCTTTGAAAGAAGCAGGACTCTTAAAAAGGTTCGCAAGAACTATGATGATGAAGGGTTCGATATTCCTAAAAGGTTTTGAAATTTGAAAGCCATCAATCTTTCGCATCGCTACTCACGTAACAGATCCATGCTGACAAAGAGTCAAGGCAAAACGCCTTATAAGTTTTGGAATGAAAAAAGTCTCTTGTTTCTTTCTTTTCGTGTGTTTGATTTGCAAGTGTTTCATACACAATAATGGTAAAGATCGATTGAAAACATTTGATAGTAAAAAGCGATGAAGGAATATTCTTAGGATATTCGAAGTCAATAAAAGCTTTTCGAGTTTACTGTTGTAGGACTCTTATTGTGGAGGAAACACCTCATGTTGTTTTTTATGAATCTACTATGTTCAGAAGAAACAGGAACATGATGCAGATGAACTGACCAAGAGGATCACCAGATTAAACGAAAAAGAATGACAAATCATTCATCGAACTCCGAAAAGAAGAAGTCACCACATTCTATGATTGGAGTGACTCGGACTCGAGATAAAAAGTTGGGATGGAACTCGGGATGGTGAGACTCAGAAAGCCAACACAATAAAAAGGTGACCAATCCGAGCAGACACCGTTCGGACTCGGTATGTGATGCCAATGAAGATGTGGTCACGGTGAGGCAAATTTCGAATCTATCAACCAAAGGAACAAATGTCTCTAACAATGTTCGAATGGAATTTCGAGGAAGATGATTCACTTTCTCCTTTCTCGTTGTTCTCGAAGCCATTGAATTAACGAACCTAACATTTCAAATGTTGAGGATACTATTGAAGGGTGAATATCTAGAAGAAGATGGTTAGATAGTCATCCTACAAGTCAGATTGTGGGTGATCTAACTGATGGTGTCAAAACAAGAAGGTTCCATGGTGAGAGTGCAAGACTATTCCGCTTCCTATCGGAGAAAAAAACTCTCGAGATTGGTGAATCTCTACAAGATTCTCATTAGATTCTTCTTGCTATGCAAGATGAAATTTGAATCAATTCTCAAGAAATGAAGTATGGGAGCTAGTAAATAGACTTGAAAGGCACAATGTCATTGGAACCAAGTGGGTTTTTAAGAATAAAAGAGATGAAAATAACAACATTGTAAGAAACAAGGCAAAACTAGTTGCACAAGGTTATTCCCAAGAAGAAGGCTTGGATTATAATGAAACCTTTGCACTTGTTGCAAGACTAGAAACCATCGATTGTTTCTTGCATATCTTTGCCCACATGAAGTTCACAGATCATCAAATGGATATGAAAAGTGCATTTTCGAACGGTGTGCTTAAAGAAGAGGTTTATGTAGAACAACCTCCCGGTTTCAAAACAGAATGACCAAGTTTACAGTGCTCGAAAAAGCTTTGTATGGTCTTAAGCAAGCACCAAGAGCATGGTATGATACTCTTTCTCGGTTTTCATCGACCATGGTTTTTTCAAAAGAATGTTGATAGAACTCTGTTCGAGGATAGAAGATGGGGAAGATATCTTCTTGGTTCGGATATATGTTGATGATATCATTTTTGGATCCTCAAATCATCGGTTGTGTGAAAAGTTTACTACATCGATGAAAGACAAATTTGAGATGTATACATGATGGGGAGATGAATTTCTTTTCAGTCTTCAAGTGAAACAATCAAAGGAAAAAAAATCTTCATCAACCGTGCAAAGTACACCGTAGATCCGATTGCCAAGTATGATGTACAGAATTGCAATGCAGTTAGAATTTCTATGAATACTAACTACAAGATGGATCCTGATTCTAAAGGCAAATCAGTGAGTCATACTGATTATAGATGAATCATTGGATCATTGTTCTATCTCACGCAAGTAAGAGGTGGGATATAACATTTATTGTTGGGATATGTGCAAAAGATACCAAGCTAATCATAAGGCTAGTCACATGGAGGTCGCAAAAAATCTTGAAGTATCTCAAGGACCATGATGAATAGAGGATTATGGTATCCACCGATTATAACCTTGAATTAACTTGTTCTTGGGGATTTCGATTATGGAGGTTCGAGAAGTGACAAGAAGTCCACTTCAGGAACTTGTCAATTCTATGAAGTAAGTCGATATCTTGGTTTTTCAAAAAGACAGACCAAGAGTAACCAAGATCTTATTGAAATTTGAATACATGGTTGCGGCAGGAAGTTTCGGTGCTCGATTCTTTCGCTCAGACAACAATTAAGGGATTATAAAGTTGTAGCTAATGAAGTACCAATATTTTGTGACAATAATAGTGTCATTGTTATTTCACAAAATTCTATATTTGACACCAGATGCAAGCGTGTGGATATCGACATCACTTCATCGAGAGATCATGTCGAGAAAAAAGGACATAAGGATGGAGAAAATTCATAATCGATAAGATAGAGAATGATATCTTGACTAAACCTTTGGCTAAATCAAGATTTCATGAACTTTTAGTTGAATTAGGGATGTTAGATCGGGTATATAGAGTAAAATAAAAAAATTGAAGGTTTTCGGGATGCATGAAGTTTTCTCGAATTCTACCGAGAAGCTTCGGGATAAAATGAAAATCTCGAATCGAGTCTCCGAAACTTCAGATTCTTGAAGGTCAAGATTTCAAGAAGATATCTTGAACCCATTCAAGATTCAAGATCATCGTCGACATTTTATCAAGGTCAAATGCTCAAGAAGACCGACAGGGGAAATTAGTCCGAAGAAGTAATGACTACGCGATTTCATTTATTGCTTAAGTGAAACTCAAGAATCATTCACAATAAATACAAAAAACCCGAGGAATGTTTTTGGGCGGGATCTTTGAAATTAGAAGAAGGTCAACAAGTCATTAAATGCTCGTTACATTTAATCACCAATCAAGTTAAAAAATGACTTACTTTTTAGGGGATCGACTTTTCACATACCCGATTAATCAAGGATTAATCTTAACCATTGCTTTTCACCTAACCGGTACGATTTCCCACGATCTCGAAGCTATATATTCCCCAAGAAGTCATTCAAGCCAAAATTTTATCAAACCCTTCGTTCCCAAATCCTCTGCAATTAAAATCCATTTGCCCAGAAATCTCCAAACCCTAAATCCCCAAATCTCTAAAATGGCTCCTACCATCTTCGAACGTTTGGCGAAACCAATAAACCTTGGTACGAAGTTCGTTGTCTCGCCGAAAGCACAACCAACTCTAAAAAGAAAGAGGAGGCTCTTCATATGATTCGTTTTGGTCAAGCTCACCCATCTAGTCGCAGTTGGTGACCGGACCAAATATACGCGAAAAGAGGTAATCGAATTCATCTGTAATATGAAGATAGATGAAGAGGATGGTATACACTCAAAGATTACTGTATCATATTTAGAGCACTCGTCTAAATACATCGATTTTAAGAGGGATTTGTATATAGTTCCGAAAAATTTAAACGATGTTTTTGAGCTTTGTGATAGAGAGGATCTCTTTGTGTATATGTCGGGTAGAGAAGCAGGAGTATTTAGATAGGATTCTTCGAGAATCTGTAAAATTTGAGGCTACATCAAGATAAGAGGCATTTGAAGCCACAATATAGAGTGTTGTTGGATATTGTGAGCAAATGCATCATGAGCCATTCAGGGAGTTTTGAGCAAATCAGTACCCCGAAGCTCAAATTGATGGCGGCGATCGAGGCATCACCCACCACTGACTTCAATTGGCTCAAATTCTTGATTCAGGTGGTGACGGAGCAAGCCAAGGTCTTCAAAAAGGTTGACGGGGCTATTTCGATTAAAGGCAAGATCCACCATGCAACCAAAATAACATTTATTTTGGAGATGTGCAGAGAGGAGGAGGATATCTTCGCCAATTCGACCCCATTCCCCAAGTCCAAGGTGCTATTCAAGCCCATTGCTGTGAAGAAGCAGGCCATCAGAGGAAAGAAAGAGAAGAAAGTGGAATCACCGATTGCGGCTGCCAAAAAGGAAACCCAACATGCCAGAAGGTCTTTGTTGGAAGGAAGCTGAGCATGGCGAGAAGAAGAAGAAAGAAAAACCCTCATTTCCCAAGCGCCAAAAAAAGAATGGTGGTTCTCACAGATGATGATGGTGAAGGATTCTAAAGAGATTCAACCCGGAGAGCCAAACCGCCTCGTGACATCGCCATTGGAAGTTTTTGGCTCAGTGTTATCTCTAAGACATTGCGAACAGATCGGCGAGCGTGTCTTCTCGAGGTGCTTTGAGACATCGCCAAGACAGATAAAATTTCTCAGAAATTTTTAAAGGAGCTCGAGCCCAGAGATTCCTCTTGAAGAAGTGCTTGCTCGCAGGCCAGAAGAGCCAACTCGTCGAGTCGGGCCGAGATCACGCTACCAGCTCGTAACCCACTCAGATGCAAATCGAGGACCGATCAACAACATTCAGAGGTCATTGAGACCAGAGCAGCCTTTAACATTGATGAAGCTCCCCGAGTGATCTACTTTTGATCCTCACCGGCGTTTCAACCGAACCTCGATAGCCCGAGAATGGCGGCTAAGTCAAGAAACCGAGTGGGAGGAGCAAGGGAATCTGTTCATCCTGACCGCTACCCCGAGCTCATTTTCATTCCCTCGATCCGCAAGATATCTTCTTCAGATTAAGGTCGACGGTGTTCATCCTCAATCAAACTCTTCCAGAGATGCTTAACATCACAGATTCGGCGGAAGACCGGTGAACGAGGAGATAAAAATTTATCCCGACCGAAGTTCTCGTGGATTCGCGAAGACAAAGCTCGGATGAAAAATTCAGATTTTGACGAATCGGTTCAAGAAGATAGCCGGAGAGCGAGAGCTATCGGTTGGTGCCCCTAGCAATGGAGACAAATCTCAAGATGGGGACCAACGGGGGAGATCTTGAGGATCGATCTCGAGATGGAGAAGGAAACTTCGGTGCCGATCAACGAAATCATTCAACCTCGACCGGTTAAGCACTTCGAAACTTTTTCGCACTTATCACAATTATGCCAAAGTTAATGTTTTTTATCTTTAACTCTGAATTGTCTGATAAACAAACTAAGGCTCAGATGGAGATTGGAGCTCAGGATGAAGGCGATCTTTCAGTGCAGACCGACCCTCAGGTTGTGTCTGAACCTCAGGATGATCAATCAGCACGAAGGTTGCAGAATGTTCCTGAGATCGACCTCACTCCCTTGATGGAGAAGCTTGAGAAGGTTGAGCCAATGATGATCAAGATCACTCAGATGGAAGAAACATTGGCCAGTCAAGCTCAGAAAATGGAGAATCTTAATCACTCTTCAGAACTGGTGCAAATTCAAGACACTCTGACCTCAAAGATGACCTCCATGGAAGACAAGCTGAATGAAAAATTTGGAGGAGTCAATCTTTGGTGATCTTTGAATCAAATGTAAGCACCTGCGAGACAACCAATTTCTACAGAGGTGAAATTGGCGAGAGAAGAATGAAGCGTCGATCAAATCCATCGTTGAGAAATGAACTCAATGCTTTCATGACCAAGATGACAGAGATGTTTAAAAAAAGCTCTCTCGGCCGCTTTGCTCATCTCTCCGAAAGAATTTTTTCGGCTAAGAACCACATCGTGAGTTTGGAAGATGAACAAGATCGAGTTAGCGGGGAGGTGCGTATGTGTGAGCAAAAAGCAATACCATTACGGACACAAAGACTCTCCAGGATTTCTTCCAAAGTACGTGCCAAGAAGGAAAAGGAAGGTGAAGACTTTGAAGTTATTGACCGCATTATGGAGAAAAAAAGGCTCGAAAGATGTTGAAATGTATATTCTATCTAAAACCTTGAAGGAAGTCGGCTAATCGAGAAGATGAAGTTCGCTTAAATTGGAGAAGTTTATCTACACTCGGGTTTCGGCGAAACCATGCTTTCGAAGTTGCAAGAGAGAAACCGAGTGGTAGAATCCAAGGTTGGAACAAGCCATTTCAATTCGAATTGCCTATGAAGAGGAAAGCCTTGGGCATTGTTGAACCCGAAAGTAAAGCGTCTTAAAGAACTAAGTCCCAAGGCAGAAAGTCGATGGAAGAGTTAGAAGAGTCCGCAGTCGCCAGAAGAAGAAAGTCTTCAACATCGAAGAATGCTCAAGACACCCGGATAATAAAGCTAAGAAAAATTTCTTCTTCACCGCGAGGCGTACTGCGGATCGAAAAGAAGATCAAGAGGAGCTGAAGCGAAGGAGTTGATTCAAAAAGTTTGCGAGCAAAAGGAAAGAGACATCAAAAGCACTGAAATGGCCACACGTTGATAAATGGATGCCTATCAAATTCAACGATGTGTGGGAAGAGGTCAAGAGAACCTTCTGGTTCTATTATGATGTGCTCAGGGAATGGAGAGGGGAAAACTCAGATCAGAATGAAGCATTCATTGAATATCTCCTAACCTTCTATCTTAAATATCTCCAAAGCTAGATGAACCTTGCGGATGAAGGAAAGGTGTAGATAGAAGCCCCCGGTCCATATACCTACCCTCCTCCAAGACTTGATAGTGGTCTGGTGAATGAAAAAGCCATTATTCAAGAGATTGCTCAATATGCTGCTCAGTTGGGTTTAACAGGGAACAGTCCGGATATCATTAAGGAAAGAGATGCTCTGAAGAATAGGTATTTCAGAATGTTCAACCTGGAAGTGTCCACTGATGAAATCGAAGAAAATGCAAATCAAGAAATAGAAGATCAAGAGCAAAAAAGAACTGAAGAGTTAAATCAAGATCAAGACTTACCTGAAGACTCTTGTAATCTTTCAATCTTTTTGTCTTTTATTTTTTTTTGCTTTGATAAACTCATTGTAAACTGTAAACTCAAAATCATCATCAATGAAGATTTATCATTCTTGCTCAAAAGATAATACCTCATTATCTTATTTACATGTCTTTTAAATTTGATATGCCTGTATGAATGTCTCTGAATTAATTATTTGAATATGAGGGATATTGATTAAGTATTTGGTGATGAATCCTTTGAGAGATTCATTACTGAAGAAATTGTTGAAAAATTCTATGTATGGAAATTGTTGGGAGACTTATTATTTAAGAGGGAAATTGTTGAAAATATAATCAATCTTATAATAGGATAAACTGAAACCTGAGCTTAGGTTAAATGTTTGTAACAAGATAGGTTTTGGCATCATCAAAAAGGGGAAAATTGTTAGGAGATGAATTTAATAAAGATATGATTTTGATTAGATCCCAAAACCCCTGAGTATGACATGTTCAGAATAATCTTGATAGTTGAGTCAGGATTCGGTCTTAGAGTATTCAGGATGATATCTGCAAAATGTATAGTCAAGAATATAGATCGATTAGGATTCAAGATTACGAAGAACTCGATAAGTTTATGAAGAAACCGAAGTTTGAAAGATGAAATCGAGAATCAAGACTCGCCGAGAAATCGAGAATCAAGACTCAAGAAGAAATCGAGATACCAAGACTAAGATGAAATCAAGAATCAAGACTCAAAGATGAAGACTCAAAGATATCACCAAGATACATCTAAAGACTCGTAAGACGTCAAGACTCGTAAGACGTCAAGACAAAAGATCAAGAATCGAAGATCAAGAATATCACGCACAAAGAATTATCAAGAGTAATGTCCGAATGCTCAAGATAAAACCTAAATGTTCCGAGGCAATCGAAAAATATCTATCCAAGGATTCAACATCAAGAAAACGCGATTACTCGAAGAATAGATATTTGCCAAGACATTCAACGCAGCAAAAAGCGAATTAAGACAAAAGTGTTGTTAAGGTTATATCAACTCGTAGATTGTAACCAAAAGAGCCGTTGAAAGAGTCTACCTTTAATCGGAGACAAAAGTCAAAAAGAGAAGACAAGATCGGTACCACATCGATAATCGACAAAGGATGTGTCGCCAAAAAAAGATGTCGGATGTACGAAGTTCCAGATCGCAAAAAGTGAAGGCCATAATTTAAAAAAGGTTATTGCCTAAAAACGTGTT
Organism: Stenogyne calaminthoides; assembly: GCA_037126765.1. NCBI lineage: Eukaryota > Viridiplantae > Streptophyta > Magnoliopsida > Lamiales > Lamiaceae > Stenogyne > Stenogyne calaminthoides. The sequence continues at coordinate 424,460 of JBBCBC010000010.1, forward strand.
AGGAAGTGTCAAACCTTAAATATAGTCGTTCTCACACACCATAAGAGGAAACTCACTTGAGCTATCTCTCCAACGGATAGTTTTTCAAGAGTGACCTTGGTGTATGCCTATAAATACTTGTGACCCTACATTGTAAGGTTTACGAAAAATTTGTAAAGAACTCAAGAGCTCAAACTTATTATTGCAAGTTGAAGCACCAAAAAAACCGAGAATTTCCCAAGTGCTTTATTTCAAGAGAGCTCACTAAACTAAGTCTAGCTTGATAAGATTTATCCAAAACTTAGTCGAGATATCCTAGCCTTTGCATTGTACTTCATTGTAAAGAATATCTCATCCTAATGAAACCAACCAAGAAACCCCAAACCCTCGGTAAGGTAGTTTGAGTGTGATTGTTGGTGAGAAGAGTTGTATAGAGTAAGTAAACCACATGGAGTAGTGAAAAGCTCCCAGAGGTGAAGTTAGTGTTCACGCAGGTAGTCCGAAAGCTTTGTTTGTGGTTGAGTAAAGAAACTACTGGAGGTAGTCGTAAAGCCAAGGTCGGTTGAGTAAGTAAACCACGTGGAGTAAATGTAAAGCCTCAGTACAAGTTGAGTAAGTAAACCACGCGAGATAATGTAAAGTTCGAAGTGATTAGTGAATTTCTCCGAGGATCGCAGAGAGTGGACGTAGGAGCTTGAGTCTCCGAACCACTATAAATAAATTGGTTGTTTATTGCTTTTATCCTCAGGCTTAATCGCTGCATTGACTTGAATTTGAAAGCATAATTTTCAATCGATATTCGGTTGGAATCAATCCACCGAAGTTGCATAAATCAATCACGCCTAATCACTATTCCATTCGGGAAGGTTTTCAAAGAAAGCTTTAAAACGAAAGTATAAACTAAGGCCAACCATTCCGCACATCCGAAAGTAGCTAGAAACGGATAGTTACCAAACCGAACTTACTCTTCCGAGGGTTGATAAGTTAGTTATCGACCCAAGTGACCTCGAAGAAAAAAAAATTTTAAAAACACTGAACATGTGTATTCCCCCCAATACACGTGTAAAACTCATTTGCACCGGGACCAACAGTTTGAGATTCCTTCGCAGATGTAGGGAATTTTGCCTAAAAGGTTGTAGCTTAAGATAGACAAGGTCACCCACTTCGAAACTGCGTTCCTGCCTATGCCTATCAGCAAACCCTTTCATCCTATCTTGAGCTTTGATGAGATTATCTCGAATCAACTCAGAAAACTGTTGACGTTGTTGAACTCAGGCAGTAGCATCTAGAGTCCAAATAAGATCCCATAGTCAGAGAAGGAGGAGGATATCCATACAAAGCTTGAAAGGGTGTTGTTTTCAAGCTTGTGTGGTAGTTGGTATTATACCAAAATTCAGCCAGGGGTAACAACTTCAGCCACTGCTTAGGTGTATCTTGAACCATACACCTAAGATAATGTTCTAAGCATTGGTTCAATCTACCGGTTTGGCCATCGATTGTGGATGATAAGTGAACTCATGGCTAGTTTAGTGCCCATGAGATGAAACAATTCTTTCCAAAAAGAACTTGAAAGATTTTGTCCCTATCGGTTAGAATCGATAGGTAGCCCATGCAACTTGTAAATCACATCCAAAAACACTTAGCCCTTTGTTTGTGCAAAGAAAAAGGATGAGAGAGAGCAATAAAATGTGAGTATTTTGTGAACCCGCCCACAATTACCAAAATAACATCTTTTCCCCAAGACTTTAGGGAGCCCTTCCACAAAATCCATTGATATATGGGTCCAAGCTTGAGAGGGAACCCGTAAAAAGGTCGTAGTAGTCAGGGTAAGGACCTTGATCGGGTTTGGCTCTTGCACACACATCACAACCTTGAATCCATGAATAACATCAACCTTCATCTTAGGCCAATAGAAAACCCTCTTCAACCTCATATAGGTACCTAAGGTGCGAATGGCCACCATAAAGCGAGAATGGTGCATCTCGTAAACAATTAGTTTCAAATCGAGAACATCTCCAATAACAACTCGCTTTTATACCTCACCAACCCATTAATCAGAACCGAGGATAACTAGAAGAGTCAATTGTCTTAGCAAAGAATGACCTTAGTAATGAAATCATCGATTTATAAGTAGATAAAACCCGATCAATCCACTTAGGTACAACAAAAGTAAGAGAAGTGCAAAGAACCTCAAGATTCAATCTTCTAGATAGAGCATCGCCTACATTGTTGTCGAACCTTTCTTGTCTTTGGATATCATAATCCAAACCCAAAAGCTTTGTGATCCACTTACATTGGAGAGAGTCATGATCTTCCGATCCAATAGATATCTTAGATCGTTGATCGGTCTTAATAATGAACATGTGACCTTGTAGATAATGTGTCCACTTTTTGGACAACCATTATGATGACCAAAAATTCTCTTTCATAGATGGATAGAGCACGGCACGGGACACAAAACCTTACTTTCATGAATGCCAAAGGCTTACACCTTTAAGATCAACACGGCTCCAATCCTCGTTCCACTTGCATCGGTTTCCACAACAAAAGGCTTAGTAAAGTCCGGTAGTAGGCAAGAAACGAGGCGTAAACCATAGCCTTCTTCAATTGAAAAAGCTAAATAAATCTCTCAATTCCAATGAAATCCATCTTTCTTGAACAAGGTGGTGAGTGGTTCCGCTAATAAGGCCATAGCCCTTGATGAATTTTCTATAAGAGCGGTCAAACCCAAAAAAACCCCTTAACTGTTTTGAGAGTTTTTGGAGTTGGCCAATTAACCATGCAAGCAATCTTTTCGGGATCTCAGAGCCACACTCATATGAGAAATAATATGGCCTAAATATTCAACTTCAAGTTGGCCAAAATTACATTTACTCCTCTTTGCATACAGTTGATTAGCCCTTAGGATACCCAAAACAATAGATATATGGTGTAAATGTTCTTCCCAAGTGGAGCTATAAACCAAAATATCATCAAAAAAGACCGTAACAAATTTCCTTAGAAAATCATTGAAAATTTGATTCATTAAGAATTTTGGAAAGTAAAGAGGGGCATTGCAGAGCCCAAAAGGCATGACTAAGAACTCATAATGGCCATTATGAGTTCTAAATCTTCATTAAAAACATGTGCTCTGGTTTCATTAAGATCTGAAAATAACCAGATCTTAAGTCAATCTTAGAAAAGAACCTTGCACCTTGTAATTCATCCAACAATTCCTCAATTATAGGAATGGGGTAGTTGTGTTTGATTGTAAGATCATTTAAGTATCTATAATCAACACACATCCTCTGAATTGTCCTTTTTCTTGACCAAAATAGTGGTGAAGCAAAAGGACTCGCTATGTCAGATAGTACCAAAGTGTAACAACTCTTTTGACTATCTTCTCAATTTCTTCCTTGTGGGAGTGAGAAGTCCCAGTAGGGAAACCGTTGTTTAGGAACACTTTTCGGTTTCAAGATGATTTGATGTTCAATACCCTTGATGGAGGTAATCATGTAGGCTTTTCAAAAATGTCAAGATAATCATCTAAGATTGCAGATATGTCTGGAATCACTCTCCCCAAAGAGAGAGTAGCCAAGTAGATCACATAGAAATCTTGGACAGCATTAAGGTTGTCCAAATGTAACATTTGGAAAAGAGAGAACTCAGAAATGAGTTGGCAATTCTCAGTGGAAGTAAGTGCCTATAGTTTAACCCTCTTGCCAAGTAATGACACTGTGATTGTCATGTGCTTGTAGTCCAATTCAATTGGGGTGCAAGATTTCAGCCAATTACCTCCCAAAATCAAATCACAACTTTCAGTATCCAATAATCTCAAAGGATATTGAAAATCATTGAATTGCATAGACCAACAAAAAGAATCCACCAGTTGTGAGCTGACCATCTTTTGCCCATTTGCCACCTTAACCAGAATAGGTGTGGTAGGAGAAAGAGGGCAGTTCAACTTTTTTGCAGTAGCTGCCTTAATAAAGCTGATTGTGCTGCCTGTATCAATCAATATATGAAGTGTATGACCCCCACAATCCCCAATAATCCTCATTGTAGTGACATCAGAAGTGTCTGACATAGCACTGTAGGTCATCTGAAACCTCTTCCATAAAGTATTTGGCTCGGGATCGACCCTCTTGTGTGACCTCGGAGGAACATAGTCGGAAGATTCATATGAAATGTCCTCACCAAAATCATGTAAGTAATATTTTGTTTACAACATGGCCCCTTGTAAACCGCTTTCATCACAATTATAACACAACCCTTTTCCTTCTACTTGGCCATTTTAAAGAGGGAGTAAGGAGTTTAATGGGAGGTTTGAGAGAGTTTAAAGGTGGTTTCTGTTGAGGAGGGATTGACAAATCAGATTTCTTCCAAGGAACAAAGTTAGGGTTAGGGTTAGGGTTAGGGTTAGGGTTAGGGTTAGAGCCCTTATAAGGAGGCTTGAACTTTCAAGTTAGAGTATCCATGGTATATTCCTGTTTCTTGCCCAGAATAATAACTTGCTGTAAAGAAGTGGGTGCAAACATATTTAGAGCAGATTGCAACTCAGGTATCAGCCCACTAATGAAGCTCTCCACAAAATAGTATTCAGAAAAATGATCACCCAATTTAAGAATTAAACTAGCTCTGAGTTCCTCAAACTTTTTCACATAATCCATATAAGACCCAGTTTGCTTGAGCTTATTAAACTCAACAATAATATAAATATCCCTTATCTCTTCAAATCTCACAGAAATTATCTCCACAAACTGATCCCAAGTAACCTCAGTAGGTTTCAAAGCAAAATTCTGAAACCATGACGCAGCTCTACCCTCAAAGTGAATAGAAGCAAGGTTAATCTTCTTAGGATCAGGAACATTAGGGATTAATTGAAAATAATTATTGCATTTCAAAACCCAACCCCTAGGGTTAGATCCATCAAATTTAGGGAACTCAACTTTAGGAATAGGGTTGTGAATGGAAATAGGAGTAGGATTGGGAATTAACCTTCCATTTGAAGAGTCAGAACCATGAAAGGCTGAGGGAGCCCCTGAAAAACCAAAATTAGGGCTTCCCAGAATAGAAGGGCCACTGCTAAGACCTTTTCCTCTATCAAAATTTTGAAACTGAAGCTGTAGGCCAGCCAAAACTGCAGTAACATTGTCAAACTTATCACCCAACATGGAAAGTTCTCCACTCATACCAACAAACTTGTTATCAACCTCTGTAGAAAGAGTATTGATAGCATCCTGCATTTTATCATCAGTAGCTTTCCATTTCAGGGATTCAGCAGTAAGAAGTTGCTCTAATTTCGTTTGTGTTTCTTGCAGGGCTTTGAAACGAGTGTTTTCAGCCATGGTGATGAGAAGAAACCTGTCTCTGGATACCAAAATGTAATGTACCGATATATATAGAATGTGATTATAATTTTTTGTATGATTTTCTGGATAAATGTACAAAGAACAAGGACAATATGAATAAGATAAGAATGATAATGAGAGAATGATGAGAGAAGATGAGAGAAGTGAGAGAAACAGGTGAGAAGTTAGAATATTTTTCTGCATAACAAAATCCTGCAACAAACCGTCCCTTAAATCAGAGAGTGGGGACCAAAGGGGCTCATTACAATTTTAGGAAAATAAAGATACAGAAAAACAATTAAATGAAATACTGGGCTGAACTGTAATTATTTTTGGGCCCATTTGTTGGCCAACTCTTCAGGCCCAATTCTCTTTAAACGCCATCTGAGGCTCAGATGAAAACCCCACCTGAGGTTCAGTAGGAAACCCCACCTGAGGCTCAGTTGAATACCCCACCTGAGGCTCAGTTGAATACCCCACCTGAGGTTCAGTAGGAAACCCCACCTGAGGCTCAGATGAAAACCCCACCTGAGGCTCAGTCGAATACCCCTCCTGAGGCTCAGTAGAAAACCCCATTTGAGGCTCAGACGAATACCCCACCTGAGGCTCAGACGGAAGCCCTTCAGGCTCAGTATAAAACCCCTCAGATATCAACAATTCGTACTTTCCCTTTTTATTAACTTCAGAAAACCCTAACACCACTTCTTCCTCGTTAGTTGCAACATCAAGTGGTGGTGTGAGATTAATGTCTATGACACTTTGATTATATTATTCGGTTTACTTTGTTTGAAACATACACTACTATCAGTTATTCAATAACGCATACTATTTCTTTAGAAGTCAAGAGTATCTGGAAATTACCAGCAAATCCTAGAGCATACTGGTCTGATGGAATCTCTTTAGCAGGCACAAAAGTTACAGAATACCTGTCATTGTGATGAACCATGTGATGAACCATGAAATGTACGTTATTGGCAATTTCTGAATCGCAGTGCTTATAAATCACCCTTTCTTTAAGAAACACGACATCACAAAGGCCGATAAAATTAAAAGTTACTAGGAAACTTTCAGAGCACAACCAAAGATGATCAAGCTATTCCATCATGATACATTTAAGCATGTTAGATTTCAGCCTCAAGCATAGTTCAATTGTTCTGAAAAGGGGGAAAAAAAGTATCCCTCCCCTCGAAAAACGCTATTTGCATTCCTCAACCGTACCTTGAAAATAACTACCATGAATCTTCTGGGAGAAATATCAAATTTGAAGTTCAATTTTTCAAGGCCTCAATTGAACTATAGGAAGTCGAAAGCTTGAATCAAAATGAAATTCCATTTTCTCTAGAAATTAGGGTTCCCTAAATACAGGGCAAGTTAATTCAACCTTTTATTTCCCATTAAATTCAACTTCTCGTTCCATTGAAATTCACTGCAATTTCATTCTATTTAATCAAATTCACGACTTCATACTGATGAATCAAAATTACCTAAATACAAAAAAGTAAATCGACACTAAACAATTTGCGCATTAAATCACATAAAAATAGCGAAAAGAAAAAAAAGGAAGAAATCGAATTAAATACCCAGAGACAAGGGCGCTGGTGGCGAGGCGAAAGAGGAGAGCAAGAGAAGCCCCCAAAATATCGAAAACTTTATCGGGTCGAACCGAAAAGGGTTTGGGTTTCGGAGCTTTAAAATTGGGCGGCAAGGATATCGAGGTCAAAGGGGTTTCTGAAGTATTTGCTGATGACTTGACGCTTAATACTCTGTGGTTGGTTGTTGTGCGTGTCGATACTGGCCGGAAAATTGGAGTGGGACTGAAGTTCAATATTCCGGCCATGGTGTCCGGCGCAAGTGCGAAATATTGGTGGCTGCGTGATTAATTAAGTTTTTAAGTCGAAGCAAACACGTACGTGTGGCCTCAAACTAGACACGTGATATAGTTAATAACCAACCAGACTTCGTATCACAAATTAAAAGGAAAAAACTGATTTTGAGTTTCATTTTTCTCGCGCAAAAAATTAAAAACTAACAATTTTTATTATTTTTTAAAAATTTACTTTCTGCTGTTTTTTCACGGCATAAATGATAAACCGGGTTTCCTGAAAGAAAGAAAAATGCCACTTAGTAGTGTTTGAATCACTTAGGCCATATTTGTTTTCAACTTAAATGGGTGGGGTAAATTCGAATGGAGATAAAAAGTGGATGAGACAAATTCTATAAATAGTAATCTTTGTTTGTTTGATGTTGAATGTGGTAGAGGTAGATGAGATTTTATGTCAAATTAATATTTTTTAATGATAATTATGTATTATTTTATTATTGTTAGTTAATGAGTTAATTGTTATTATATGAAAGAAAAGTGTAAGAAAAGTATGAGAAATAATGAATTGCATAAAAAAAATTACTCCCTCCGTCCTATTTTTTATTATCCGGTTACTGTAGACACGGAGATTAAGAAAAAGTAAGAGATAATAGTATTAAATAGTGTAAAGTGGATAAAGTGAGTTTGGTGGAGGGAAATAATAGTATTAAATATTGTAAAGTGGGTTTGGTGGAGATAAATAATAGTATTAAATAATATTGAAAGTTATTTTATTTCCTTTTTAAGAAATGTCCAAACAAAATTAGGACGACTATTTACGGACAATCAAAATTAGGACAGAGGGAGTATGAAAGATATTGAGTTGGTGTAAAAAAAATAGTGATATGATAATTTTAGGATGTATGTGTATAACTTGGATGGATGTGTTATATATTTGAATAAATGATTGAATGTGCGAATCTGAAAAACGATCGGAATGGGGGAAGCCCATCCCCATCTGGATCTCCCCATCCTAAAACAAACATCGCCTTAAGTAAGTGAGCAATATAAAGGCTCGGGTTACTCACATCTCCATTTTTGGTAAATACACCGTGTAGATTAGAACACCTATCAAAGGATTAATACACTTCCCATCAGTACCAATTTTAGGAGTGTCACTTATATAACTGAAGAGTGTGACTGTTTACTATAAAGAGTATTACTCATAAAAATGAAGGGTGTGATAAATATTACAAAGAAAGAGTGTGATGTGATAATCAAGAGTGTGACCTATATTCTTAAAAAAAACAGAATCGTAATAACTAAAGTGTAAAAAAAAAGGTTTAGGTTTAACACAAAGATACCAACTCATAAACATTCTTTGGTTTGCCCTTTTTTCTGTAAGAGATTCATTTATGAAAGTAATGAATTTTTGGTATAAAAACTAAAAAAGAAAATAATTTCATGAGTTATTTTTTTCAAAAATTTATTAAAGGATGTTGCTCGTTTTATTGAGAATCTGATTGATCACATAATTTTTTGCCTTTGTTTTATTATTATGTGTGATCTCTTGTGAGACATGTGACATGTGCAAATTTGGGTAAATTACAGTTTAGTTATAGTCAAACATGTTGCATTAACTTTGAATTTGATTTTGTGATCATTGTCACAATATATCATAGTATTTTATTAACAATTATTATCATATGTATAATAAAAAAACTTAAGGTAAATTAAATATTTAAGTTGAATAGCATCATTTTATTCTCTTTCACTTTCTAAAAATAGCTAGGTTGAATTAAATCTCGGTTCACAAGTCATAACAACGAAATTAATAGTATAATGATAATGACCCATCACGTTTATCATCATGTATTTTCATTTTCTCTTGATAAAGACAATATGCTTTTGTATGAAAGCACTAATGCTATTGACAATGATTTTAATAAAACATATGTAGATATATATAGATACATAAATATATGGTGAAGAGGGCAATAAAAAGGATCATCTTTAACTAAAAATATTTGGTTCCCACAAACTAATTTGGAACAAATGCTCCCCAATCTAAAAATTAATCCCAAAAACCCTTTAACTTGTTCAAAGGATTCCAAATTTATAAGTTCCTAAGTCTCATCTATCATGCTCATGTTTGTGCTACCACCTGGATGTTGACACCCAACTCTTTTCAATAAACAAACCCCAGTTTATCTTCTCCTCTCTTTATCAATACTAGTGCAACCCATTAATATTCTACCTAGTTCGACTTACTTTATTTTGTTTTAGCACAATAAGCATCACACTTTGTTTTTTTTTTTTTTTTAAAGAGTTGCAATTTATACATATGTAAGGAGGAAACAATCCTGTATTTGAGGATTTTGAAGCTATATATATATATATAGAGGGATTTAGGTAAATTTTTGCAAATTAGTTCAGTCTAAACTTGATAAATAATAATGAACAAAATCAAATTCAAACATAATAAAATTATCTCCAGTCTCTTTACATTGAAAAGAATATTTTCAACGACAAAAAATTATTTAATTAAAATTTTATGGGTCAAAATTGCATCATACAATTAATGCATAAAGTGTTACTCTAATAGGAGAGGATCGAAAAGGACACACATCTCCATTCTCCACCTACGAAACCTATGGTAGCATTATCAATTGTGAAAGAAATGTATTATGAGTGTCGGGAATTCATTTCATTTGAAACTCGGGGCATGTTTATTCTGATTTTATATCGAATTGAACCAATGTTGTTTTCGAAGTTTGTTGATCTTAATATTTAGATGCATTATAAAACAAATATTTATTTGAAATTTTACAGGGTATAATTATACTAAAATGACGTCACATCACATAAATGTCAGAAAAATGTGTAGTGTTATAAAAAAATGTTTAAAATTTTGTGTTTACAATTTAAAAGAAGTGGTTAAACTCGAAATACACATATTTGTCACTTGAATCTCATGTTCAGACTGTAAAACACAGAGGCAAACATATTATGTAGAGCTAGCAACATGCACGCAATTTAACTAAGTGATTCCTGCAATTCCAAAAGTACAAGCAAATTAGCAAAGAATAAACAATATATTATAGCAAATTAAGAGAGGATATTGATATAGGAAAAATCATTGATTATGCTTTGATTAAGCATCTGAAACTCTGTTCAGCCCATGAGAATAAAGAATGGATGGGGAAATTTGAGAACCCATTTTTTGTGGCCTTGAGTAGCCACGAATTTAACCCAAAATTCTTACACTATGGAGAATACGCCTCATCGCCTTTACTTTGAGTTAAGATTCTTAAATTCCATCCCAGAGTATGTCTCTTTCAACTAGCGAGATTCTAATTCTCAAAAAAAAATAAAAATTTGTAATTATGTTATTTTAAAATATGTTACGTGATTTATCTCCCTCAACATATATTCAAGGACGGAGACAACGGGGGCCTTGGGTGGATGGATGAATTCATTTATTAAGATCCTTAAACTCATGCTCCAGCATAACTCAAGTGGTAGAAAAGTGAGAGCGTGAATCTCTCAGTTGAGTTGAAATCTACGGTTAGATTCGAAATCTGCAATAACACATGAAATATACCTCATCACTTAGTTCTCAATTTTGCTCTTTTGAAGCAAATTATGTGATTTGTCTCCGGCACCATGTACTTTAGGACAAAGACGGTAGAGTCTCGAGTGGGTTGATCCTTTTATTAAGATTTTAAAGTTATATGTTTCAGTATAACTCAAGTGTAGAAAAGTGAGAGTGTGAATGAGCACTTCTGAAGCAAATCACGTGATTTATCTCCCACACCATATACTCCAAAACAAAGACGATGGGGCCTGCGTCGATCCCTTTTTAAGATTTTTAAATTACATGCTCCGACATAACTCAAATGGTAGAAAAGTGAGAGTGTGAATGTCTCTCAACTGAATTGAAAACTGCAGCGTGATTTGAATTCTGCCAAAAACATGAGAATTTAATTCTCAATTCCACTCTTTTGAAGCACATTATATATGAGATTTATCTCTCACATCGTATACTCTAGATCAAAACCGGTCCAACATTTTGAAGAGCCTAGTTCGAAAAAAGGATAGAGACAACAGAGCCTCGGGTGGGCAAATCCCTTCTTAAATGCTTAAATTTCATGCTCCAACATAGCTCAAGTGATAAAAAAAGTAAGAATACATATTTTTTTCACCTGAGTTGAAAATTGTACCGATATTCGAATGGTGCAAAAAAACATGAAAACTTAATTCTCAATTCTACTCTTCTAAAGCACAAAGTGTATTTTAGAACACAAATGAAATAATATAAATGCTTTTTCTTTTTTTTTTAAATTGGGGCACATCAATTTTTTTTTTTAAACACACTTCTACCCCAGTATACTCCAGAATCTAGAGACGGTGGGCCCTCGGGTGGGCCAATCCCTTTTCTAAGATTCTCAAATTCCATTCCTCAGAATCTCATCACTTTTCCATCTGCATGGGCCCCCCTATGGAATAACATTCCGTGGTCATTTCTATCCCTCTGATATTTTGGACCAATAGGACCGCACGCAGTCAACTAGCCGCAGCCAATCACGAGCCAACATCACTTCTACCTAATGATTGAAATATCCATACATTTGATTCTGTAATAAGATTCTTTTTTTCTTTATCTCCATGCATGCATGTTAATTTACGTAGAACCGAAGATAAAACAGCAGTTTGTGCAGAATTTAAGTCAAGTAATTAAGGGTTTAGGTGTTGCCATGCAAAATTGGGTCGACACACTGAATCCATGCATTTTCTCTTGCAAATCCCCACACAACAATACTTTTCGAGGAGACTTACTAATATTTATATTTCAAAATTGTAACTTATTAATAGGTTGGTTGCATATATAGGTACATTAGCATTTTTGCATACAATTTTAGCTGTATATGCAATTATGTTTGGACCTATTAGTAATTTGCATAAAAAATGTGTACCTATTAGTAATTTTTCCTAACTTCTTATGATGCCGTGGGTAAGCGATCAATATGTCAATTTAAATTGAGATGAAAAGGGCAGTTAGTAGTATGACAAAAAATTGTATAGACCTGGTTCATGTTATGAACCTTGTTTTTAATTCATGTCATTTGACTCTACCCAGGGTATAATACGGATCAAGTTTAGTGGTTTAGAAAAATGCGTTGAAAATAAGTGAAGTGATTCAAATAATTCAGGTTCATAGCATAGACCTGGTTCATGTGAGACCAACTCTAGTAGTATTCACAAGAAACCAATATACATGCTGACAGAGAATGAGGCGACAGGTTTTTTTCCCTATTTAATGTCATAAGTTTATAAATTAGATAAGTAGTATGATAGGTGGGAGTGACACATATTGAGTTATATTCTATCCACATGCCAGCAAAACTATCGAGGAATTTTTTTCTTTACAGCTTTGCGTAAAGGTGTTCTACAGATTCCTCTAAACTGCATAAAATATCCTAACATATCAGAATCAAATGATCTTTCCTCAAAAGCTTAATGCTCCGAATATCATTCATTTCTCTTCCAACATCACACAATATTCAGTATAGTTTTAATGGGAACAATTAATTAGTCTATTGGTTTCTGATTTCCTGTAATTAGGCTCAATCGTTCTGCTATAAATGCCTACTTTTATTAACAGACATGAATTCTACAAAGAACTGTCTCATCTTTGCCCATATAGCAAGCACTGAGTACATATTTCACTTACTTTTAGTACAAGGGCCTCAATTAGTTGGGGCCAACTTCTTGATGCCATATGATCAAGATCGTATCAAAATGTTTAACTCAAGAATCAGTAAAAAAGTAACAGAGAACTGTGAATACTTGAGTTTTCAAGATCATATATACCATTACATCGATCCGACCTAATCATTAGACCCCACAGTTTCTACAGATTAAGTAAGAACAGAGCAGCATTTGTCAAGAAAAAAATTATTCATCATTTTTTTACCTTTTTCTATTAAACGTATTACAAGCTAAGCAGGTAGATGCTTTAGTCAACAGAATCTTTAAATTCTTCCCAAAAAAAATAGAAAAAGAAGAAAACTAGTTTCCAAACATCATAGATAGTGGATTCTTCCAATCCACATCAGAGGAGAAAAAATTCACCATTCAAATTCCAAGAATAAGATTCTCATAACTTTGCAGATGACAAATATGAGTGCACTAAAAAGAAAAAGACTAAGGTGGATCTATTCTTGTACCTATTTGTAAGGTGTTAAAATTTTCAACAAAGTTCATATATAGTGAAAGAAGAATTTTAAACATGGCTAGTGCACCTGTCTGAGAATAGAAAGGGAAGTTCCAAAGGGGCAACGGGCCCCACCAGGCCAACATCTGTTGGATCTAATGTCCTGTTGTTGGCCTTGTTCAAGATTCTCTACATGGTTATAAGACACATCAGGGGCTCACAAATTTCAGCGTAAAAAACGTTCAAGAAAGAAACAAACACAAGTAGTAGCGTACTAGAATGTATCATAATCATCATCAAGGAAAGAACAGTACTCAGGGCTCGACCAGAATGTCTGAAAGGCACTTGTTTCTGAACGGGTCTGGAGATTCGGGCCTAGTGCTTTCGACTGATGCTAAACCGAGGCTTAAGTGGACCCCAGATCTTCACGAACGGTTCATAGAGGCTGTGAATCAACTTGGTGGAGCAGAGAGTAAGAATATACATACGGGAAATGTTTAATGTTTAGATAATGAGGCATTCGATTATGTCTGATAACTTTGTTTTATTGCAGAAGCTACTCCTAAATCAGTTTTGAAACTTATGGGAATTCAAGGGCTTACCTTGTACCATCTCAAGAGTCATCTTCAGGTAAATCCCCAATCTGCTGAAAAGCAAATGACATTCAATGTACAAAAAGTGACTCAAATTTTCTCTTGTTTACAGAAATATAGACTAAGTAAAAACCTTCATGGACAAGCTAATTGTGGAAGCAACAAAGCTGGTAAGAAATCCTATACATGTTTTAGTCCTATTTCCGATATGCTTTTTTGTGTATATATTGCTTAGAGTTGAGACTGATTGCAGTGACAGGAGATAGAATGTCTGGGGCGAACGGGACACAAGTCAACAACCAAAATACAACGAACGAGGCAAATAAGTAAGAAAAGGAAAAGCAAACAATCTTATAATTAAGCATATGTTATTGTGAGAGATGACACTGATACTATATATGATGTTTGTATCAGAAATATGCATTTAGGTGAAGCTATACAAATGCAGATCGAAGTGCAACGAAGGCTACACGAACAGCTTGAGGTAAACATCTCCAAAAAGTTCTCACACTTGTAATATTGAAACAATGAAACAATTAATTTCACATGACTCAAGATTACGAAAATGTTTATAACAAAGATTGGTGTTCTTCACATAGGTGCAACGTCATTTACAGCTGAGAATCGAGGCGCAAGGAAAATACTTACAATCCGTCCTAGAGAAAGCACAAGAAACACTTGGAGGCCAAAATTTGGGAACAATCGGACTAGAAGCTGCTAAAGTTCAATTATCCGATCTGGCATCAAAAGTGTCGACCCAATCTCTAAACTCTGCATTTCCAGGAATAAAACAAGTCTCAGATTTATGCCTACACCACAAAACAACACAAGCAACAGATTGTTCAATCGAAAGCTGTTTAACATCGTGCGAGGGTTCAATCAGGGATCAAGAGCTCTACAACAATCTAATCGGTTTACAGCCCGTCAATTTGAGAACATATACGGAGGAAAAGGATAGCGACAACGAACACAAAATCGATCAACTAATTAAATGGAACGAAGATATGAATGAAAATAGACAACTTTTAAGGGCAACGAACGAGAAGGGGTTTTTGCGAGAATCCAATTCCAGCAATTTGTCGATGAGTATAGGGATTCAGGGAAGTGACTGGAACGGAAATGGGAACTTTCTAGAAGAAAGGTTCAAAGGGAACGAACCGGATGTCAAGTTCTTCGATCCGGACATCGATGTGATGAATTTGGAGAAGCGGAAAACGACGTCGTCGGAGATGAAACTGCCATTCTTTTCTAGCAAGCTTGATCTGAACACGGATAATGAAAATGATGCTGCTTCGAGCTGCAAGGAATTGGATTTGAACGGTTTGTGTTGGAGCTGAAATTAGGATGAATTGTGTTCATCATTTTATATCGTTTGAAATAATGAACGCTACGGTAGATTATTTGATTGAAGCAATTGTTTAGCTATGAACGAGGCTTATGTATGTAACAATTTTCCCACCATTTTCTTCTTTTGTTTACAATTGATCTTTTTTTTTTTTTCTCTCAATTTAGGTAATCAATTGCAATAGTTTACTAAGATAATCAATTACAATATTTTCTCCAACCACCGGGCACATGGCAATAATTTTTCATCTCACTGTAGACCGGAACTACAACCACCACAAGAGGGGACTATCCAAGACTGCAACTCGGAACCGCAACCGCAATCACCACAATAGAAATAACATCACCCCACCACAGGAGGAAATAAATTTTTTCTCTCCGTGTCTCGAATCCAGGACCTCATGATCATAAATGGTGGAGGTCAAACCAGTTGAGCTATCCACGCTCGACAATCTGTTGGGGTTGTGTTGGCTGGATAATGAAAACGTCTGTGAAGTTGGTTAAGTGCTATGGTGACTTAGTATCACTATTTAACATATCTGTTTAGCATGTGAAGTATCACTATTTAGTGATTTTGAAAAAAATATCACATAAAACTAAATATTTTTTTAAATGGTGATACTTTATATACTAAATAATGATACATTATATACTAAAAGATGATAATTTAGAAAAGAAAATTCACGTGATTATGGTTAAAATCTTATTATAATAGGCAATTTATCTCGTGTTATATTCAATTTAACATATACCATGCTTGCTAATCCCCTATCCCCTGTTCCCTATTAAACTAAAGGGAGTTTATTTAGATGATGTGTCAATTTTACATTAATTTGATTTTTTTTAACATACAATTTTTTTACTTTTTTATATTTAATACAAGAGTTTATGATTTCACAATGGGCGTGAGCTAAAATTTGCTATCTATGTGAGCCGTTTTCCAGAAACATGCCGTGATCTGAAAAAGAAAAAAATAAATGCGGGGGGTCCTCCAAATCTCAAGGAAATAAAATTGCGCCACGATTTGAATGTGAGATTGACTCTTTCCAGAATCCAGACCTTTGGGTAGTCTTTTTTTGGTAATTTAATTTTGATGTGGGCTGGACCTGGCTCAATAAGTTCAGTTTTGACCCGAGTTACACAAAATATAATAAATGAAATACGACCGTAGATGAGAATATCAATATGATATGAGATGAGACCCCGTGTCTCGTTAATTATACGTATTTTAAGGGTGGGCTTTCCATCTTGTCAATTTCATTATTAGAAAGCCCATCGCCCTCTATATACCAGTGGGCCTATGATAGTTTATGGCTGGCCCAGTATTTTATACGTGGGTATTTATTAAAGCGATAACAGAGAGGCTTTTGTAATGTGTGTGATTAGTGATTACAAATAAGTATTGTGCGTCCCTCTAGGGCGGTTAGGCTAGTTTTTTTTTTCTTAAACAAACTAAAAAAGCTTTTTAAACAAAACCGCAAATAAAATATATACTCCAGTCAAAACATACTGTCATTCAAACTAATTTTTAAATTCTTTTGAGCTCTTGAGTATTAAGTATATGATTTTATCTCAACGTAAACCATAATTTGTGAATGAGTAATAAAATATTTTCAAATGATCCGAAACAATCGGATGATAAAGGAATCTACACTCGCTAATGGCATATCAATTTTCGTACAAGATGCCACAATATTTCGTGAGTAATATTGTTAAGTTAATCGATGGTATAAAATTCTACTCATGGAAGTGGATTCGTACTCACTACTCGTTATCTTTTGTGGTTCCATTTTGTAGTTGGGAGCGTCAACCTTTAGAGTGCATTCCGTCTAAGTTGTAGGTGCTTGTTATATACTTTTGTCAGGATTTATACGTTATTCATTAAATATATTTCATCTTTTTTTAAAAAAAAATATTGTTAAGTAAATCATATTCAATAAATGCAGGCTGAGATGTTAATTAATGACAAGCAAATTATTATTAAACCAGTAAAGAAACAACATTAATCATGAACTTTGTATAAATAAATAAATTAATTAATTAATATACTCCACCACCTATGGTGACTTAATTACTTTACTTAAATAATAAATTAAACCCTCAATGAAGTAATATCTTCTTCTCAACTCTCAAATGATGAAAGTTGCACACAACAAAGGCATGCAGCATGCAGCATGCACCACTACACAAGATCAGCAATTGCAAAGTCGTATTTTACTCCTTTATTGCAAATTAATCATTTTCATGACATTTTCATATATTTATAATCAATTATCTAATGAGTAATCACACACACAATTACACACAGTGTCCATCGAGAAGTCCACGTGGCGGCGACCGCCCAATGCCCGGAGGCTTGGTCCAAAAGGAGCCGATATTTTTATGCAAATAAAATCTACTTCCACCCCCCACCCAGCCTCTTTGTAGATTTTCTTCAGTGTGGGTGGTAAAAGTAGATAGAGACACTTTGTGGGGGTATATTTGTCCCAATTTAACAAATTCTGCCTTTGAATTTCCATTTTCGTAACTAGTTGAAAGGTTAGAAAGATAGGATAAATTGCACTCTTGCACTGTACTTGGACAATATATTGCTTTCAATTTCATCATGACTTAGGTCACATTTCCACTTTAATTTTTTTTTTAAATTTTAATTTACTCGTTTTGGAACAGAGTTGCCTTTTCAATTTCCCCTTCCTAGTCACCCTTGGAGTGAGGGGAAAGGTTTGATACGGGAAAGATGGTATTTTTATTAACTTTTATATAAAGTTATGATCGAAATTTGAGGGTATTAAGAAAAAAACTTAGACTTCAATTAAATTGATAAATACAAACGTAATGATATCACATGACATATTTTCTGATTTCAATCAAATTGAGAAATACGCTTATGTAGTTAAAAAAAAATTAAAAAAGTTCTGCATATTACTAATAAGTAATAACACATGCATGACATATTTTCTGAGCTTAATCCATTACTTTATATTCAACTTAGCCATCATCTCAGCATCTCTAAAAAGGTTTAAGAGAGTACTGAAGTCGACTCCCAAACGTTGTATTTTAATTAATTTATTTGATGGCAAAATAATTCTACATATTAGTAATAATGTAATATCACATGACATGCGTACTTTTTGAGCTTAATCCATTAATTTAGAGTGAAGCAAGATTCAGGCACACCATCAAACAAAATTAAAGACGATGATTCAGAACGTTTGAATTTCAGATGTTATCGTAATAATTTAACTAATTTGCTCTATCAATTATTAAAAATATCTAGTTTGCCACTTCTTTTTTAAAGCCAAAAAAAAGGACGATCTTATCATATCTCACATATCCCAGCTAAATCTACAAGCTGAATTACACCACAATCGCAATTGCACAAATGTAATGTTATAATTCGTTAAACCTAAAGGCTAAACCTAGGTATCGATATTTTGTTGGTCACCATGCATGTTGGAATCTTTGTCCGTTTTACCAATTCATACTGCATGTATGTACATGATGAAGCCTAGCATCTACTCCACTATAATATTAATTTCATCTTCTATTTATTATTTTAAAAATCAAAATATATGATCTATAATGTCATTTATTATCGCTACAAAAAAATCAAGATTTGTCTACGAAATTTTTCAAATGCTACGAAATTTTTCTACAACAATAATTTGGTCATTAAAAAGTGAGAATTGTCTAAAATTTGTCAACCAATTTTTAGAATAATCTATAAAAAATTACATACATAAATAATTTCCTAGGCAAATATATTAGCTATGAATAAACTGTCTACACATTTTTTTAATTTCCGTAAGCAAGCAAATTACCTGCACAAATAATTCTCTAGACAATTTACATTTCCGTACATGGACAATTATACTTGTAGTTTAAAAATAGCATACAAACAAACTATTAGGGAACTATATAAAAATGAATTAATTCTTCACATTTACAAGCTTGAGCTTTTAGATGAGATTAAATTCTTACATGGTATCAAAGCCTCAGGCTCACTCCCTCGTCCTGGGTTCAAACCCGGCTGACATCAAAAATTATACCCACATTTTATTATACAATTGTTGGGTCTCTTCTTCTTCCCAATGATGGAGTTGACAACTCAGAGAATAACCCAACCCACAAGCTATTAGATGAGACATAGTTCTTACACAAACTTACCTATAAATTACAATTTCGTAGACAAATTTACATATATGAATGAAAACTTCTATATAATTGAAAAAATTTGTAAGCAAATCGTAGATAATAAAACTATTTAAGGACGAAATTATTTTCGTTGGAACTTTCGTAGGCATGTTGAGAACTTTTATAGGCAATTCTCTATTTTTTTTTTTAGCGAATGCTGTCGAGTGATTACGTACTTACGTTGAATTTGTATGAGGAGATTAAAAAAATACAATTAGTAGTACAAGAGTGTGTATTTGTATATTAAATAAAAAAACCATAACTATATTAAAGACTTTATTTTTCAAAAATTAAAACCACAATTTATGTTCAATAACCATTTTGGTTATTTAATTAATTTATAGAAAGGAACACTACAAATTGACCGATCGTAATAGATGAAAAAGTAGCTTTAATAATTTCATTTAGACCTTTTTAGAGCAAAATTATAGTTTTATAAACTAAAGTCTCATAAACAACATAATAAAAGTAAATACAAATAAATGATCTGAGAGTTAATTTTACAGAATCCGTGACAAATTAACATGACTGTCTATTCATATGTACAAGTTGGCCTCCATAGAAATCCGAATGACTAGTGGCTTCCAAATTAACCTGACTGTATTTTGTACTACATCTATTCATATACAAGTTGGTTGGCCTCCATATATAGAAATTAATTAGAATGACTACTGCTTTCCAAATTAGCTCAACACATGTTCATTTACTTACTAATCACCAGTTAATATACATAACTGTACATTGATGAGATATACATATCACATCTTTGCAACTTCAGCAATCACCTTTTGATGATAGTATATATATACTCCGTCTGTTTAATATGACTTACTAGTTTAGTGCCCGCGTGTTATGCGGTTTTCTAAGTAAAAATTGCAACATTTTCAATAAATAATACTACTTACGTCCCATAAAAGCGTGCACACCACTTTTATTATCGAGTTTTAGTGAGCGAGTTGTTTATTAGTATTTTAAATGATAAAATGATTTTTAAGGAGGGGTATTATAGATCTACCTCTCATCTTTTATATGCATCTTTAAAAATTGTTTTATCATTTCAAATACTAATAAAAAACTCACTCGCAAAAATATCTAAAAACAGTAAACGTGCAAGCTTTTATGGGACGGAAGGAGTATATTTAATAATTAAAAATATAAATATGTACATAAATTCACTAAATATGAATTAATAATTTTTTAAGGTGTATATTAGTAAATTTTCTTAAACCTTGGGATAAAATTATTGAGTCAAATATTATTTATCCATGTTAGTATGAAGTTGAAACCTACAAATCAAAACAAAATAAATCGACTAAGAAAAGACTAATAAATTAATTAACATGTAATAATTAAAAAAAAAGTGAATGAATTATAATATAAAATACTTTTTCCACATAAACTATGTTAAGATATACATAAGAGCAATTATAAAATAAAATTATTTATGAAGAAATTAATAATTGAATATAATTCACACTAAGATAAAATATATTTAATTTATCTTAAATTATTTATGAAGAAATTAATAATTGAATATAATTCACACTAAGATAAAATATATTTTATTTATCTTAAATTAAGTCAAACAAAATTACAAAAATTACCCAAAAAAATATAAATGAATAATATTATATAGTTAAATAAAACATAAAATAATAAATATGAATTACACATTTTATAAAAATAACACATAAAAATGACATGTGTAGTCAAATTTCTCAATGAATGACACATATGTTAAATTAACATGGAGTTGACACATCATGGAAAAAAAACTCCTCTATTAATATATAGAGGGATATATAGGGGATAGTGGATTGTTTAGGATATACAAAAATAAAATTACACATAAGATTTATTTTTAGTGACATATAGGATTTATTTTTAATGACATGTACACCAAACTTCTCCTAGAATGACACATAGGTTAAATTAATGTAGAGTTGACATATCATCAAGAAAAACTCCATATTAGTAATATAGGGGATTGTTTTAGAGAATTTATACAAAACTTAAAAATATTAAAAAAATGGACATAATTGTTTTCAATTAAATTAGGGAGAGAGTTGATGAATTAAAAGTGTGACGAGAAAAAAAGTAGATCTCCGATGAAATTTGTTCATAACATGAAATTTATATCACCAATCTTATAAATTAATATCGTAACATTTATCAACTGATCCATTACATTTATAAATTGATATTATATAATTAAATGACGTAGGTGTTAGTTTATAAATATAGTGATATCAGTTGATAAATGCAGTGATAACAATTTTATAGTATGTACAAGTTTCATCGGAGATTTTTTGCGGAAAGAATATTTTTTTGCATTAATAAGAGGACCTTATATGAATACATACGAAGGTAATTTAGGAAACATGTAAAAAATAGCTAAAGCAACAATTAATTTTTAATTTAATATCTAAAATGATAATTAATATAATATGTTCAGTAACTTTTTTATAATATTATTTAATTTAACCCACTAGCTAGGTAGGCGATCACAAGCTTATATAAAATATACGTATTGATAACATCACATTCCACAACAAATGTTTTCTTCAACCATTCATTATGATCCAATCTTGCCCTAATTAAATGACCTTCTCGCATGCATTTCCAAGTAGGTTCCCTTCACACACAATTCTGTCGTAATCCTTTTTTTTTTTGGAAAGTTAATAAGATATTTGGTTTATGTACATGCCATTTTATGTCTTTCCATTTCCAATATGAAGATTCATTACCGTAAATTATTGATAATTCATGTCCTGTGATATGGACTCGACTTAGAGAAAATTTCTACAATGCTTGGCGATTTAATGGCTAAAAACAAATCTTGCTAATTTGAGGACCACCACATAGGTATATAGACCTAATTATATGCTATGTAATTCAACGACGAATAAAGATAGATGGTCTCGCTTTTATATTTCTTGTGCACATTGCAATTGCAATTGCAATGCTAATGTTACATATACAGGAAATTTCACTAACACGTTTTCTTTAATACTACCTCCATCTCAATCTTAACCACTTGGTTACTGTGTGCTCGAAGTTTAAGAAAAAGTTGTTTATTAGTATTTTATATGATAATGTGATAAAATGTTGAAGGTATAAAAGAGAATTCAACTTTATTAAAAAGTATAATAATATTTATTAGAAGTGATAAAGTGTTGAGGGTATGAGAAAGTGACATATGGTAAATAAGTGAGTGTTTAAAGGGTGTGAATTAAAGTGAGTATTTCCATTTAAGGAAATGTGTAGTTAAAATTGAGACGCCCAAAACAAAAATAGCGTAGTTAAGATTGAGACGGATGGAGTATTACTTAAGGAAGAAGACAATATTATAAAATACTTTCATTTTCTTATTTTATTATATTCTCAATATATAATACGGTTTGTATCATATTCATATCCTATGTATATGTATGGTTTAATAATGTTTCTGGGCCAATTAACATTCAATATATTCATGATTTGCATTGACCTACTAACATGCATACAAAATTAAAATACAATATCATGATATTAATATTATAGAGAATTCATAAGTATATATGCATCATGCATGGCTTGAGGGGCATTAATTGCTAAGAGTATACAAATTATTGTTTCAATAAGTGAAATTATAACAATTATATACATATGAAGCAAATTATTACTCCCTCCGTCCCATTATATTTGTCACATTTTCTTTTTATGGACGTCCCACTATAATTGTCTTAGTCTATAAAAGGAAAAATTTTACTAACTATTATTTTAATATTATTCTCCTCATTTTTCATCTCAACTACCCCAAATACCTTCATTTTTCATCCATTAAATACTATAAAGACACACTATCTATTATTTTAATAATATTCCTTAAACAATTCAACCAAAAGAAGTGAGACAAATACACCGGGACGGAGGGAGTATATTTTAATAGAAAACATTCCAAACCCGGTAACCACAGATTTTCGAACATTCATTTTGGTTGTAACTATTAATCACTTTGATGTCAAATGAAAGTAAGATTCTCCAATCTCTAAAATGCATGAGTGCGTATATCTTGATTGTCGAACGATAAAGCATTGCAGTTTGGTCCAATTGTGAAGCAAATATGCAAAATGGGAGATAATATCATTTTCAGTACCGTAAGTTTGAACGATTCTATTTTTAGTCCTGTAACTTTTTACTTTTTTAATTTTAGTTCTAAATGTATCAATTTCAGTCCCATTTTGTCGGAAATTTTAAAATTTCACCGGAATCTCGCCGGAATAAGCATGTGCACTTTACATGACGCTTCAAAATTGAATTTTTTTAAAAAAATTTGACGACCTACACAGGTGGACTATCATGTAACAAAAAAAAAGATCAGTTTTGAAGTGTCACGTGAGGTGCATATGCTTATTCCGACGAGATTTTAATATTTCCGACTAAAAATGACTGAAATTGACACATTCAAGACTAAAATTGAAAAAGTAAAAAATTACAGGACTAAAAATGGAATCGTCCAAATTTACAGGACTAAAAATGATATTATCTCTGTAAAATGGACAAGAAAAATCTCAGAGGATCTAATTAAATTAATCAAGTAAGATGCTTTCTATGTTACACGGCGTATATCCTGTAATTCCAAAAATAAATGAACAATAATAATTATGTTTTTTTTTCCTGAAAACGACATAAATGTACATTTAGAAACTAAATAGAATATAAAGTTGGGTATTACTTTTTCATTTTTCTACAAGAAACCTATAAAACCGTTACATAAGCAATGCTGTAGGAATGGAGTCAACATATGGTATAGAACATGAAGTCAACCACTAACTGAGGATTGCTTGGTCCCACTTTTTTTTTTTTTTTTTACAACAGGTCTCACTTTATATTAACTAATACTATTTCTCCGGTTAAAATTTGGTGTTCGGTGACGCTCCACTTCTACCATGGTTGCAACTTTCAAGTGCTCCATCCATGGCTTCCTCTTATTTAATTCAACATTTACATAATTACCATCAAGATATATATGGACGATAATATATATGGACCATAATTGGTCTAGTGGTTATAGGCTTGAGACTTAGGAGTATGCTCCTCTCTAGATCTCAGGTTCGAACCTCCTAAGGTGCGATCAACTCTTGAAATGAGTCAGTTCATACAGAGTTTAGCTCTGACTTGAAGTGGGGCCCCTGCTAGTGGAAGGTAAGTTTTGGTCCCCCGTATTAGTCGGTCCTTGGGCCGGATACCGAGTTATCAAAAAATTTACTAATCATACTATTGATTAGTGATTTTTATTATGAATACAAATCACGTTTTCTCCTTCAATTATGTGATCTCGAGCTAATGGAATTTCATTGCGTTTTCTCTATTTGCAAAATCACTATTTCAAAATAAGTTGGTAGAAATTATAACAAAAAATAAAAGCACAGGGAGAAAATTAGACAGTAAAGTGCAATGGGCCGGCAGGAAAAAAGAGTGCATCGTTTAAGCACGCTATTTCTCGTTATTGGTTACAATATGAAATTTAAGCACGCTTATTAACACCCACCAAATAACTTGCTAATACATTCACATGTAATCATGTGCAATACTATTCAACTACTAATACCTTCAAATACAACTATATAAAATGAGTGTATCTAATAATTATGTGGGTAGCATGGTCCTATTCATTACTCCATCCATCTACCAATCTTATGTCTGTTTAACTTTTACACGCGTTTTTACAAACGAGTTTTGTATTGGTAATTGAAATGATAAAATGACTTTTAAGGAGTGGCGACTAGACCAACGGGTTATTGCTTCAAGAGAAACTCCCATCGAAGTTCACTATGAATCTTTGGGTAATTATTATGAGATTTATGGATACTATCTAATAGTAAGAAGTATAAAAAAAGAAATTCTTTTTCTCTACATTCGAACCACTGTTGGTCATAATTCTCTTTATCGAGAAATCGAAGAAGCCATACAGGGGTTTTCCCGGGCTTGTTCATATGGTACCTAACTAGGCTAAGAAATTCTACGATACCAATAAGAATTCAGATTTCTTCAGTTCAACTAGGCCCGTAGTTCAGGAATTTCTAAGCGAATCAAGATCGAGACGGGAAGTTTTCCAACCACTGACTCAAACCCATTGTCAAATCGTACTCAGCTGAATATGGAGGTCCTTATGGCAGAACGGGTCAATATGGTATTTCACAATAAAGTGATAGATGGAACTGCCATGAAACGACTTATTAGTAGATTAATAGATCACTTCGGAATGTCATATACATCACACATCCTGGATCAAGTAAAGACTTTGGGTTTTCAACAAGCTACTGCTACATCCATTTCATTGGGAATTGATGATCTTTTAACAATACCCTCAAAGAGATGGCTAGTTCAAGATGCTGAACAACAAAGTTTTATTTTGGAAAAACACCACCATTATGGGAATGTACACGCGGTAGAAAAATTACGCCAATCCATTGAAATATGGTATGCCACAAGTGAATATTTGCGGCAAGAAATGAATCCTAATTTTAGGAGGATGGTGACCCCTAAATCCAGTTCATATAATGTCTTTTCGGGAGCTAGAGGAAATGCATCTCATGTACAACAATTAGTAGGTATGAGGGGATTAATGTCGGACCCTCAAGGACAAATGATTGATTTACCCATTCAAAGTAATTTACGCAAAGGGCTTTCTTTAACAGAATATATATTTTCTTGCTATGGAACCCGTAAAGGGGTTGTAGATATCTTGTTGTCACGAACATCGGATCTTTGGATATCTCACGCCAGAGACTTGTTGAAGTAGTTCAACACATTGTTGTACGTCGAATAGATTGTGGCACCGCCCGTGGCATTTGTGAGTCCTCGGAATGGTATGATTCGGAAAGGATTTTTATCAAACATTAATTGGGTCGGTATTAGCCGATGATATATATATGGGCACACATTTGTATTGCTACTAGAAATCAAGACATTGGGATTGGACTTGTAAATCAATTCATAACCTTTCGAGCACAACCAATAGTTATTGAACTCCTTTACTTGTAGGTGAGTGCATCTTGGATCTGTCGATTATGTTGAAGAAAATGCTTAGCCAATTCCATCGTCTAACCAAAAAATTCTTTATTCTTCCAACCTTTTGATCTTCCCATTAATTCCCCAGTGGCCCTTCTTTCCCTAATTCTTTCCATTCTACCAAAGAATTATGTAGAATAATCGTAAATCTAGGTCGACTAATTGTTCTCGAATAGCACTTGCCGGTAGAGATTTCTCGATTCGAAATGTATCGAAACCCCGGGTAGTAAAAAAAAAAGGGATCTTTGTATTTCCAAGATTGGATTTCATATTGAATAAACCTCGTAATCGCAAGAAAGTGGGTTTTTTTTCGTTATGGGCCTAACAAAAGAAAAATTGGGATAGGATCCTATAGGATCTTCCCCTTCAACATCGGACGTGAAAGTTTCCTTTCATCGGCTCAAGTAGGTACACCAATTAAAGAAAGGAGTTCTCGCTTTCAAATTGTAGAAAACCAAAAAACAAAAAAGATCTACTCTTTACTCAAGTTACCAAAGTGAAGACTAAGCAAGATTTCATTGATTCTCGCTTTTCTTTATTTTTATTTATTCATATTATTTCAATTTTATTAATTCGTGTTATTCAATTATGACATAAATGAAATGTGAAATTCTTGAGTAGTCTACTTCCTTCGAATGATGAATCCCTTTAATTCTTAAAAAGTGAAATAAAAAAAAAAGCCGAGTACCCTTGTAATTCATAAGGATTTACTTGTCTATGTATTGTTCCATTCGACCGTTAGGTCCCTACTACCCGCCTCGCTATGTTATGCCACGATGCCCTTATTAAAGCTTATACGCGATGGATAGACTCAGAATTAACCACGACATATTTGCTTGCTTGAGCAGAACATTTCTTTCCAAAAGAAAGCAAATGATTAATCTCACAAAAAAAAAAAATCTTTTTTTACGAGGTACAAATAAAAAAAAAAAAAATTGATTTGTTCCAAAATCGACCATAGATAAATTCTCCTTTTGATTTGGGAGTATTGACTACACCCCTAAGTCCGAGCTTCATGGTACTCTTACCAAGTCACATGTTAGATCCAGGCATCCCTATGGATTGATTGGGATGACGGTTTCTCATTTCGAATCAGTAAAATAAGAATTTTGATCAAATCACACATCGCGAGAATCTGGGCCTTCTAATTCTTTAAGAGGTTTATCTAAAAGATTCGCAATATAATGGAAGAGGCGTTTTAAATACCACACGTGGGTTACAGGGCATCGCGAGTTTGATGTAGCCCATTTGATATCTTCGTATCAGAGAATCAACAAATTCGACTCGCATTGTTCACAAAATTTGGTCTTCTCTTTTCATCTCCGATTACTCGATAATTTCCACAAGCACAAATTCCACTTTTGATAGGCCTAAAATTCTTTCACAAAATAATCCACCTTTTTTTAGGTTTATTGGTTTTGTAATGAAAAGTATAGGATTTTGTCACTTCTCCGACTATCTCTCCATTGGGCGAGGATTTTAGTAGCCCAAACGCTTATTTGTTGAGGAGAAACTAATCCGATTCGATTTGTTGGTGTTTATACCGTCGATCATAGAATAAAAATTTGGATTTATTCTCGATTAAGTTTCCTTTCTATTAATCTGGAAGTTTTTCTCGAGATCTGAGAAATGATTGGGTTCGAGCTAAAGATCGTAGTTCTCGAGCGAGCAATCGAAAGGATTCTCGGAGCATCCCGGGATTAGGTATAATTCCTCCAATGATCGTTGTACCAAGTACTTCTTGGCGTGTTTCTAATATGATCAGTTATAAGTAAGCATCTCTTGTAAAATATGAGCAACACCAAATCCTTCTAGAGCCCAAACCTCCATTTCTCATACTCATTTGTCCCCCTGTTTTGCCCTTCCCTAAGGGTTTGTTTTGGTAAAGTCGCGATAATGTCCACTGGAACTTCCATGGATTTTATCATCAACTTGATGAATTAATTTCAAGATATAAGGCTTTCCTATTATAACGGGTTGTTCAAAAGGACTCCATTCCTTCCATCAAATATTCTATTTTTTCCTCGGATACTCGGGTTCAAATACCCATGGATTATTTGTTTAACTTCTCGCTTTATATAATTGTAAAACACTAGTTTTCCGGAAGCTTCTTGTTCATATCTCTCATCAAAAGGCGTTATTCGATAATGTCCATCTAGCAAACCCCCGCTAACCCGGCGAACATTCAAATATATGTCCTACATTCATTCGTGAGGGTCTTCTAATGGGTTGAAGACCATATCAATAGGTCTTTCATCTTGCGAGATCTGGATATCCCATCCAGGCAATTTTTTTGAAATGATACCTTTGTTTTCGTGTCTTCCGGCTACTTTATCGCTTTACTTTGATTTCACGTTTACGTGAAATATATACATGAATCATTTACGGATTATAACTAGAACCTCCTCTTTTTCGGATCCACCTCACATCAATAACCTGCCCCTACCGCTTTATAGGGAGTTTTTAAACAAGTTTTTTGAAGTAGATACGAATGCCGAAAGTATAGCTCAGAATAATCTATCTTGAGGGGCATACGAGGATTCTTTTCACCATTTGGGGCGTTAATTTACCTACTAAAATATCACCCTCTCTACCCAAGACCCCAACATCAAAATTCCATTTTTATCTAAATTCATGAAAGTAAACGGGCTTCTAAATGTGGTATTTCGTTAGTGATCCTTTCGGGGCCTTGACTTGTCGGATGAGTCCGAATCTCATATTTCGTATGTGAAAAAAAGTATAAATATCTTCATATACCAAACGCCACTAATGAGTACCGCATCTTAATTGTAACCTTACCAAGGCATATAAGCTACTAATACATTTTTCCCCAAAGCAAGTTCGCCGCCAACCGTAGCAGCACCATCTGCTAAAATTTGTCCCTTTTTAATGCATTTACCCCACCGAACCTGGGATTTTTGATGCATACAAGTATTTTTGTAAGCCCTCGTCTATCATACCCCTCCTTAAAAGTCACTTTATTATTTCAATTACTAATACAAAACTCGCTCACAAAAGCGTGTGTAAAAATCAAACAGACATAGGATTGGTAGACTGAGATAGTACTTAATTAATAAATTTAGAAATAGTTTTGAACATCAAATCTGGTAGTCCCAAAATCTATATAAACCATCCTAGATAAAATAATATTTTATTTTATCATTATGTGTGTGTATACATCGTCCCTAGACTAACATATTTTAACGAAGTGTGAATCTCATGAGAATACAGATGGACCGTGCATTCATAGTGCAATTTAGAATCATGCGACTTGTTATACTGAAAAATGCAACATGTTTATACTGAACCGTGCAACTATTTTTCGATATTAATAATTGCATCTTTCAATATAACAAGTTGAATGTTTCTAAAATGTACTATGAATGCACGGTACTCCTGAATACATACCAGACTTAGCCTCTAAAGAAACATAGAGCATAAGCCAAATCGACTTGTTAAAAAAGAAAAATAAATCTAGCATGCTAAACCTTAAGATGCCAACTTCCGCTTTCAATAAAAAACAAAAAGATACCAAATTCCAATCACTAATCAGTTATATTGCAAACAGCAAAGTTGAAACCAATTATGATCACCGCACCAACAAAAATCATGTTAGTGGGACCTAAAGTGCTCTATGGTTCCCTTCGTAATATCAACAAACTATAAGGGCATCCTCATCTCTTCATTCATATAAATACTACCACGCATTTAACTTTCCTTAGTTCTTACTTAACCAATTTCACTTGTATATCTCAAAAGCCTTTTGTTCAAACATAAATACTTCTCCCATAAAAACTAGTATGGGAAACTGCTTAGTTCTCCATGAAAAATCCGTTAGTGTTATGAAAACAGATGGTAAAATCATAGAGTACAAAGCTCCAATCAAAGTCCATCAAGTTTTATCTGAATTTTCACACCATGCACTCTCTGATAGACTCCCAGTAGTAAAACACCTACATCCAAACACCGAAATGATTCGAGGTCACTTGTACTATCTTCTTCCCCTACCAGTGGCTCCCCAGCCAATCGAGAGGAAGAAGGAGAAGAAAAGGGTGCGTTTTTCAGAAGATATTGAGGAAAAAGAAGAAGAAAGGCGAGTGAGTGGTGTTGTGAGGATTAAGCTGGTGATCACTAAGCAAGAGCTACAGGCAATTCTGAGAAAAGAGGGAGTTTCAGTTGAAGATATGATTTCGCATAAACCAATCAAGATTGGAGATATTAATGAAGATGATGGGAACATATCTCTTAAAGGATGGTTACCTGCCCTGGAAAGTATCCCCGAACTGGATTAGTTCTGGGTTTATTTTAACAGCTTTGACAAGGAAAAAAGTGGAACAGAAAAAAAAAATTGATATTTAGATACGAATTATGAGGCAAGATAGTCAAGGTTAGCAGATCAAAGATAGTTTTCTACTTTTCTTTTTGTCAGAATTGTAAAATACTTTGTAGTTTAACAAATACATATACAATCTGCTTTAAAGAAATCAAATTAAATCTTAGGAATTTCAGATATGCAGAAAAACTTACTGAAGTCATCTGCAGAAGGGAAATAGAGGACTGCAGATCGATTAAATTTCATCTGCTTCTGAGGGAAAGAATCTGTCAATTTACATGATTAAGGAGCATAATAATTAACTATATGTATTATGAGATCAAAATCTTTACCATAGAGACTCAACAAATCAAATTAAATCATGATTACGCAAGTGTACTAAGAACGATATAACTTCTGGTAAATAGACTTAAATCTGGAAAACTACTATAATTGAGATATGCATCCAAAATAAACCAGAGTTCACTTAATAAGGACCAAAGGTAACTGATAAAAACTTCAGTACAACAATTTTTGACATGTTACATGCCTCATTAGGTGAAAATCCACCGATATGAGGCTCTTAAACAGTAAATATACCTTTTCACTGTAGTTTATGGATGTACCTCGACATTAAATAATCTTTTGAACATTGAGAAACCGGGTAATGTCAAGCTTCGGTGGTCTGTTGCTGAGAATGCCAGATTACTACATCCTTGTAAGGCAAATTACCACCAAAAATATTTAAAGCACTGCCAACGGTGACATCTACACATCCCAATCCTGCTATTTTGATCCTCTCTAGATCAGCCATAGTGGTGACTCCACCAGCATAGGTCACAGGAATCTACACAAAACACATGAAAGGAACCATATGACAATAATCTTTGAAGCATTGTGAAAGAAAAATCGGTAGCAAAAATGGAAAATAAGTTAAAGAAAAGTCTATTTTGCCAACAATATAATTTATCCAGTTTAAAATAAGCAGGAGAGGTATAACACGGGTAAGGAAACAATCGTTTTACACTAGATTTACTTACTGACGAATGCCTGCCAAGCAATTCCACAAGCTCTTCATCGATTCCCAGCCTATAATATCAAAGCGAGCAAAAATAAAAAGGATGGAATTCTGAACAAACCTTATAAATTTCCCTAGAAGAAAGAGTGAAAATGTTCAATATTGTACAGATACGCATCCAGTTTACAGGAAAAACTTGGTTCAGCAGGTAAATGTAAGGAAAACATAATATTAGCTTTAAGACATACTTTTTGCCTTCAACATCAACTCCATGGACAAGAAATTCGTCAGCATACTGAGCAAGAAAATCTAACACCTTTTGATCAAGATATACATCGGTGAACTTCTGCCATCTATCTGTGACAACTGCATATTTACCATCCTGCATAGAACCTTTTAAAGTCACAAATGTAATTAATTGACCATGATACATTTTCTATTTTGGAAAAGGAACTATCTACATACATTCATGTACTTCTGATCATCTCTTCTATATTATTATTGTAAAGTTATTATGATGTACATCGTCTGCCGGTTTTATTCAAAAGGAATAATTTTAATTTACATGGTGATGAGACTACGGTCGCACCATTGGACCGCTTTGGACAGAAGTACGAGAGACGAAGAAAGAAGAAAGAAGCAGTGACTTGAAGTTTTCAAGAATTGTCCTTTATGTTTTATTTTCTTCTTTTCAAGACTTGCCATATTTGTCGTTTAATTACTTGCCATATTGGTAGCGTTTTATTTTCTGCGTTTTAATTTCTGAACTCGGCCCATGGGCTTTAGTTTCGCCTGAACATATTAGACGTAGGGTTTGCTCTTGGATTTCATTATGCGTTTTTTATTGAGAAATAACTCAGCGGCTGTTTTGCTGCAAACTTCCTAGTATTTTTCGTGCATTCATTCGAATAGCTGGGATTCCTCGGTATAGAGGTTTCAACAATTGGTATCTAGAGCCATGGTGACGAACAAGGAACGGTTCGAAGCCCTGGAGACATCAATGTTGGAGATATCGCGAGAACTGCGGGATTTGAAGAAAGACCACGGTGAGAAGTCGGGCGGCAGCAGGCGTCGGGATAGACGCAACGCTGACGATCCGGGGTCGAGGCGCTTTAAACGCCGAGACGAAGGCGGCGCACGTTTCGCTGACGTGCGACGGGAAGAACTCTGGAGCGCCACTCGCGGGGGTCAGTCCGGAACGGTTGACAGGCGCGAGAGACGAACGCGGGACAATCCCGGACAGCGTTCACCGCAACGGAGGGGCAGAGAAAGGGAAAATCCGTTCGGCCAGAAAATCGCGTTCGGCAATCAGGGCCCTTTCCACCGGGATGGCTCGGAATCTGAGAAAGAGGAAAACGAAGGGGAAACAGGGGAAAACGAAGAAGAATCGGAGTCTGAAACAGAGAAGTCGGAGGACGAATCTGTTTACAGCCGTCGAACAAGGGGATTTCACGATCATCGTCCGAAGGGACCGCGAATCGACTTCCCGAAATTCAGCGGGGAAGACGCAATTAATTGGGTAGATCGTGCGGAGCAATATTTCGAATGGCAGGGTACGCGGGTAAAGGATTGCGTTCAAATTGCGTCCTTTTACTTGGAAGGAGAAGCGCGCCAATGGTGGCGGTGGTTCGAACAAATCAATGGTGGTCAAGAACCGGATTGGTATGAATTCAAAAAAGGGGTTCTGAGTCGATTCGGGACGACTCAACACGAGGATGCAAATGAATCGATGAGTCGCATCAAGCAAGTGGGCAACTTCCGTGATTACTTACGCGAATTTGAAAAGGCGATGAGTAGAGTGCCACATTGGCCGCCAAGTGCACTACTCGGAACCTTCATGGCGGGGCTGAAACTAGAACTGGCAACTGAACTTAAGATGTGGAAGCCTAAGAATCTATCGGAGGCAATTGAACTCGCAACTCGGAAGGAGGAACAACTCAAATCAAATCGGGGTAGTTTCGGGTTTCAGCGCCAAAATCCGAACTTCGCGAGACCCGGATTTGGACGGGGGAGCACAAAGAACGGGCCGACCATCCCAGGAGCATCACCGGCAAGTGGGGGAAACCAGCGACCAGCTACAGCGATTCCCACCTTTGGTCGGGGCCGAATCCAATTGTCGAATGAGGAGATCAGCCGGAGAAGACAAACGGGGCAGTGTTTCACGTGTAACGAGAAATACTCGTGGAACCATGTGTGTCCGAACGCGAAGGCGATGAGTTTGATCATTAATGATGTTGTGATCAAGGAGGACATCGATCCACTACCAATCTATGACGAAGAACCGGGGTATCAAGACCAAGTTGAGGGGAATGACGATGAACAACCCGTGACCCTCACGGCCGTGAATGATCAGGAAAGGCCACGAGCCCTGAAGTTCGAGGGGTTCATTGGGCGACAGCCGGTGGTTATATTGGTGGATAGCGGAGCATCGCTTAATTTCATTTCCGCCACCTTAGCCGCTTTTTATCTACTGCCGTTGTGACAAGGGACAAGCACAATTTAACGTCACGTTGGGCGATGGTCAGAAAATACCATGTAATACGTGGCACGAGGGGATTCCAGTAAGCGTACAAGGCATCTGTTTTGAGACGACATTCTATGCGCTTCCAATGCCACACCTGGATGTTATCTTCGGAATGCCTTGGCTTGAAGCGATTAATTTCTATGTATTTCGATGCCAACGAGCTATCTTGTCGATTCGTACTAAGAGGAATCAATCTTCTTGGCGGCATCGGCTACATGACTCGAAGCAAAGTCGATGCAAGAATGATGGCGAGGAACTAAAACCGGCGTGATGTGAAGTGTTCTTGTTGGCATGATGGAGTGACATCTCTTATATGGCGACTCGCCCCTCACGGGCCCCGAGATCGAAGAAATTTCTTTGGATGAATATAAAGCGATTCTGCATGGCCTTGATTGCCCTTCCACCTAAGCGAGATTTCGACCACGAATCAAATCTAGTGGGCGAATAATGGGGTTAGCGTGGCGTCGTGCGGTACCTTCGTTTCGGAAGGAAGAGATTGAGAAGCAAGTGAGCGAGATGATGGGAACCGAAAGTTGATTCGTCTGAGATGAAGTCCGTTTTCATCGCCGGTGTTGCTTTCGTTAAGAAGAAGGACCATCGTGGCGATTTTTATGCCTACGAGCCCTAAATGATGCAACCATTAAGGACCGATTCCCAATCCCGACTGTAGACGATATGTTAGATGAGTTACATGGGGCCTTGTATTTCTCGAAACTCGACTTACGTGCATTACCATCGATTCATTATGCACCACGGCGATGTGCATAAGACCGCTTTCCGCATACACATAGTGGCCCTTTATGAATATTTGGTCATGCCGATTCGGTTTGAGCAACGCCCTTCCACCTTTCGAGCCATCATGAATCACATATTTCGACCCCTTTTGAGACGGTATGTTCTTGTGTTTTTTGATGATATCTTAATTTATAGTAAGTCGTGGGTGGAGCATGTGGAGCACTTGCGAACAGTCTTAAAAATTCTTTGCGAACAACAGTTTGTAATTAAGCCATCTAAGTGTTTTTTTGGGGTTATGGAAGTGGAGTACTTGGGTCATTTCATTTCATTTGAGGGGGTACGAGTGGATCCAAAAAAAATAGAAGCGATGAGGAGTGGCCCACGCCAGGAAGTTATAATCTGAATTGCGTGGGCTTTCTACCTCATGAGTTATTATCGCAAGTTTTTTGTGAATTCGGGAGAAAGCTCGTCCATTGCATAATCTAACAAGGAAGAATAACTTTGTTTGGTCGGAAGTAGCACAACGGGCTTTTGACGAGTTAAAGATTGCTATGAGTTCAACTCCGGTGTTGGCTTTACCAAACTTCAATGAGGGATTTGTGATCGAAACCGATGCATCCGGGCGAGGCATTGGAGCTGTCCTATCTCAAAACGGGCGGCCGGTGGCATACATGAGTAAAGGGGATCATGAGTCGAAGAAATCATGGTCGATTTATGAGAAAGAGATCTTTGCCGGCAATTTTAGAGGCCATTAGAGGGTGGAGAACATACTTGGTTGGAAGGCGGTTCAAAATAATTACGGACCAACAGAGCTTACGGTTCTGCTAGAACAGTAAGATAACAACTCCCGAGCAACAAAAGTGGATATCCAAACTAGTGGGGTTCGACTACGAAATTGTCTACCGGCCGGGTAAAGATAATGGCGCTGCCGACGCGTTGTCACGGAGAAGCCACGACGAGTCCATGATGACGCTCACGGCTATTTCTTCGCCGACAACGGGAATTTGGGCGGACATCGCCGAGGCAACGAAGGAGGACGAGGAGTTGGGGCCGTTATTGGCCAAAGCATTGGACCCAAACAGCGAAGCATCAGAGTTCGGTCTTCGACACGGGTGTTTGACACGGAACGGTCGAATTTGGGTACCACAGGGGGTTCTTCGGGAGAGACTTTTGCAGGAGTTTCACTCGTCTGTTTTCGGGGGCCATTCGGGCATATTACGTACGTTTAAACGCATGTCCCTGCTGTTCTTTTGGCCTGGGATGAAAAAGGAGGTGGAAGCGTTTGTTCGAGCTTGTGATACGTGCCAACGCAGCAAGAGTGATTGTCGTTCGCCATCGGGACTTTTGGCTCCGCTTCCTATTCCGAAGCAAGTATGGGTAGACATTTCGATGGACTTCATCACGGGTCTTCCCCGTTCTAAAGGGAAAGACGTTATCATGGTGGTCGTGGACCGTTTGTCCAAATACTCCCACTTTATTGCCATGAGTCATCCGTACACAGCTAAGGATGTCGCCGAGTTGTTCATACGACATATTGTTCGTCTTCACGGGATTCCACATTCCATTGTCTCAGATCGCGATCGAGTGTTCATTAGTGCATTTTGGCGTGAGTTCTTCAAGCCGCTGCGAGGACGACACTAAAATGAGTTCACTTTACCATCCCCAAACCGATGGTCGACGGAAGTGGTAAATCGGTGTCTCGAAAAGTATGTTGGGTGTTTCACACATGGCAAACCAGAAGGAATGGGAACGCTTACTTGCTTGGGCGAGTATTGGTATATCATCTTATCATCTGAGTATCGCAATGACTCCTTTTGAGGTTTTTTACGGGCGATTCGCGGTTCCAATTCCGTTTCACGAGTATGGTTCGAAAGCCATTATGCATTTAGGTGGACATGCAACTTCGGGATCGTGATGCATTACTCAGAGAGCTCCGTTTTACGCTGGAGGGGGCTCAAAATCGGATGAAGCAGTATGCAGATGTCAAACGTCGACCGGAAGAGTTCCTTGTGGGTGATTGGGTCTACCTTAAATTACAACCATACCGGCAACAGTCTTTATTCAAACGTATCAACCAAAAGTTAGCCGCCAAGTTTTACGGCCCTTTTCGGGTTCTAGAGAGAATTGGACTGGTTGCATATCGCTTGGAGTTACCCACGGATTCGCGAATTCATCCCGTATTCCATGTTTCATTATTAAGACGGCGAATTGGCGACCTTACGGTTCTCGATCGACCTACCACCTTACTCAGGTGATTTGACCGCGGTGTGGAAACCCCGCCGAGATTCTAGAGTATCGTTGGAAGAGTTGCGGTCGTGGAAGGGGGCGTGAGGCCTTGGTTCGGTGGAAAGGCATGGAGCTTGACAATGCCAAGGAAGCGAAGAGTCTGCAGAATTTTCGGACTGAACCTTGAGGACAAGGTTCGTTTTGAAGGTGGAATGATGATGAGACTACGGTCGCGCCCATTGGACCCTTTTGGACAATAGGACGGAGAGAAGAAAAGAAAGAAAAAAGCGATGACTTGAAGTTTTCAAGAATTGTCCTTTATGTTTTATTTTCTTCTTTTCAAGACTTGCCATATTTGTCGTTTAATTACTTGCCATATTGGTAGCGTTTTATTTTCTGCGTTTTAATTTCTGAACTCGGCCCATGGGCTTTAGTTTCGCCGGAACATATTAGACGTAGGGTTTGCTCTTGGATTTCATTATGCGTTTTTTATTGAGAAATAACTTTCGGTAATTTGTTTTTTGCAAACTTCCTAGTATTTTTCGTGCATTCATTCGAATAGCTGGGATTCCTCGGTATAGAGGTTTCAACACATGGGTTGCTAATTTTGGAAACAAGTGCATGAAACTATTTGAAGAGTCGCATTTCCTCACTCCATATGAAGAGAGATACCTTCTTTCTGCAACTTAGATCCAATACAAGTCTTTGTTTTCCCACAGTATGAGCAAGTTCCTTAAGCCTTTCGAAATCAACTTGTCCATTATTGAATACATACTGCCAAAGAAGTAAAGAGTTGATAAGCTTTGAAACTTTGACTAGCATGTTATAAATCCAAGAGGTTAGCCAAAACAAAAAGATTTAAATTTGCGCAATACGCCAGGTCTTTCACAGAAAACCTATGTGAATTGTAAAAAAAAGTAAAATAAAGGAAAATATAGTAAAAGTGTATTTGTAGCAACAATAGAAAAGAAAGTTTTCAGCAGTCCGTTAGGCAATATGAAATAGTGGCTAATGAGAAAATCTACTTGACAGAGAGAAACAAAAATAATACGTACTGATGTAACAATAACATGGCTTGCTCCTTCGTCTATGTAATTCAAGGCGTTACTTGTATTGACACCACCCCCAACTTGCAAACCACCTAGATATTTTCCATCATGCAGTAAGTACAGTAGTAGAAAATATGTAAGTTCAAATGCTCAACTGAGATCATAAATTAAGATTTAAGGCTATTCTCTGCATAACCTCTGAGCATGAGTATATTATCTGAATAATTTATTCTATTACAACTGCATAAGTATAGTATTTAGAGTGGACACAAGGAACCAAAATTTTCTGCTGAATTTTAATCAAGATTGGAATAGACTTTAGACAAGAAGCACATAGCACAATTCGAGTACAGTATTAGTGGCATGTGCATTTTAGAACTTGAAATGAACTCATCATTTCTAAGATTGATCCTAACAGCTAAAGACTATGGACTTAGCATATGAACTCATAACCACTCGGGCACCCTCTCCCTATAATCTAGCTTTTCAGATGAGTTCTACCCAAGGGATCATAACAAAGATACACAAAAATGTTTCAAAATGAGGGAGGAGATCACTCTTACCAGGATAAGCATGTAATGCTTCAACTGCTGCTGCTTCGCTCAATGGATCAGCTCCAAGCATGATTACATGGCCACCAGTAAGCCCATCGTCCTTGTACATTTGAGCATATTCAGAAGCTGAAAGATCAGATTCATAATTAGTGATAAGACTTGAATCTCCCTCTTTAGTATCTCGAAGAGTGGATCCAACAATCTGTTTCACTTTCCCCTGAAATTTATAAGAATGAGCTGCCCTGTTGTTAGTAATCCATAGTTGATACTCATAAGGTGTCACAGCTAGAAGTGAGAAAATTCCTCAGCAAGACTGCAATATGAACTTCTGAAATTGGTGTGATAGGAAGAGATAAACTAGAACAGCAAAAGAAATCATAGGTATTTGGCTTCTAACCCTAATGCTAATTTCAGAAAAAAACAAAAAAATGCAGCTACCTCATGTTGATGGCATTTGAAAAATATTTTTTGCTTACAGTAAAGGCCTCAAATCGCATTTTCCCATAAAATTATTATTAAGAAAACACATTCTGTTTTCAATATTTCCTACCTATTTATCATCCAGAGATTTTAGCTTGACAAGTACAACACAAAGTTAGGGGTCATTCACAATAAAATTTTAAAATATTTTTTTCTTGAATAAAATCCCCAGATATATATATATATATATATATATATATGATGGAATGAACCTAGTCGTACAAGGTCGGATTGATTCAACTAGCTACAGCCTACATGAGAAGGTGTGGAGAAAAGAAGGTGCAGAAAGAGAAAACTCCATACAGCACATTCGACACTTGTTAAAGCAAACTTCTAGTTTATGTTTGTTTCGGGACTCACCCGGATGGACTTAGGACTTTGGAATCCAAGTCACATACTAGTTGGGGATTTTCACATCCAGCTTTCAAATTCACTCCTATAAATTATATCTATACACCTCTTTTCACAAAATTTAATACAATCATATCACCACTTTTCTTCCACCCACTTATTATCTCTCCTACTTTTCTTTCACCCAATACAATATAATGATACAACATCAATCACTATTACATATTGATTTGACATAAAGCAAAAATATCATCCTACCAAAATCCCAAAACAAACACATACTTTTACTATTCATCCGAATTTTCAAGCTCATAGGATTTCGAAGTCATGACTTCCACCGCACACCTAAATCCCCGAAACAAACATACCCCTAGTGATAATGCATTCCACATAACCCTGGGACCTGTCTTACTTGTCAACTACAGATTAACTTTACAAGCATTGAAAAATACTGCAGAGGACCACGGGACTACAAGATCACAGTCATACAGATTCTCCAGAGTTAAATGGCAGTGGAAAAGAGTGATACTAAGCCGTGTTTACTTTCTTTCTCATATTTGACCATAGCCTTACAGCTGATTTCCCACATACTAGCATACAATTAACGGAAGATGACCATAATTCTGACGACCCCTCTCTACATATACAGACTCCCTAGATAAACGTTAAGCCATCCCACAAAGCAGACTACCAAGGAAAAAAGGCAAAATATATTCAACCAACCTTGTGTATGTCAATGCAAGGACGAAACCGAACCCCACATTGTATCGATAGTCTTCCAGTTCCTGAAAAGAACAAGGTAAACATTCTGATCACTCTGTAAACTCTAACTCCCCAATTATTCCCACGAATCCATCAATAGATAAAATAGTGCGAGAATAACTAACACATACTTGGTATCAGCCAAGGCGCACCGTGCACCAAAGTTTGCTTGCCTCGAGAAGCATAAACTGTGGAAAGCTCACTAATACCTTTCCAGATTGAGCTCGCTTTAAGGTTGTGAATGCTCATAATAAAAAGATGTTGAGATTCTACACCTATACATTAGCATAAATGGAAGAGACATTTCATCAAACAGATGTCATGCATTAGGGGGCGGGGGGACTTGAGCATCTTAAATGGGGAAGAATCAACAATTTTGATTAAAAAAACAATAATGAAACAGCAAAAACTTTTCGATTGAATTAACAAATAGTAGAATCGCAGTTAAATTAAGCAGCATTTGTTTTTTTAGGGTTGAATGAAGCAATAAAATGCACAAGGATGGATCTGACCTGGACTGCCGGAGAAGTGTTTCTGCCCGTCGTTTAAAAAAGTGAAAATTGACTGGCGTGAGTTGAAACGGCCAGGGTTTAAAACTTAAAATCAGAAATTTAAAGAATGGATAAATTGCATATGAACCCCTGTATTTGGCCAGCCTATCAAATCTATTTCTTTTTAGTATTTATAGAACAAAAGAAATAAAATAATCTTCATATTATTGAAAAATACATGTATTATTTGGTTAGTCTTGTGTGTCAATTAATGTTTGTTTCCCAACTATCTCGATCGAATTTGGACTTTACAATCTCAAACCCCCCATTTATTTTGAAATTTAAAGTAAGAATTTTGAAATCCTATTAATCTAACTCTATTTCATCACTTACTACTACTTTACTTTTTATTATTTCAATACACTCACATTATCTATTTTTTTATTCTCCCAATACACTTAAAATAATATAATAATATCACATCAATCGATTTTTCCACCATCCTACCCTATAAAATCACACAATAAACATACATCTTAACTATTCATCAAGATTTTAAAATTCTAGGACTTCAAAGTCCTGGATTTCACATGCCCACTATAATCTCAAAACAAACATACCCATTAATGAGTTTCTAAATTGATCTTGTCCTACAAAAGTTGTTAGTACATGACTCAGGTGTTTATTTGATGTGTATTTTTAAATTTATTTGTCGAATATTTGTCATAAAGAAAAGAAAAAAACATATGTTCTACGTTATGTTATTTGAATTTAGATTTATTTTACACAAGTGCATTTTTTTTTTCAACTAATTCTAATTATAATAGTACATTTTTATGATTGTGCTGTGAAGAGGATGAAGGATCTGAAGAGTTGACAATGTCCGAAATGAGAGGGAAAAATTGAGATAATTTTTAGTTTAATTTTTTTTTCATATTATATTTGAGCAATAACTTGGAATATATAATGTATATACATTTAAATGAATGCAATTGCTAACTTGGAATATATAATGTAATATACATTTAAATGAATGCAATCAATTGAATCTCGAGAGATATAATTTAGATTCAATCAAAAAAAGAAAATCTATTTGCTCGCATGGTTAGAGATGAGTTGGGTGTGTAATAAACCCACTATTATTCCATATTTTTTTGTATTTTACCTTAACCCTTTTTAACTGATTTTAAACTTAACTCGAGTTTCATAAATCATATTTCATGGGTTATGAGAACCCACCTTCTCAGTTGTGTAAACTCGAATCATATCCCACATTAAAATGCAAAATTAACATTTACAATAAAAAAATGGAATGATATTGCGACGTCGACTTTCCCATCACCACCAAAAAATAACTCCATATTTAGACATACTTCCTAAACCTATCTCAGCCGCCAATAATAGTATCGCAAACTACCTTTGCCTCCAACAGTCCACCGCCATTATCGTCGCCAACAGTTTCGATGTCTTACGAACATGAAAGTATTTTTCATCCAAAAAAAAAGAAAGTATTTTTCATCCAAACTCACCTTTTTTCCTTTGTTATATAGATCCATATAGGGGTGGGCGTTCGGTCGGTTCGGTCGGTTTGGGACTATTTTTTGACCGAACCGAATAAACCGAATTATGCAAGTTTAAACCAAAACCGAACCAAAGTTGTGAGTAACCGAAATAACTGAACCGAATAAGAAATTTGGTGTGTTCGGTTTATTCAGTTTTTAACCGAAATTTAACCTTAATTCACAATTTAATGATTTCCCAACCAAATTTTCAATATTTCTAAGTCAATGATCAAATACAAATACAACTAATAGTTTCCACTATCAAATGCAACTAAGTCAATAAATCACCACAGTTTACAAGTTCACAAAAATCACAACCACAATTTCATTTACACTTTAAGGAAAAATCATAACCACAAGTTCACAATAATAATAATAAACAATTAGCGAAAAACAAAAGGAAAAAAAAGGAAGCTCTCGCACAGTTTTCAGTTTTGAGCTCTGAATTTGGGATTGAGAAAAAAAATGGAGGATTTTCAGAGAAAGGTCACCATATCAGAACCAGATACCAATACCAATACCAATCTGGGGAGATTCAAGTTGAAGAAGATGAAAATGTCTCAAAACGTAACAACA
The DNA here is from genome assembly GCA_037126765.1 of Stenogyne calaminthoides. NCBI lineage: Eukaryota > Viridiplantae > Streptophyta > Magnoliopsida > Lamiales > Lamiaceae > Stenogyne > Stenogyne calaminthoides. The sequence continues at coordinate 467,614 of JBBCBC010000010.1, forward strand.
CCTCCACATCAATTGGAGCGGCCGTCGGTGTGGGAGCGTCTGCCGGTGTGGGAGTGGTCGCTGGTGTTGGAGCGGCCGTTGGTGTTGGCGTGGATTGGGTGAGGAGGGCTTGGGCGTCGTGCGGGGATGAGGGTCTTATTTGGGTTGAGAGTTGTGACTAGGGTTTGTGTCTTTGTGATTTGTGAAGATGAAATGAAATAAAAGAAGGAAAATTTTATTAATATGTATTAATATATTTTTTAATTATATATATATATATATATATATTTGATTCGGATTGTTTTTTTTCGTTTTTTCAAAATCATAACCGAACCGGCAAAAAAAAAAACCGATTTTTTTTAATTTCAACCGAACCGACCGAAAAAACCGAAAAAATCGAACCAGTTTGACCAAAAATCATTGGTTCGGTTCGGAATTCGGTTTTTTCGGTTTTATGCCCACCCTTAGATCCATAGTCTTGTTAGCAACGAGCCCTTCCAAGCCAACAACTCATCCAAGCTCGACAACGAGCCCTTAAAAAATTAACAATTGAATAATTTCATTCATTCATTGTGGAAACTCTTAATCAATTGCATGCGAACATGGCAAAATCTATAATCCCAAGAAAATGGTCATTTATCACATAATCAAAACTTAAGGTGCCTATTTACAAAAAAAGAGGAGAGTCATGGGGCGTCTAATAAAGTAATATTATAAAAGTAGAAATCGCTACTGTGAAAAACTTTTGCAAACGCTTTTATCAATTGACTTCACCCGCAACTGAAGAGAATTGCCGAAAAGTGAACGGCGGCGCAGCCACTATACACGGCAGCATGTCCAGAAATCTAGCCCTAAAAAGATTCCTCAAACCCGGACACCACCCCCCAACACCGCTACCACCGTCGCAACACCCCGACCTCTCTTCCTCCGTCTCCGCTCTAACTCCGCCGATCAATTCAATCACCGCCCAAACCCAGTTAACCAAACTCACCACTCTCTTCCAATCCTACCTCAAAAAGGACCCCATCGCCATCAAACCAGAAGAACTCCTCCATTTCTACAAATCCCGCCTCCACCACCACCCTACGCTCAGCCACCTCGACTACCATCTCTTCCGTTACGTCGCCACACTCGACTCGTTCCGCCATGATCACTCCACGTTCGAGTACATGGTGCGCTCTCTCACATCCACACACCGCCTCGATTCCCTCCGATCGCTGCTCGAGTTCATATCCTCCAATCCTTGCCCCTGCTCAGACGGTATCTTCTCGTGCCCTAAAACTGAACCGATATTCCTTGTTTCAATTAGTTCGTTTTGTAGATCTGGTAGATTTGATGATGCACTCCATGTGTTTGATATTATGAAAAGGCTAATTGATGGTAAGCCAAATGCTGCATTGTATAATATAGTGATTCATGGTTTTGTTAAGCTAGGGAAATTGGATGAAGGGTTGGAGTTCTATAGGAGGATGATTAGGGACAGGGTAAAACCAGAGGAGATCACGTTTAATATCTTGATTAGTGGGTATTGTAAGAATAATAAATTCGGATTAGCGTTGGAGGTATTTAGGGAGATGAAAGAAAAAGGGTGTGTTCCAAATGTGGTTAGTTTCAACACATTGATAAAGGGATTCTTTAAGGGTGGAAAAGTGGAGCAGGCGGTTGGAATGGCACACGAGATGATCGAGCTAGGATGTGACTTCTCGTGTGTAACGTGTGAGATCTTGGCTGATGGGCTATGTAGAAAAGGGAAGGTAATGGAAGCAGCTGATTTGATGACTGAGTTTATGAAGAAAGGAGTTTTACCTAGGGAGTTTGATTATTTCGTGTTAATTGAGATGCTTTGTGATAATGGGAACGCAGATAGGGCATTTGAATTGGTGGCTGAGTTGTGGGACAAAGGATGTACGCCGAGCTTGATTGCTTGTACAACTTTGATTGAAGGTTTACGAAGAGTTGGAAGGTTAGAAAAGGCAGTTGATTTAATGAGGAAAATGCTTAACGAGGGAATAATGTCGGATAGTGTGACGTTTAGTTGTCTACTTGAGGATATGTGTGGTATGGGAGAAGCAGTGGAAGCAAATAAGTTGAGGCTATTGGCTTCAAAAAAGGGTTTCCGACCAGATGGTATGGTGTATAGGATTTTGATCTCGGGTTATACAAAAGAAGGTAGAAGAAAGGAGGGGGAAGTTTTGGTGAATGACATGCTGGATCAAGGGTACATACCTGATATTGCAACTTACAATGTGTTGATGGATGGCCTTTCTAGATACAAAGGCCCAATGCGTTAATCCCACATAAATGATCTCAAGGTTCTATAGATTGTCTAGATCTAAAGAGCTGTGGTGGTGGAATAAGAGCACTGAAAACAGGGATATGAGTAATGCTCTTATAAGTGGTACTCAGCTGCAATGTGCTTGAATTTCTAAATTGAAGGTTCGTTTGGCTGCTCGAATCCCTGCAGTGTACACTTTAGAGCCATTATCTGCAATACACACACTTCAGGAGGCATTGTTAATTTCAAGAGCAGGGTTTAAGCTGCTACTTTTCCCCCATTGCAGTACATCAATTTATGCTCTTAAATAGAGGCTGGGTTTGCGGATTAACTGAGGCGACAAGGTTCGCATTGTGCTTAAATGCGAGAACAATCTGCATACTAGGCTGCAGTGTGTTTATGTAACGGCTCAATACTGCAACCCAGAACTTCTGTTTGAAGTGTACTGATACGGGGAATTTCAAATACTCATCTCTGGTTCCATGTGCATTCTCGCTGTTAGCTTCAAATTTTTTTTGCATTATGTGAGACTAGAATCCTTATATTATGTACTTTTAAAATGAAAATGAGTCAAATGAGGAAGTCATGTTATGAATACACGAGACAAAACTCCACATGAGTATTTCTTAGTTTCCTTCGAAATTACATTGAAGAAGTAGTGAAGACCATACTGAAGTTTATTGGTTGCGATAATTATAAAGTGAGATTCGATTTGTCTCGTGTATGAGTTGTATTGATGTCCGGTTTAAAGATTTTGATTTTTTTTTTTTTTTTGACGGAATTTGATTTTGCATCTTAAAGTTAAACGTTCCAATTCTTTTTTAAAACAATAACCTAATGTGAAATGTCTAAGCTACCCTCTATTTTAAAACAATACTGTACAAATTTATCTGCTTGCAATTAAATCGTGTGCCTCTCTTATCCTCGTAGTCACCACCTTTACCCCAACCTCACAATAGTAATAATAATAGTGTAAATCTATTTCCATCTCAATTCTTTATATGCACATTTCCAGTTAGTTTATATGCACATTTCCAATACATTTCTTTTAATAAATAGATCAAGCACTTTCAAATGAGAAAAAAAACTGGCATGTTCCCAAGTAAGTTAAACTTGTGTAAATATGTGAATTTGAATTTTTTAATATTACTGATATGTATAAAAATTATTATTATTTAAAAATAAATAATAACAATTTTTTTACATAATAATAATAGAGGTCATGTATAATTTTGGTTTCCATCAAGATTGTCACCCATAAATCTATATATATATATATATATATATATATATATATATAAAAAGGAAATCGCCTCAAATTTAGAAACTATTGGGTTTTCCCGCAAAAAATAATTGCTAAATTGGGAAACGAATATTTGAAAAAAATATTAATAAATAATAATAGATTTGAAAAAATATTAACAAATAATAATGGTTTGAAAAAAAATATTTAAATATATATATATATATTCAAATATTTTATTTTATTTTTCGTATATATATATGTGGATTTTCATACATTAGTTGTTTGGATTTTTTTTTTTCCATAAACATCTTAAACAACGTTATTATATTGGATATATCATATATGGATTTTCATACATTATTTGTTAGATATTTTTTTTCCACAAACATTTTAAACAACATATATATATATATATATATATATATATATATATATATATATATAAGTTGGGAAATTTCTTAAGGCTTAGGCAGAATGATTAAGATCAACAAGTGGAATCAACATTGACAAGTAATATTGATTGACTAACATTTGAAATCTCTCTTTTCTCTTGTTCTTAACTTATTTTAACAAATTTAATAATAATTATCCTTGTGGCGTGTAAAATCATTTAACAAATGTATTACCGCTACTTGAGCTTTTAAATCCAAAAATCGTTTTTCGACCCTATATATATATATATCTTTTCAAAAATTGATTTTCAAAATCTTGTCTTATTGTACCCTCTCTATATAAGATTCATCAAACCTTATGGAGTTTTTTCATCACAAACTTGCATTTTTTGAAAAACTTCAAATTTTCTACGTTTTTTTAGAGTTCAAAATCTTCTCGAAAATTTGAATCTGGTAATATTTTCTTTTAAACTTAATGATGAATCTTTCTTTCAGATAAAAACATTGTTTTCAAAAGTTGTTTTTGAATTTATGTTTTGCCTTTTGTTTTTCAGCGGTATGATATTGATATTGATTATCACAAACAGTCTTTAAACAACATTACTAGGAAAGATCATATATATATCGAATCGCAACGAAGATCTTTGAGGATATATATTATATCGAATAATGGAACAAATTTGAAATCGAAATCAAATTTTGGAAACCATTGAAATTTTCGCAATAAATTATTGTCAAATTGTGAAAGAAATATTTAAAATAAATATTAATGAATTGAGAAAAAACCTTAATCTTTGGAAAAAAATACGAAAAAAAAATCTTTGTAATAATTTCAAAAGAAAATATTGAATTGAAGAAACATCTCATTTCAGATGCTCTCACATCTATGGAAATATTCTAAATATACATTTATTACTATATTATTTAAGACTTGTGTCAATCCCATATTGTATTTTGTACAAGCATGTGATTGGAAAATTTGTGGATATGTCATATGTATATATGAGGTTAAAATATTTTATCATAAAAATGACCAAATCCCAGCTTGCTCCACGTAAAAGAAACGAAAATTATAGTTGCACAATTATTGACTAAAGACTAGAAAAAAGTCATAGTAATATAGGGCTCGCTTAAATTTAAAACTTTCAACAATGATGCGTGTAAGAAATATTTGTAAGAACCGCTGGCCGAAGTTCATAATTCAAATATTCCACATCTCATCCAATGTTAAATTTAGAAATAAATCGAAAATGGTTTGAATAAATATTAATAAATTATAATGGATTGGAAAAAATATTTGGAATAAATATATATGTATGGAATAAATATTAACTGCGGAAACAAATGAATTATCGAGAAAAAAGAATCGAAAAAAAATGGAGAATGCAGTGAGTCGCCGATGAAAGTGGAATACGACCAACCACCGAGGCACAAACAACCGAACTTCAAGTGATGGAAATACATCTCAAATCACATCGATCAACTTCGGAGATCGATCTTGTCTCAAAGATCTCGCGAAAAAGAAGAGATTGAGGAGTGTTTTTCGATCTCAAACAAATCGAAGCAATCAGAGATCGGTTCTCCCAATCCATGACCACCATGTTTGAGCTTACAAAATCAGCTTGATGACAACAAAACAGTGGAAGTGGAAAAAATCAATCTTCTTCGCTCATTTCGAGAAAAGGCTCGAGTTATCGAAGAAGAAATTTGACAAAATGATTTGGACACTCTCTGCTACAATGGAAACGCCAAGACAGAGCCGACAATAATCGAGAATCTAATTACTCAAACTTGGTTTATCTCGCTAATGATCTAAATCGAGCATTATCGGTTAACTTTGGCTCTCGACTTCCCACCTCATTTTTTGATCAAACCAAAAAGGGAAGGATTCGAGAAACCAACCGACACATCGAAGATAAGGCCCATGGACAAAGCTCAATTGCAAGAAGGCTGCGGGTCTTTGGGGACATTTTACTCGGACCGGAAAGTCACCGAAGACAACTAATCGACATCTGGTGATAAGAGAGCTATTGTAAGATTGTCCAAAAGAGCGGATGGTGAAGAAGAAGAAAAAAGGAAAAAATCGGGCACAAGCGAAAGGTTGAAACGAAGTTCAAATCAAGGGCTAAGAAAGGATTGATGGAAAATCTCGCACGAGAACCTCGGTTACCCGGCAAAGAGTCGACGAGATCATACCAAAAACTGCTGCACACGCTAAGAGGTTTGAGGAATGGAATAAGATCAGAAGTGAATGGCTTCTAGATGCCTTTGTCCTTGATCTTGTTCCAAAAGAAGAATCACCAGATGATGAGTTCCTCAACTGGTTCTGAGAATAAATATCGGACTTTCGAAGTATCGGAAAATGAGGCCAAGCTTATAAATGTAAAGATATCTCGCCAAGAGTATGATCCGTTAATATACTCGAAGAAGGCGGATGGCTCATTTGAATGATGGCATTTGAGAGATTCTACTTTGACATCTTGAGCAAATCGTGATATAACCGATCAAGTGCGGACAACTGATGTCAAATGGAAACTCTATCAGATTTTCAACGTTCCACAAGACCAAAGAGAAATGCCAGAAGGATACAAGCCCAAGGAGTGAAGATTCAGAAGACGTCTAGGGATCAGCTGCTTTTAAATTCAAAACTTTTCTGATGTAACATGTAATCAACATATCTAATGAAAAGTTTATTTTTTTTTCGATCCCAAGACAAAATCTCTTTTGTCTTCCGATTACTTGCTCTTTAACTGTTCTATACTTATCAACTGTTTGGTTTCTCAGGTGTTTTGGTTTCATCAAAAGGTGGGAAATTTATAGTTTTGATGAAAGTTCCAAAAACACATGTAATAGGACCAGTCGGACTGTTGGATCGATGTTTACATTCTTTGCTATAGGAGACCGGTTGATAATGATTGTATAGAAAAAACCGATGTAATAGATAGGTCACATATTGAGGGGAACTCAATATGTATAGGTCGAATCTGAAGAATCGGAAGAAAGGCGATATCAAGCGAGGCGTAGCGTTAAACGTAAGCGGAAGATCGGATCGAATCGATCTAGTCGATAATAACTTCGGAAGTCGTGAAGCTCAAACCTCGAATCTTAGAAGATCGGATGACTTCCGAAGATCATACCGAAGACCTACATCGGAGTCGGCCGGTTGAAGCTAAGTCAACAGCGTAGCGAAGACTCTATCGTAGGTGACGATTGACGATTCGACGATCGGATCATAAGATGAGATGGCGATGTTTCATCTTATCATACGTCTGCGATCTAAACAAGAAGAATACCAACCTTAGTTGGAGGAACCTTTCGCAAAGCAAGGCTTCCATCAATAAGGAAGAAAAACGCGTATGATGAACAGAGTCGATACATCATGGATTCGATGTTGCTCTCTCAAAGCAATTTATAAAATACACATTCACGCCATCGCAGATTCGCTCAAGACGTCACATCAAGCCCGCAAGTTCCTAAAATAGCCGAGATTCAAATTGCTCTCCAACGGCTCTTTGATCTCAAGGTCTATAAATATGGGATCACACTTCGAGTGAAACATTTCAAATGCTTGGACAAACAACATAATCACGAAGCTCAAACTATAGTCGATTTCATACGAAGAAACACAACAACAAGCTTATTTTATATTGTGTTCATCCCATAAGTTCTTAGCAAGAAATCTTTTCATCTAGCTTTTAAGGTCGCTTTGTATGCGAAGGAAAGATTTCATAGTTGGAACCTCAACAATCTTACCCAAAACCCCAAGTTAGGATAAGTTGTTTAGCAAGATTCGATCTAGGGTTTCTAGTCTTGATTTACGGGATCGGTTGAGTGAGAACTCTTAAAACATCTGTTGGTGTCTTGTGTTGGACTAACACACTAAACTAAGTCCAGTCGGTTAAGTCGGTTAAGTTGGTGCCGCTTGTGAGAAAGGGAAAGTGGGCGTGATAGGGGTTTGTCCGAAACCACTATAAATCTTGTGTGCCTTCTTTGCTTTGATTAAGCTGCTCTCACATCGCACAATCTTAAAGCGCATACATTCTAAGTTAAGATCGATTAGCACCAAGCTTACGATCCGTCGGACTGATATTTACGTATCCGATTAAAAGATAAAACTTGGAATCGATTTATACAAACTGGTTTATCACGGGTAAAACTTAAGCACTGACACATCAGTTAATCGATAATTACACGAATCGTAACTTTACGGCGTTGATAAGTTGGTTATCGAGACAAATGATATTTCATGACTCGATCGCTATCTGCTCTCACACCGATCCAAGACGAAAAGTTTTTGAAGTCTATTCACCCTCCCTCCCAGACTTACCAGCTCCCTCACTTAACGGATTAGGGACCTACAATATAATAGCGTAAACCAGGCCATACATCAAAAATAATTGCTAAATTGGGAAACGACTTTTGAAAATAATATTAACAAATAATAATAGATTTGAAAAAAATATTAACAAATAATAATAGTTTAAAAAAAAATATTTAGATATATATATATATATATTCAAATATTTTATTTTTCATATATATATATATATATGGATTTTCATAGATTTGTTGTTTGGATTCTTTTTTTTTTCCATAAACATATCATATATGCATTTTCATACATTATTTGTTAGATATTTTTTTTCCACAAACATTTTAAACAACATTATCTATATATATCTCTCTCTATATATATTATATATAATAGCAGAAACCGATCAAATTTTGGAAACCATTGAATTTTTCGCAATAAATTATTGTCAAATTGTGAAATAAATATTTAAAATAAATATTAATGAATTGAGAAAAAACCTTAATCTTTGGAAAAAAATATAAAAAAAAATCTTTGTAATAATTTCAAATATTGAATTGAGCAAACATCTTTCGTATCTATGGAAATATTCTAAATATACATTTATTACTATATTATTTAAGACTTGTGTCAATCCCATATTGTATTTTGTATGAGCATGTGATTGGAAAATTTGTGGATATGTCATATGAGGTTAAAATATTTTATCATAAAAATGACCAAATCCTCACAGTTATAGTTGCACAATTATTGTAAAAGTCATAGTAATATAGAATTCAGAAAACTTTACAATGATGACGTGTAAGAAATATTTGTAAGAACTTCGAGTTCATAATTCATATTTCTGTATGTTAAATTTAGAAATAAATCTTTTGAATAAATATTAATAAATTATAATGGATTGGAAAAAAATATTTGGAATAAATATATATGTATGGAATAAATATTAACAAATTATAATGGATTGAAAAAAATCTTTGGAAAAAATATGTGGAATATTTCCACAAACACTATTATTAAATTGGAAAACAAATCTTTGAATTTTTTATTTAGAGGATTTTTTTTATACTTTTGATGTTTGATTTTTTTTTTCTTTTGCTTTTGATGTTCGATTTTTTATTTTACATGATTTTTTTTCTTTTGATGTTCGATTTTTTGTTTATATGATTTTTATTTTGCAACTAATGATTTGGTGTGATAATTTTTCACTATATATCAATCCTGTTGTGTTCGATATAATAATTCATGATTAATCGAACACGTAAGAGCGACACGTGTAATATCTATTAAAATAATCATGCTTTCGATGGACAAGTATTATTTACTTTCGGATCGAGAAAGAGGAATTGAATGAGCCAAATCGAAAAAAGACTCGGATGGCCAAAAGGCTCCGGATATCACGAGGGTCGATATCTTCGCGACCCAGACATCTGAAAGGCTCGAGATATCGAGGGTCGATATGTTCGCGGCTCGAGATATCCCGAAGGCTCGGGATATCCCGAGGGTCGATATGCTTCCAACTTTCGAGATATCCCGAAAGGCTCGGATATCCGAGGGTCAATATCTTTCAGCTTCGAGATATCCGAAGGCTCAGATATCCCGAGGGTCAAGATCTTTCGCAACCCGGACATCTGAAACCCTCGATATCCCGAGGGTCGAAGACGCAAATGACCGACATTCGAAGACTCGAGGCATCGCGAAGGGTCGAGTGCTCGACACTCGGATATCCCAAACCGAACATCCCGAGGGCTCGGTGTGCTTTCGAGGAGGACAATATTCCAAAGATAAACCGACATGGTAAAAGGGGCGAACAAAGCATCCAACCGAGCAAAAGATTATTTTGGACAACCAAAAGAGTGCCTTACAGATAAGTAAGCTCCAAGATCAGTCTAGAAGACGAAGTTGGGAATGTGGCAATATCACTTGGTTTCTTGCATGATCCGAAGTCTCCAGCTCATGCTTGCCAACCCAGCTCATGCTTGTCGGAGTGCGATAAAAGGAAGAAAACAGAAGAAAAAGGTTCAGAAAAATTTCCCAGAAAGAGTCATACCCACACTTGAGAGGTGAGGAATAGAAAAATCCGAGTGATTATTCACACATACAGAAACCCTAGCACTCATATGCTAACTCTCCAGATTATCTTCATCTGTAACGATTCATCCTCGTAAGATGTATAAAATATTGTACGTGTAAAGCTCGTAATACCACATCCTGGCTTGGTATGCCCCCAGAGTAGTCATTTCATTTAATTTGGGTCAACAAATTCATCTTATTTACGGTTTATCATTAATGCGTGCATGTTTTATTTGTGAGTTGTTACCAAATTAGCCACATAATACTCTTCGTAAAAAACGACTCGCGACAACTGGCGCTAGAAGGAGGGCACTTCACCAAAAAACCAATCCATACACGAACCCTTAGTGAGCCGAGGCAGAAAAAAGAAATAAAATGCCTCAATCTAGGAATACACAAACAGAGAGGTCGGGACAAAGCCGACCACATGATCGGAAAGAGGCTCAGCGTCAGCCTCATAAAGATCAGGGAGTGGAGATTACCAATCTCGAGGATATTGCGAATGATCCGGCGGCCACAACAAGGGCCATCACTTTCTTTGTCTGCTGAAAGAAAAGAGAGGGTCAAAAAGAGTTGACCAAATTAGAAACTCAAGATCATGAAGAGCGACGCTCACGTACACCTGATAGCGAGCAAGTTAAAAAGAAAATTGCGAAGCGGGCCAGTAAAAAAGCCGATGACACGTCGATGTTTAACAAACCTCAGGATCTAGACCATCAGCGTTTGGACGTTTGAGGCTCTCCGCCAAAGACCGAATCGGCAATAATAGGCAACAGGATCCAGGAAAGGAACAACCAATAAAAATGCCCGCACCTTCAGATCTTCATGATCATCCGCAGGCCGAACAAAAATCGGCGGGAACAAAATTGTCTATCCATCATCGAATTGGGTAGTCTTAACGGACTTGAAAGGGATCGCCCTATCATGAGCATGACCCACCGGGTCCTCATGATGGGAAACAACCCCGATCTAAGTCTGTCTGGCCCATAAAAAAATTGCGGAAATGCAAAAAAGCCATCGAGGGTTTACAGGCCGACCTGGCCGCGACCAAAAGCCACCCTCGAGCGAGCACAATACCCTATTCGCCATTGTCACCGGCTATCATGGTGGCTGAAATACAAGAGAAAGTGGCGAAGTCCCAACCGCCAATTCCCATATTCGATGCTGAGTCTGACCCTCATGTCCATCTCAGCAAGTACTCAGACTTTATGATCGCAATGGGGGCCACATACGCAACACAGTGCCGATCATTCCCCATGACTTTGGGTGATCAGGCACATAGATGGTTTTCTACTTTGCCAGCTGCGTCTATCACATCTTTCGCCCAATTGGGACAACAATTTCTGGTCCACTTTTCATCCATGTGTGCTCGGCCAAATACCAAAAACAAAGGTTGGCGCATTTCTCCCAACTAAAAGGTGAGTCTGATCGAGCATACATAGAAAGATTTGATAAATATTTGTATGATGGAGCCCCCGTCGAAGAGGATGCCAAGATCCTCGCGGTGGTCGGGGGCCTGACCCTGAATACTGATATGTGGAAGGCCATGCACCAAGACTGGCCGAACACATACCAAAATTATAGCCATGCAAGATTTGCTCGCCCAATCACGATTGGGTCAGGAACCTACAACTATGAAAGTTTTCGGGAAGAAAGTGATGAATGAAGGGGGGTACAAACCCCCAGGCTCATTCAAACCATTCGAAGAAAGATCAGAAGCAAATGCCCTACGAAGTCTTTTGGGTGTTTCAGCGGAAACAATCTTTAACCAAATCAGAGATCGGGACATGTTGGAAAGGCCAAGAAGAATCATAATGGATAAACATCGGCTTAACACTTCCAAATATTGTAACTACCATGAGTACATTGGACACAATACAGAGAATTGTCGCGACTTACTCCGCCAACTTTGGAAGCTATACGAAGATAATCGTCTTACCCAATTCCTAAAAAAGCCAAACGAAGAGCGAGACTCGAACATAAAAATAGAAGATCGGGGGGGTAAGCTAAAAAAGTGAACAAACATCGACAGCGATCCCCAAAGAATCACGTGAAGAGGTCCGAGTTATAAAAGAGGGCCTCTCTTGTGGGAAAAGAGGTCGAAAAGTCAAGAGATTCACATGATACGCCCCGAATATGGTCCGATTGGGTGGATGTTACCATGCACCAACATTATCGAACAGACGAAAAAAGATGGAGATGCGTGCCATGCAAAGCATCCATCAAGTGAAGGTAGAGAACACATCAGCTATCACACCACCCTCTCACCAGATTATGTTTTCAGAAGACGATCTCGCGGAATCATAACTCCCCACAATGACTCTTAACCATCGGTGCTTCGACTCGCCGGGTTGAAGGTTTCGAATCTCTGGTTGACACCGGAGCTTATCGCGAACATTTTGTTCGTCAACACCCTTCATCGGATGGAAAAACAAGTTGGAGACTTGGCGAGTTATATTGAACCATGTGATCATACCATAATGGGTTTTGGGGAATCAGAATCCGACCCTATGGCATGATTAGGTTAGGAGTCGAGTTAGAATCAACTCGAATGGGACATCCGATGAACTAGAATGCTAGATTTTGTAATCGTCGATGCTCAAATCAACTTATTACGGGTTTCTAGGTCGCTTGGTTTATTCAGAATTTAAAGCGGCTTTTTCTACATATTCTTCTTGTGTTAAATTTCCAACACAAGATGGAGCAGTAGCGTAAAAAGGAGATCGAAAAAAGCTCGAGATTGTTTGCTATCATGTGCACCGGAAAAACAAAATATTGTCAACATGATGGAGCAAACATGGGAGATTGGTGAGTCGGGCCCCGTGAGCAAATGCCTCGCCTCAATATCTTCCGAGCGAACATAAGTGTGACCCGTAAAGACAACTCCAGAGAGCGAACACGAGAATCTTGCGAACACAAAATCTAGGGAAGCGGCTCATGCCCAGGATCTCCTAGATCAAATGAATATTGATCCGCCGAGCGAACAAACGGACCTAGAACCTCGTGAGATAGGCTTTGAACCCATGGAGGTCGATGATTTATAAGCGATTCTTAGATAATCGTTTACCAAGTGGCGCATTTATGAGGCCCGAGGCGAACAAATGGCACAAAAGTCGAGAATTAGCAAAAAAAGAGTTGCTCGAGCATTTCGAACAAGTTTTCATAGAGCAATTACCACGATTGGGTAATTGGTTCACGATGATTTGCACGCCTGGCGGCAATGAGGAAGGAGTAAGCGAACACAACGGACATTGTGGTCGTCACAACTTGTTCGCCATCGGTTTCAGAATTATGATCGCCCAAGTAACGGTGAACAAAGAGACTTGGATGACTCTAATCGAAGTTACTTACAAAAGGACTTCTCCCTAAAAATAAGGCACATGTTTACTACCAGACATAATCTTTCGTTATACTATCATAGGCGAGCATTTGTATAAAAAAGCTTCTCACTTCCCTTTGTTGAAATGTATTACTCTGAAAGAGGGTGTATACGGAACAAATCCATGAAAGGGTATGCGGAAATCATGGTGGGCTCGTCCCGCACACAAAATAATCGAACAAGGTTATTATTGGCCAACCCTAAAAAGATTCACTTTCGCGTATGCTGTGGCGTACACACAGTGCAGTGCGTACATGCTTCTTTTCATTCATAGCCCTTTGAAGAATTAGTGTGGGTTTATAGCCCATGGCCATTTCTTAAATGGGGGATCGATTTGATCGGCCCATTTCCCCTCGGGCACGTCGGGGAGTAAGATATGTTGTGGTTGCCGTTGATTATTATACTAAATGGGCGGAAAGCAAAGCCATTATCAAAATTACCGAACAAAGGATGTGGAATTTTGTTTGGAAAAATATCATTTGTCGTTTTGGACTTCCCCAATCATTAATGGCGATAACGACAAAGCGGTTCGATGGAAGTGAATTCGATGTAATTGTGCTCATTTGGGGATAAAAAAGCACTACTCAACTCAGTACTATCCCCGGTCAAAGCGGACAAGTTGAGGTAGTTAATAAAATCATCAAGCATACCTCAAGGCCGGACTTGATAATTCCAAGGGTGGATGGGTGAAGAGTTACTGAAATATTATGGGCCTATCGAACAACTTTGAACATCAACTGCGGAGACCCCGTTTACCTTGGCATTTGGTGCGGAAGTTTGTTATACCCGAAATCAAGATTCCAAGTCATCGAACAATGACTTTTGGAGAGCACATCAATGACCAGGCGCTCCCCCTGAGTGCAGATCTGTTAGAAGAAAGAAGGACGGAGGTGATTTCAAGAACGCTTATGTATAAAAAGAGATCGAGAAGTTCTACAACTCAAAGTTCGAACACGCAGTTCAATGTGGCGAAATTGGTTTAAAAGCGAAACAACGGGGGTATCAAGTGGTGTGTTCGGGCCGAGCATGGGAAGGTCGGATTCAGGAGTTATAGAACGTTTGCTAAGCGGGGCCTATGACTTGGAAGACTGAATGGAGTCCCATTGTCCTACTCGTGGAATGCATCAAATTGAAAAAATACTATCAATAATAGCGAGCATAGTCGGCCGAACAAAATCGTCCACACGAACTTTTTAGCGAGCATAGTCGCCCGAACAAAAATCGTCCACACGACTTTAGCGAGCATAGTGTTGGCGAACAAAATAAATCCACACAACTTTAGCGAGCATAGTGTCGGTAGAACAAAATCGTCCACACACGGTGAAGTGATCATAGTTGGCCGAACATAATGGCCGATGTAGCTAAAATGAACACAAAGGGCCGAACATAATTAGCCATTCAGTTCAAACGAGTAGGACAATCCTGAAAGAAGAACACTTTATGTTCGACACATATTTTTAGGAAAAGAAATCTTTGGCAAAGACTATCGAAAAGAGCGGAAGATACGTGTCGGATCGAGTTGTCACCGAAGATACGTGTCGTAACGAGTTGACAAGTGGTAGCGATAGCAGGACGAGTCAATCTTTAAGCGAGAGTCGTCTAAAAGTCGAGCAGATGTCAAAAAGGGGGGAGCAAAAAGTAAGAGCCAAAGACCGGTAGCTATGCAAAGACCGACTTGGGATAGTTCTATAAATAGGGGCATATTGATAGCTGAAAAAAGCAGAGAAAAAACATATGAAGAAGAAAAAAGGAAAAACATTGCAATTCTCAGGAGGAGATTGGTTTAGTATGCCCCCAGAAGTAGAAGAATCCAGCTCTCGATTCAGCAAACATTTAGCTGAATCGAGCATTTGTTCTGATACGAGCTTTTTACCCCATATACATCACGAGCACAGGTGGAAGCTCGTTGCCGGACTCAAGATGCTCGGCAGAGTTATGGTTTCCACTCCACGTTACTCACTGCTTATGCAGTAGTAAGTCATTAGTCCCCTATGCATCCCCAAAATCTCCTCCGAAGGGGAGGGATGTCATAGTGTCCGCTCGAAGCAATATGCGGACGCTGATGCTCAGGCATCTATTAAAGGGGACGGAATGGTGCGAGCTAAACGTTTTGCTCGCACCTGATATAGGCGAGCAGGCATGCTCGCCACATGCTCATGTCCGCATGACCTCAAGATAATCACGGCTTGTCGGGAGGGACAAAAGCTTATCTTCTTCTTTGCTTTCGAGCATATTATTGAAAAGGGTAGACAGGATGATGTGCCACATCCTTGTCAACATCAATTCTGCGGACAAGGTGAGGCCAGTTCGTGTCTACTCAAGACAAGGTTTAAATTCAAAACCCTAGTCTGATATCTATAGTTGTGTAATAGATTAGTCTTCTTCAAATATGAAGGTTGTAATAGAATACAAAGTGTTGCAAAAAGAAAAAGAAATATATATGTACTTTTGTTCGCTAAGATTTTCTAGTTCAAGTTTATTTGAGGTCGCACCTAAAGCCGGACGACCGAACAAAGGCAAACGAGCCCAAGTCTATGTTCACCGACGAACGAGTTTGTACTCGATTCCATGACAAAAAACGAGTAATGGGTACGCGATCAAAAAAGACGACTCAGACTTACAGATACCCGTAACCTGGCGGGTGATGAGTCTTGGGGTAAACTAAATAAGACGATCGCGCACCAAGAAAGAGGGGGTTCATAAAGTAACCCATCTGGTCGCACCTAAATAAGACGATCAACCAATTGCAACGTCAATAAGACAATCAAAACCAAAAAAAGTCAGGAGCGGGCATAGGCAAACCCAATGTTCGAATTCATTCAGAAGAAAAGGGGCAAAGACTGGAAAGCAACAAAGCGAACACAAAGAAACAAAGCAAACATCAAGCAACACAAGTATCAATTTTCATCCTCAACAATTATCAAACAATCAGGTTAGAGGAGACAGTTCAGTATGTAATTCATCCATTCAGTTGTAAATATGTTCGAACAAAAGAGAAGCAGTCAGCAAAAATTATAAGTATTGAAGACATTGTTCGAATAGAAAGTGAAGAAGACAAAAAATTACACAACGTATGTTCGACAAAACAAAAATAACATCAAGGAGTAAATTCATAATTGGGGGTAGACGGGAGAGAGATGTCGAACAAATTGTGCTCAAACCCTCAAAGAACAACTCCTTGGTATGGTCGGTACCAAATGCTCGGAAGAAGGTACATTACGCTTTCGATCACGTGAGGCCCCTTTGCTCTCACCACTGCTTTTGATCGGTCCCGGACTCGATCGAAGATTTTGGCCAGCAACACCCGGTATTCATATATCGAGCTATCTTCCGCCATCGAATCGGATCATCAACTTTGATCCTTCCGGGAAGAACGGAGAAATCACCACGGATCATTCAAATCGACATTGGAAGGTTGCGATCCCGGTGGGTTGTCGATCAGTCTTCTTTGAAAAATGGATATAAGAGGGGCAATTTGTTATTTGTTGGATGCATGCATAAGCAACCAAGAATAGCATCGGCGAAGGCACAAATGTAGGAGAAGTTGGACATGGAATCAACATACTCATCATCGTGCAGCTTTGAATTTTCTAGACCCAAACGAGTGTTGGTCTCCTCTGCAATGATGAGTTGTTGGCGAGCGCGTCCCTCTCATTTTCCATAGCCTCGACGCCAAATTTCGGAGTCTACTGAAGCTCAACATTCATATCCTCCCGAGCTCTTCAGTATCTTTGGGCACCTCCTCCGAGTGAATCGAGTTCCTTCTTTGTGTCGGGCGAGCATCTTCCGAAATCGGTGAGCATTTTTCCGAGCCTTGCGGGTATCCTCACGAGCGGGCGAAAGCATCACCAGGCCGGAAGAAGATTGTCCCCGAGCCAACCTCAATTCATCCGAGTCCTGTTATTTCGCCCACCTTTTCTTGAAGTTCTGATCAAAGCCAAGTAGTTAGCATGGAGGTTGGCGACCGAGCATAGGCTTTCTCAAAACGACCATAGATTGGCCTGAAGCACCAAACCCAGACGCGCATATTTTTCTGGGAGTAGGGACAGAGTGGACTCTTCCAAATTTCGGTGGTCCATGCTCGAACGAGTCCGCACGCTCGAACATGCTCGGGAATGCCGGAACCTTGCGAACACTTTCGAAAGCGTAAGTAGTTCTTCGATTGGGCATCAAAGCGATAACTTTGCTCAACCTACATATATATTCGAGCAAATAAATATAAAAAAAAGGCAAACAAAAGTAACCAAAGGTAAGTAGATCGAACAAAATGTACTGCCACACGAGCCGGATCCCATCCCAAGAATGATTTATCCTCGGGACCGAGCTCGATTCAAATGGAGTCCACGACGGGGTCCGCAGAGGTGGAGAAGATGTGCCAACCTCCATTTCAACGATCCGTGAAAGTGGACCAACCACGGAGGCGGCCGTACGATCGCCTCAAGAGGGGTCCGAGTCACCCTAATCCAAGATCAAGATTGCGTCGAGTTCGTTTAAGCTCACATTGGGTCGTCCGAAGTTTGTTTTTCGGCTTTCGCCGCCGATTTCCCCTCGGTCTCTTGGGCGATGGAGCTTGTTCCCGACCAGCTTTCGGCCGAGCGAGTACCTTTTTGCGCTCGGCTCGATTCCCCAGGGCGGCGGATCGACTTCGCCTCGCTGCTTCGCCTCCCTTCTGCCATTATTTGAGCCTCCGCTCGGCTGAATCCAAGCTCTCCGTGGCTTTTTTCTCCGAGCCATCTCGGTATGTTGGGATGTACTCACAACAATGGTCCAAAGCGGGGAAAGTCAAACAAAACAATTCATTATGTACAAGCGGATAACAACGAGCAAAATGGCAAAAGCTTATACAAATAAAAGGCAATCCTTACCGGCCGGGATCAACAACAACAAGATGATGAGGAGGTGCGAATAAACCTCATTTCTTCCTCCGATCGGGCAGATTGAGTTCTCCGCAGACCGTTCCGGCGAGACTCGGATCAATTTGCCAAACGCCGCTAAAATAGCCGTCGTTGGTCTCCTATATCAATTTGGAATCCACGAAATAAAAACGCGAGTTAAAATCGGTTCAAATCAAAAGAACGAAAGACACAAAATCACTTACTTGGTACACCCCGAAGTCGGTAGGGGATGTCTAAACGAGCATGTGGTTCGCTTCAGAGGCCGGGCTCTTCCAATCGCCCCCAACGAACCAAAACTTTTCCTTCCAATCACTGATTTTGTTCGGCACATCCTCAATGATTTTACACTTGGCATTGGCTTGCATGAACAACCACCGTGTTCACCCTCGGACGGGTCAAGTGCACCAATCGAGCAAGTTCAAGCTGGCCGAGGATAGTATCTTGGCCTCATCTTGCCGAACAAAGTCGGGGAAGCTCATAATCATGTGTCACCCATTCGCCCCATTTGCGTGATGGTAATGTTCCATTCCACGAGCAAGCGGGTGATGGCGGATGGATGGAGGAAATCGAAGGCCAACTTCCATTGTGTCTAAATAAAGAACACAACCCTCGGGGGTTGGTCGGCCCTTCATCAAGACTCGGTGCCCGAAAAAAGACATCTTTTGGGGTTTCATAATTTCGGTGCGGAAAGTGAGCATATCTGCAAGATCAATTATGCTCGCTATCTTGCTCATTGGTACTCATTCTCAACCCTAATCCTATGGGGTTGTTTCAAGACTAATTAAAACTATAACGAGCACTATACTCGTTATATGTTGGACTATGAGGGACATCAATAGGTATATCAAGCTCAGAGTTTTGATCACCAACTACTCCTATGTTCGATTCGGTTATATTTACAGCCATCAAAATTTCTCCCCTCACAACATCGTCATTCCTATCTACATCGGCATTATCAACAGCCCTAGACCTAATTTGAATTCGGGGCAAAGAATTATCACTTGAATCGTCCGAAGAATCATTGCGGACCAAGTCCCCATCCAATTCATTTAGGGCTTCATCGGAATCGAAGGAAAGAACGGCAAATGGTTGCCGAACTTGCCAATGAATTTCGGAACCCGAGACATTCATCTCCGACGCATTTGCGTCGCCACGGGGGATTCTACTAACAGAGGGGGAAGAAGAGGAACTATGGTGGTCTGATTCTAGGGGAACAGAGGAATTTGAACGAGAGGCCATAATCACAATTAGAGAAAGAATGCAACGGTTACCTGAATAAAATTCTTCGACGGAATGATGAAGCCCCTCACCAAAATTTTCGAACCTGATACGTAAAAGATTGAAAAGACGAGGCAAAAAAAGAAGAAGGAAGGAGAAAAGGGTTTAAGGCGAAGAAACGAGGTATATATAAACATTGGATTCAATTTTGAAAATTCAGCACAGAATACGAAACGATGTCAATTATGGCCCAATAAGATTTTAACAGCCGGGCACCAGTCGAATACAAAGCGACCCGACTGGGGGGTATTGTTGTGTTCGATATAATAATTCATGATTAATCGAACACGTAAGAGCGACACGTGTAATATCTATTAAAATAATCATGCTCGATGGACAAGTATTCACTACTCGGATCGAGAAAGAGGAATCGAACGAGCCAAATCGAAAAGACTCAGATGGCCAAAAGGCTCAGATATCCTGAGGGTCAGTATGCTCGCAGCCCAGACATCCTGAAAGGCTCAGATATCCTGAGGGTCAAGATATGTTCGCAGCTTCGAGATATCCCGAAAAGGCTCGAGATATCCCGAGGGGTCAAGATGCTCAAGAACTAAGATATCCCGAAGGCTCGAGATATCCCGAGGTCAAAGATGCGAAAGAACCCAGACATCCCGAAACCCTCGATATCCCGAGGGTCAAGATTCGCGAAAGACGACATTTTGAAGACTCAGCATCCCGGCGGTCGAGTGCTCGACACTCGATATCCCAAGACGAACATCCCGAGGGCTCAAGTGTGCTCGAGGAGGACAATATTCCAAAGATAAACCGACATGGTAAAATGGGCGAACAAAGCATCCAACCGAGCAAAAGATTATTTTGGACAACCAAAAGAGTGTCTTACAGATAAGTAAGCTCCAAGATCAATCTAGAAGGCGAAGTTGGGAACGTGGCAATATCACTGGTTTTTCAGATGATCCAAGTCTCCAAATTTCGTGCTTGTCAACCCAAATCATGCTTGCCGGTGTGCGATAAAAAAAGAAAAAAAAAAAAGAAAGAAAAAGGTTCAGAAAAATTTCCCAGAAAGAGTCATACCCACACTTGAGAGGTGAGGAATAGAAAAATCCGAGTGATTATTCACGCATACAGAAACCCTAGCACTCATATGCTAACTCTCCAGATTATCTTCATCTGTAACGATTCATCTTCGTAAGATGTATCAAATATTGTACGTGTAAAGCTCGTAATACCACATCCTGACTTGGTATGCCCCCAGAGTAGTCATTTCCTGACGAAATGGGCCAACAAATTCATCTTATTTACAGTTTATCGTACACATGCATGTTTTGTTTGTGAGTTGTTACCAAATTAGCCACATAATACTCTTCGTAAAAAATGACTCGCGACAAATCCTATAGTTCATATTGATTTATTTGCTACACTAAATTTGCATATCTATGATTTTTTTTTATATATGTATTTCATACAAGATTCTTAATTTTTTTGTTGCTTTGAGGATTTCTGTTTTGCAGGTTCTTATTTTACATATAATGATCTGGTAAGATAGTTTTTCACCGTGTATTAATCTTATAGTCAAGTTGATTTATTTGATTGCAACACAAATTTTGTTGGTTTAATGGTTTCTTTTTACAGATAATACTTACTAAAACTGCAGTTCTTATAGTTCATGTGAATAATTTGATTGCTACATAGTTTCTATTGATATAATGATGTTTTTTTGCAGGTAATACTCAATAAAATTGTAGAGTAAAGAAAATTTTGTCTTTAATTTTGACAATGATATAGAAAGTTCAAATTCAAAAAAGATAAAAATAATCAAAGTCAAGATTCAGAAAGATTAATTGAATACAAATTTATTTATATTATCTCTCTTCCCTACAAATCTAAACTTTTATTTGAATTTTCCAACAATAATAAATGCATGCATTTTATATTAACTTTAAAATTTTCAAGAGATTATACTTCCTCTAATTAAAAGATCATCCATAAAAAAAACCATCTCTTCAAAATTAAAAAAATACTTTAATATAAATAAATTAATTATGCAATTACAACCGTACAACGTACGGGTTCATTTACTGGTTAGTAACCAATACATAAAGAGGAAAATAAAACACAGTCCGCATTTGTCAAGATAAAATTAGATCTACTGTTGACTAAAGTATAGAAGAGGGTGAAAATGTAATTAACCAGAAGGTCATCCTCCCGCTCGTGGCTTGCCAAATGCCAATCAATCCGCTCAGTTCATTCTCAAGCACTATGCAAAAGAAAATTGATAACTAAAAACTTTGAAAAATATCTTTCATCCATGGCCGAAATCCTAAGCGGAATCAAATAACAAGCCATAAAAAATCTGCAAAATAGAGTTAGTTATGGCATCCATGTCCGCTTACTTATTCGCTCCAACCCCAAAATCCTACTCCTTAACCCTCGCTCGCAAACCCTTGCAATTCCTCTATATCACTCCTCTGCCATCTCTGATTCTCACCCGACCGACAAAATTCCGCTGCGGTAGAACCTCCGTTTCGGTAATTAGGGCTAGCAGTAGCAACAGCGGCAGCGTTGATGTCACCACGGCGTCAGCAATTAGGCCCGGTGGCAGTGTTGAGAGCGATAAATTGCCGACCGAAGTGCGGAAGCGAGCGATGGATGCTGTTGACTCCAATGGGAGGAGAGTCACCGTTGGTGATGTGGCGAGCAAAGCGGGGCTCAAGTTGAATGAAGCTCAGAAAGCTCTTCAGGCTCTCGCCGCTGATACTGATGGCTTCTTAGAGGTCATCTTTCCGTGCGTTATGCTTAATTTGTTGATTGGATTGTTGTAATGTGGAAGATGGTGTTCAGTGGTAGTGATTGTGATGCTTTTTTTCTTTGATAGGTGTCGGATGAAGGCGATGTTTTGTATGTTTTTCCAAAGGATTATCGAACAAAGCTTGCTGCCAAGTCTTTTAGGATTAAAATTGAACCTCTGTTGGAAAAAGGGAAGGTACTGGAGACTGTGTTTTTTACAAGCTAAATGCTAGTTCAATTTAATCATATTTTGATGGTAAATTATATTTGGGTGACAGATGGCAGCTGAGTATTTAGTCAGGGTTTCATTTGGGACGGCGTTGATTGCATCCATTGTTCTTGTATATACTACAATTATTGCTATAGCCTCGAGCAGTCGGTAGAACTCGTGACTTTTGCATGTCCAATACTTTGTTTTTGGAGATAACTTATTATGCAATCTTCTTATGTTTTATGGTTTTCAACAGTGACTCAGATGATCGTGGTAGACGAGGAAGATCGTATAATCCTGGTTTCTCTTTTTACCTCAATCCAACTGACTTATTCTGGTAATTTCTCCAACTCATGATTATCTAATGTATATAGTGAGCTTAAGGGCTAAGTTTAACATTCATGTGAATTTTACGAAGACAGTAGTGCTTTGAACTTCTTAATCACCGCCAGGACCCTGTATTTGGGTTACTTTCCCTTGATTTTTTTTCCTATTTGCATATCCCGGTCCATCTGCCTTATTTCACATTTCAAATTCATTTAGTAAGAAGTACTGAAAAAGAGTTGGGTAGTCCAAAGGACTGAGTAAGGAATTGACTGTCTCCAGTTCTAAGTGGCAATTGGAACTTTCTATACCTCAGAATAACAGACTGACCTAGAGCATGGAGAGATTTAAAATGCCAACAAAAAGCAACTTTGAATGTCATAAAAATGGACAAAGACATCAGCATGGCTTTCTGTATCTGGGGCTGGGTATCTGTTGACGTTTGTATAGAATAGCCTATTTAAATTGGTTATGGAAGGAAAAAAAACCAGTGCATATTGTACTGATGAAGAGAAATTTGGGAGGGACTTTTTAACATATCGTGATTCCTATATCCAGGTATTGGAATCCAAATTATTACAGGAGACGAAGAGTACGAGAGAGTGATGGCGGAATGAACTTCATTGAATCCGTGAGAATTTTTTTTGACTGCAGACTGTAAAGTTATGGTGACTTCCTACATTTTAAAGATAAAAGGCTTGGCTTGTACTTTTCAGGTTTTTTCTTTTGTCTTTGGTGACGGTGACCCCAACCAAGGGATTGAAGAAGAGAGATGGAAGTTGGTAATAATTGAGCACTAATTTCAGTGGTCCGTTTCTGTAAATATTAGCATCATTTAGATTTTCCTTAACTTGAGTCCATCTTCCCTAAACATAATCCTAATGGATTTTATTGTGCATATATCTTTCTTGCTTTCATGTTGCACGAACTGATTTTTAAGCTAATTTAAAGGCTCAGATATCTCTTAAATAAAAGACACTATGATTTGTAAATTTAGTGACCATGGGATAAGGGAGCTTTGGTCAATATATCTAATTATTCTGGTAAACGGTAATGTGGCCCAAATGTATGGGTTATATGATTTAACATAATAAGGAAATAGATTTGATAAAAAAAATCCTACCATCTTTATTGCAAATGGTTTGTCACTGCACTTCTCCTGACACCAAGTTAATATTTCAAAAATTGATTCTCTCCTCCAGTACTCCATTGGCCATTTATCAGGTTCTGATAATGTTCTCGCACCATTATTATCCTGAAAAGATGAAGGGAAAGAACAAATTTGTGATTTTGAGGACATAAATTGATGTGAAGATCAAATTCAATTTGACATAAGTACACAGTCT
This sequence comes from Stenogyne calaminthoides, assembly GCA_037126765.1. Lineage (NCBI taxonomy): Eukaryota > Viridiplantae > Streptophyta > Magnoliopsida > Lamiales > Lamiaceae > Stenogyne > Stenogyne calaminthoides. Next base: position 492,069 of record JBBCBC010000010.1, read on the forward strand.
CTCCCCATGGAACAAAAGGGATATTGTTCAACTACTTAAGCACTATATGAAAAAATAACTCTTAAACTTGGAGTTCTCTAGAACCACATGCAGAGGAACCTATTTTAAAGGGTTGAATGATGATTCAGTTGAGTGTTTCTTAGCTATCCGTGTCTGACAAGTGATATATGTGCTCACAATTAATCATTAGTCAGTTTGGTGCTCTGAGGGACTGTAGACGCCTCATGTAAATTGTTGGTAGATGTCATTCCATGATTCCCAAGTATTCATTTACAAGGAATAATGAAATCTGTTGCTTGTATATATGCTCGAGTTTTTGGAATCTGTTTATGGAATTTATTATTTTAATGCTGTAGAACTCTTTTGCTCCACTCTCTTTGGAGAGGTGTACATATTGATTTTGTCCTATTGAAAAATCTGCGCTGGTAGAATGCCTGAAACTCATTTGGCTTGCAAACTACAGAATAAGTGGGTTTAGCTGAAACTAATTGGCTGGTAAGTTTCAGAACAAGTGGGTAAGTGAACCATACTGTTATGCCCATTGGTGGAACAAGTCTAAATGGATCGCCAGCCAGTTCATCCAAGTTAGACCTATATGGTACTCGAGTGAATTTATTTGGATGATCTGGTCTATATTTATTGTACAAACAAAGAAAAATGCATGCTGGACATATATCATCATATAGAGTTCTTGTGCAGCGTCATTTTTATTACCGCACTTTTTAAACCCAAAGTTTAATGCAATGTTAGTTACAAACTCAATTTATTTAATGCTGAACCATATTTCTTTCTTTGTATAGTTGCTTACCCTGTGCTATGGGTTATCCTCTTTATGCGTGTTGATTGGCTATAATCCTTCTGCGGTTTTACCTCTTTAGATTTTTTATTTTGTTTTGTGATAATTACTTCCCCCTAAATATTCCTGCAGATTGGACAGTACATAGCTTCAAATGGTGGTGTTGTCACAGCTGAAGAACTTTCTCCATATCTTGATCTGGACACTACTCAAATGACGGTATTATTAAACTTCACTTACACATTGAGATAAAAGCTATAAATTTTATTGCACTTCTTCATCATAAGAACATGTCAAGACTTTCTAGATTTCCAATTTTGAGTGGGGTAGTCTGCAGAGATGCATCAAAGTCAATCAAGGTCATTTAACTATTGATACATAGATTATTATAGTTACTAGACGAATTGACTATTTATTAATATGTGTGGTTTGTGTTTGCTCAACCACCTTTATCAATTTTCCATCTTATTCGGCAGTCCTAATCTGTGGTTGTGAGTTGATGTGTATGCATACTTGTGTCTTTGTTTCTGAAGTTTTAGTTCTGCTTGTGTTTCTGTCTGTAGGGATGTCTATGTTTCTCTGTCTATTCTTATTTAGCTCTTCATCATTCTTGCTATTTATTGTAATTATTATATGATTGCTCCAGGATGATGATTCATACATATTACCAGTGCTACTGCAGTTTGATGGTCAACCAGAAGTAGATGAAGAGGTCAGCCTGAATTATGGTTTTCTAATATGTAGAAATGCATGTGGCTTCAAACCATCTTAATTATGTAGTTGTTCATCATAAGTTTGTCATAAGTTCAAGAAGCTTAGTATTATTTCATATGAATTAGAAGCTTATAATTATCTTATATGGATGTTAAATCGCTCCAGTTTACTCCTTGTAATGTCCTTTTTTTAGGTACCTTTTCTAGGTTTGCATTTGCTTTAAAGGTGGCAAGTCAATAACCACATCTTGGACTAGTTTTAAGCTATGCAATATTGTTATATCTATTCAATGTAGACTTGGTTGAACTTAGAATTAAAGGCTCTGTTTGTTTGTATGAGTCATGGGATTAGTTACTCTGTTTTTATTAATTACGTGTACTGCAGGGGAATATTTTATACCGTTTTCCATCACTACAACGCACTGCTGCTCCACAGAGAAGTAATCGCAAGGAGTACGTTGGAAAAAAATGGGCTGAATGGGTTGGAGAAGTTGAAAAGGTTTTCAAGGAAAAAAATTGGCAATTTAGGTACTCATTTTTTGTTCTCAGTGTTGAGCTTTTGGTTATATCATTCCCTTTCTTATATTAATATTATTTTCTACAGCAAAGCTAGTGCCTCGGAGAGGGCAATGGTTGCTGGCCTTGGTGCGTTTAATCTATTTGGGGTTATATTTCTTGGTGCCATGTTGAAGTACGATTCTGTTTTCCCTTGATTTCTGTTAATATGATTTAGTTCCTCTGGCTAAGTCTTGACTTATTTGTCTGAATTTTAACTTGAAGGGATATGTCAGTTAGCCAAGGTGGACTCATATCATTTGTGTCCAATATATTTCCCCTGCTTCAGGTATGCTATTATTATTAAGTACTCTTACATGGCTAGTTCGCTCTATATAAACTGAACTAAGTCGGTTCTGACTCTTTAAGAGTGATAAACTGATAATGCAATATGTTGTGTTTTTTTACAACAAAGCTAAAATCACAGACTTCATGAGTAAATCCTTCATTCAAAAAGAGATCAAGTAAATATTCCTAAATATTTCTCCCGGTTTTTTAAATTTATATGTTCTTTAATTCTCTAATATTTTACACTAACCTTGCAGATATATGCTGGCTCTTTTTTTGCAATTCCAGTAATTCGATGGTTTCTCGTTCAAAACAAAAATGCTAAAATTTCTCAAAGGAATCAAGCCAGGGAACTGCGTGCCAGGGCTCTTCAATCTCCAGATCTTTCTTTGAGGCAGAAGGTAAGAAATCTTGGTTATACCTCACAATAAAATCCTCAGATATGTTTCCAAGTTACATGGTGGTTCTGATCCATCTTATCAATGGGGTGCATTTTTCTTAAGATTGAATTGTTTCTGGATGCTTAGTTTACATTCACCATATTGGTATCATGTGTCTTAAATAAAAGGAGTAGGTCCCCCATGAACCAAAAAAAAAAAGGTCTCTTGTGAACTAGGTTCACGTGAAATCTTTTTTTTTTTAAATAATACTGCTTAGCATACGATGTATCACATTTTAAAAATATGCTTGATTTCATGTTTTATCCTTCTCAAAATCACTAAACTGTGGTACTTTTTATGCTAAACAATACTCCCAACAGTATTACCGTGTTTACCATAAAACTTGTCCGACCTCTTAAAAAAAAGATGTGTGCGTGCTAGATTATTCCCAGGTCCATATACGCAGACTTGGATTAAATTTTGTAGTTTGCTCCCAACAGTAAATGATGATCCCCTCATAAATGAGTAAAAGAAGCATTTTGATCAATATCATATTATTCCTCGGTTCATATACGTAGCCTTAGATTAACTCTGTGGTTTGCTCATATTGGTAAATGATGATCCCCTAGTAAATGAGTAAAAGAAGCATTGTGATTTCACAATGTCATATAGTTGTTAACCTGCTCTTGCATAATAACCTCTTTATATCTTCGTATACTTTCCAGCTTTTAAGTGCTCGGGACATGGCTCAGCGGACATTCATCGGAAAGGACAGGATCGTGTATAGTACGGACAGGGATATGATCGAACAAGATTATGATAGGTGTGAATGGGATCGAAGATTCAAAGAGATTGAAAAGTCCGAGTAATCAAGGATAATACGTTGTACATGTCTCGTGAGGATATTCGTAGATTGAAGCATTATGACAAACTCTTGCGTTGGTTGTTATTGGAACATTGCAGATTTTGCCTTTCAAGTGTAATGATCACTTCATTATTTCTCTCAAGATGATACTGCATTATACCAAGCTTGGGAGGTTAGGAACTACGTTGTACCAATCTCAACTAGTTCTTAGAGAATTCTCGTAAATTAAGCATTTTTGGTCATGTACACCTTTTGAAACACAGTTTTTTATACATACTGATACTAGGACCAAAAATATCAATTTTTTCATAGGATTGATGAAAAAGATGCCCGCACCACACGTTAGACGGGCCAAAATTTAAACGCAACCATGTTACGAATTTTGTGTGATAAAAAACAGATTTAGGATTTAACTGTCAACTTACAATGGAAAAATCGGCATTTAAATATGGTATAAATTTTTGTTTTCTATTAAAGCATGACTTTAATAATATTTTCATACCTAGTCCAATTAAATTAGTCATTCTACTCTTGACACCTCCAACAAAAACCTCCACATGTAAATTTGGCAACATTCGCATGCACATTGATGTGGAAGCTCGTAAAGGAAACCTGCAAACAGCCCACCCAAAACACATCCACATAAGCCCCCCTGAATCAACACGTAAACCCCATGCAATCCCCCAATTCAACTATAAATACCCCCACCTCCCCAAAATCACAAACACCACACTCAAAACCACCACCACCCTCATCTTTCACAAACAAAAGATGGCAATCAAGGTAGCACTCTCCGCCGCTCTCCTGGTGGCTCTCGTCGCCTTAGCCGGAGCCACCACCTTCACCACCACTTCCTTGGACGATTCCCGCGAATCATACCAGGAACGTCAATGCAGGCAAGAGCGCCAAGCTTTTACTTTTTAAGACTATTTATTTAATTAGTCCTATTTTCTGATCCTGTTTGTATACAGGCAGCAGCTGCAGGGACGGCAACTGCGCGCGTGCCAAAGCTACCTGACCCAGCGTGGGGAGGTTGTAGAAATGGTGACGAGAAACCCGGAACCAGAACAGTACATCCAAGAATGCTGCCAGAGCCTGAAGGAGATTGAACAGCAACGACCGGAGTGCGGGTGCGAAGCCGTGAAGCACGCCCTGCGACAGGCGCAGCAGTCCGGGCAGGTGGGGTCGAGCGCGCAGGTGTATCAGAGGGCTGAGATGCTGCCCAATTTTTGCAGGTTGAGGACACAGCAATGCCAGATCAGGGCTATCTTTGTCTAGATAGATAGATACCGCCCCCTCTAATGTAATGTAATGTAATGAGGAAATAAACAAGTGAATAATGTACGTCATCACTGTGTTTTTTGTGATTAATTTTCTCCGAATAAATTACAGACGTCTTTTGTTTGCTTTGATACATACTCGTCTCGCACTAGCTAGTTTAAAGAGAATGCTTATGAAGGCTCTTTATATTCGAATTTTAAAGAATTATATATTCTTAAAAAATATATATATATATATATATATTAAAACTAAATTGGATAACATAACGATTGTGAAAGGGAAATTAATAAGAGATGTCAAGAGCGAAACGATATAAACCAAGATAGGATTTTTTATTACTTCCGACTTATTTGAGAAAAAACAAGTTTATAACCAAGATAGGATTTTTTATTACTTCAACTTATTTGAGAAAAATAAAGTTTATTATCCTTTCCTGTAATTCATTTTTTTTTAAATAATTATTTAATTTTCCCTCATATAATAAAAAAAATTCAAATTTTAATCGGTACGTGATTTGCAAACTAAAAAAACCCCATTTTAACCCAATTTTACATTAGCTACGAGTTAGAAAATTTTCAGTTTTAATCTGCACGTGATATGCAAACTCAAAAAACCCCATTTTAACCCAATTTTACATTAGCTACGAGTTAGAAAATTTTCAGTTTTAATCTGCACGTGATATGCGAGCTCAAAAAACCTTAATTTTAAACGACACATGAGTTTTAATCGGCACGTGATATGCGAGCTCAAAAAACTTTAATTTTAAAAGACACATGACTTGCGCGTGATAAAATAACGATGTTTTTCTTTATTTATGAAAATGAGACTAAAATTGAAAAATTAAGATAATTATAAAATTAAAATTAAATAATTAAATTTTTTAAAATGAAAAACGGATTACAAAAATTATGAGACAAAAAGACTTTTTTGATCCACTCATATGTTATCGCCGTTGACCCGAGCCTAATGAGAATTATTGCAAAATTTTAAATGGAGCAGTAAATAGCTTGATTTGATTATTCTACGTACCTTCGCTTTTCTCTTTGTGTTTGTTTGTTAGAAAGCTCCTTTTAGTAATTTGAGATGTTTAATGATTTTAATGGCCGGCCGGCTAGCTAGAAGCACCTCCGATTTCGTGTTATATAATCCGGTGGACTAAGAAAATGTTGTGTAACAAAATTAACAATTCCGATTGGCTAGAAATGCTTTATTGTTTTTTTGGAAAACCAAAAAACCTATTGTTTTATTGAAATAGTTTAATAATACAAACTATTAATGAGAAGTTGTATTGCGAGCTAGTATATATCTACATATTATAAAAATACAAGTGAAATATGAATTATGAAACAGCATATCTCATTCCCCTCATGACTCGTGCAACACAAATGTCCACAAACATTTTTGGCAACATTCGCATGCACATCGATGTAAAATAAAACCATAAAAAACACATCCACCACATCCCAATGAATCAACACGTAAAAGGCATGCAAACCCCCCAAACCCTCTATAAATTAATAACCAGCAGATCCTCCACCACCATCACACAACCACAGCAATTCCAACCTCCTCAATTTCTCTCAAATCTCACTACAATGGCAATCAAGGTAGCACTGGCAGCAGCACTCCTGGTGGTTCTGGTGGCCCTAAGCGGAGCCACCACCACAATCACCACCACTTCCGAGGCCAATCCGAGGCAGCAATGCCAGCAGATAGTGCAGCAACGCAGATTCCAGGCATGCCAAGACTACCTCTCCCCGTTCAGCCAATACCAGGACGAAATCGGAATGAGGGGTGCAAACCCAAGTGGGCAAGAGCAGATGGTGCGAGATGAGTGCTGCCGGAGCCTCAAGGAGATGGAATCCCAGGGATGCGAGTGTGAGGCAATCCAGCACGCCGCAAGGCAGGTGCAACAGATGGGGCGACCGAGCCAGCAGGTCTACGACAAGGCTCAACGCCTTCCTCAAATCTGCAGATTGAGGACCCAACAATGCCAGTTCCAGGTCGTCTATCTCTAAATTTAGAGACGGCTAAGGCCCATCGGCCGTGCTAAGATGAGAGGAAGTAAGCCGCTGACTTTTTTTGTAATAAGAGCATCTACTTGTCCTATCTCTATTTCCTCTGAATAAATAAAACTTGGATTTTCTTGTTTCTTATGGATATTGATTTCTCCTTGTCTTTTGATTTCGTTTTGGGTAAATAATATCTTAATTTTGGGACTCTGTTCCAAACGAATGAACAGAGTCCAAGAATTGCAATCTTGAATGCCAATTAAGGTTTCATAAATGAAAAACTTGTAAAAAAACAGAGATATGTAGATCAAAAGGTGAAGAATGAGAAATATGTAAGCAATCTCAGGTAATTCAGAAACAGGACTCTGTGCATCATATAGTATGAAATACCTTCCAAAAGGGAATCACTTTCTATCTATGATATATACATTTATGGGTATATCTCCATTCTCCACCAAACAAAGAGAACCAGTTTTTATATTTTGATTTCAAATATAATTATATAAACTAACAAACAGAAAAGGCGGTTACCACATTTTGCAAGGATGCTAACAGGTTTAGAAAAAAAAAATTACGAGCAGCTGAAGCAGCTATCTACTTTAGGGGCTCAAGTGTTCTCAAATTCTTTAATCAAGCACGAGTTGAGTTAAAATTCAAAAAGTAGAGTGAAGTTGAAGACCTAACAAAATAAAAAAAAAGGTGAAAGACAGTGTTTTTAAAATCGGACCGGCCGGTTCAACCGGGTTAACCGGGAATCGGTCAGGTGGCCGATCCGGTTCATAGTGGAAAACGGTTTTCAGCTGAACCAGTGTGAACCGGTCAAAAACCGGGTTTAACCGGTGAACCGGTGACCCGATTGACTCGGTTTTTTCAACTTTAAAAAAAAAAAAAAAAAAACGAAAAGAATGAAACTCAAACGCCTTGCCGTCTTCCAGATCTTGATTCTTGACAGATACTCTTCCAAATACTGATCCTTAAAGGTTCTGATCTGTAAACTGTGAAGAGTGGTTGGCCTAAAACTATCGATTTATCACAATACCGTTCTCGTTATAGTTTTTGTGTCCACCGTTAGAGAGAAACTGTGAAAGTGGGAGAGAGAGGGTGGAGAATGTGTCAAACCCCACGTTGCAGTGCAAAACCTCTTACCAGTTACCAAAGGTTCACCGGTTCAGTTCTTAAGAAATTAATATTAAATAAAATTTAAATCTTGTGATGAGATATTTTAGGAGAATAACTTAATAGCTAGGTAGCATCAATTCTTATTATTTGCATAATATATTGACGGATTCATTCTTATTAGATATGCATTACTTTTAAAATTAAGCTTATACATTTTATATTATAATTTTATGTAGTTTTAATTTTAATGATTTTATTAAATATATATATATGTATATATATATAATTTAAATATCCGGTTTTTTTACACCGGTTGAACCGGTCGAACCAGTAACCCGGTGACCCAGTTTAATGTCCGGTTCAATGACCGGTCCGGTTTTTAAAATATTGGACTGAAAGGTTTACAATTCAAAAAGTAGAGTGAAGCTGAAGATCTAGCAAAAGAAAAAAAAATAAGGTGAAAGGTTTACACTAAAATGCGGAGTTTGTTTGAGTTAACTATGCTAGATGAAATAAATCAAAATGGGGGGGAGTCGAAGCATGGTGAAGGACTTGGCAGGTCAATAGGTTGATCTATCATAGGTGATTTTGGGACTTTAATGTCTTTCGAAAACTCACTATTTGTAAGTGCATTGAATTTAGTCCGGGTAATCTAATAGTTACTACTTTACAATAGTTTCACACTCGTTTTGAAGAGAGGACTTGAGCTAGTATTTTTAGCTTTTCCATTACCAACTTGCAATTTCTTTGTGTTATTTAAGTGTGGGCAAACAAGGATTTAAGTGTGGGGAGATTTGATAAGTAAAATTTTGCATGTTTTTAGTTGTTTAAAGTTCAATTTATTGTACTCGATTGTGTTTGAATTGCATGTTTTTCTATTTATGTGTACTTTGATGATGAAATTATACCCTTGATCTATTTCTTGTGTTCTTTGGTGATTTTAAAGCAGTATTGGATAGGAGTTTGAAGGGTTCAAACCCTTGCAAAAGGGTTATAGGTCAATTTTTTGTTGCTAAAGCCAGAAGCTCAGATTGGGTAACCAGGCCCAAATTCTGAGATTTAGGGGCAGCGGGTTTTTAAACCCTCCCAGCTCATGAGGCCATATAAAGAGGGGACCTAAGGGCAGGAAAATAGTACTTACTGACGCACGCAAGCACCAGCAGAGGGAGAGAGAGATATCTTGGACAGAAAGAAAGAGTTTTCTGCTACCGAGGAGAAGAAGAAAGGCGCCTTACAGTTTGCTCTTGAACCTTCAATTTTGATACCTTTGTCATGCCTATGGACGGCTGAGTCATTTTATTCCAATTTCAGGGATTTCTACTTCATATTTGATGACTTCTAATTGACCCCGTATCGTTTATGACACTCTTATTCTAAGATTATTTATAATAATCAATTTTGATCAATCACCTCAAGTTATTTTATTCTTATTTATAACTCTATTGGAAAGGTAACAAATGACACTCTTATTCTAAGATTATTTATAATAATCAATTTTGATCAATCACCTCAAGTTATTTTATTCTTATTTATAACTCTATTGGAAAGGTAACAAAATCAAGAGAATGTCTTGTGCGAAATATTACACACTAGTGTATGTGCAATATAATATAAATAAGACAAAAATTATTCAAATTTCGTGGGTCAGCAAGACGTTGGCAATGGGCTTCAGGTTGGCGCGAGTTCATATCTATTTATAGAAGGATATATTTATCAAATATTTATTGTAACCTAGTGATTCAGGTTTGTTAATGAATTTGGTCGCAAGTTCGATTCCTACTGAACACATAATTTTTTTTTTGTTTTTTGTCAAATTTTTGTGTGTTACTACATCTATGTATAAGTGTTACTGCATTGTTATATTGAAAAAACTTTATATCTTACATAACACGTAATAAAACATATCGTAACACACAAATATTCATAAGGTAACATGAGTCAAAATTACAGATTTAAAGAACAACTTGATGTATTACTACATAAACAAAAATAGTGTTATCATATGAGCAAAAAAATGTTGCTACATGAACAAAAACCAGTACAAACGCAAAAAAAATCTTCAGTCCAAAATTACAGATTTACAGAACATCATGAAAAGAGTGCAAAAAGATCTGAATTTCATAACACACTTTGTGTTGAGGAGTAATCCAAACACCACACACATATTCTCTCTTCTTCTCGCAGAATACACACCAAAATTCAAATTCAACAACCTTATTTCATCCGATGATCGGAGCAAAGAAAATTAAGACAAGAACGAAGAAGAAAAAAGCCCGTGAGATCCGCCAGAAGAGAAGAGGAAGAAGAGAAAATCTGACCGCATACGGTTGCACATGCAATGGAAGAAGATGAAGAAGTCCATTGGCCCACCAGCAATCTGCCCTAATCCCGCTCCGCTGACCACGAGAAAAAAAAAAAAAAAGGTCGAATTGCACATGCCACTTATATACAATATTGCATACAAGTTTTTACCATGGATTATAGTAATCAAAAAATAACCGTCCTGTAGATAAGATAACTGGAAAAAAAATTCCCAAGTACAGAAGCGAGTTCAAAAGTCAAATGAAGTTTTCCTTCTACCTTATGACATCTCAAGCACAAACCTCCACATGTTTTTGGCAACATTTGCATGCACATTGATGTGGAGGCTCGCAAAAGAAAACCATCAAAACACATCCACCACAGCCCCATTAAACAACACGTAAAAGGCAAGCAAACCATGCAAACCCCCCAAACCCTCTATAAATAACCACCATTCCCTCCCCCACCATCACACAACACGCAGCAACCTCTTTAATTTTTCACATCTCACTCCCTCACTACAATGGCAATCAAGGTAGCACTAGCAGCAGCTCTCCTGGTGGCTCTGGTGGCCCTAGCCGGAGCCACCACCTACACCACCACTTCCCTGGATGACGAGGCCAATCCGAGGCAGCAATGCCAGCAGATAGTGCAGCAACGCCGATTCCAGGCATGCCAAGACTACCTCTCCCCGTTCAGCCAATACCAGGATGAAATCGGAATGAGGGGCGCAAACCCAAGTGGGCAAGAGCAGATGGTGTGAGATGCGTGCTGCCGGAGCCTCAAGGAGATGGAAACTCAGGGATGCGAGTGTGAAGCAATCCAGCACGCCGCAAGGCAAGCGCAGCAAATGGGGCAGCAGATGGGTCGACCGAGCCAGCAGGTTTACGAGAAGGCTCAGCGCCTTTCTCAAATCTGCAGATTGAGGACCCAACAATGCCAGTTTCAGGTCGTCTTTCTGTAGATTCAGAGACGGCTAAGTTCCATCGGCCGTGCTAAGATGAGAGGGAGTAAGCCGGTGACTTTTTTGTAATAAGAGAATGCTACTTGTCCTGTCTGTATTTCCTCTGAATGAATTAAACCTGGATTTTTCTTGTTTCTTATGAATATTCGACCAATTGACTCTGTTCCAAACTAATGAACAAATTCCTAGAAATGCAATCTTGGATGCTAATTAAGGTTTCATAAAAGAAAAACTTGTAAAAAAACAGAGATATATCAAAAGGTAAAGACTGAGAAATATGTAAGCAATCTCAGGTGATTCAGAAACAGGACTCTGGGCATCATATAGTATGAAATTTCTTCCAAAAAGGGATAACTTTCTATGTATGATAATACTATCTAAGGGTATATCTCCATTCTCCACCACAAAGAGGAACAATTTTTATATTTAAATTTCAAATAGTATTATATAAATTAACAAAAAAAAAAGGTGGTTACCACGTTTTTCAAGGATGCTAACTGAGCTAGATGATCTTCCTTCAAGCAAAGTATTTGACCATTTGAACTTCCTTTTGCTTGAATCCACATCTCTCATAAAACTTTGTGTTCTCACTACTGCAATCAAGAATAACCTTGTAACACCCCACTGAACGAGCATGATCTGACAGGTATTCGATGATCTTTGTTCCTAAATGCTTGCCTCGAACACTAGAATCCACAACAACATCTTCAATATGACCAACCTTGCCACAATTCCTTATAAATTTCTTTTCTATAAACACACTGCCAGTTGCAACGATTTTCTCTGAATTCTTGTCTTCTACGATGCATATAAGATGGTCATCTCCGTATTTGGTGATCTCCCGGAATTGTTCTTCAAATTCTTCATCGGAGATGGAGTCACAGACGGTCAGTTGTTGCAGTAGGCTGATTAAACCCTTTTTCTTGTCCGTGATCTCTAGTTTTCTAACTTTATATGTCTCTTCTTCTATGGGAGAGTGCCCTGTTTGCATCTTATCTTGAACAAGATCTTAAAGATTGGAGAAATCTTTCTGAAATGTGAAAAAAATCAAGAGAGAGGAGGTTAAATGAAGATTTAAAAAGAAGTATGAGTGTAAATCAGCAACGATTAATGTGCACCTTATAATCATGATAAGTCATGCATTTATCACGGAATTAATCAAGTAATCACATAATATGTTCGCCTAAAAGTGAATCAAGCTGAAAAAAATGAATCGGTAAGACTATAACCTGAGGGAAAAAAAGCAATTTCTGCAGATATAAATAAATATCACTTCCTTCATAATAACTTAATTATGATTTCCTCATTACACGAGAGGATTTCATAACATGAATTCCTAAAACAGAATACCAAATTTAGAGCATTAATCAACGAAAAGAATCCCTAGAAATTGCTAACAAAAAACAAATTGTTGGAATATAGATAGCTTTTCCTAATTACTACAGCATAACCTAACACAAAGCATGAGAAATTAGAAATTCAGCAGCAATTAGTAACAATGTTCATAGTGAGCTCCGTTCATTGGGAGACCCGATTGACGCATTTACTCAAACAGAGAAAGTGCTACAATGTATTCTTCAATTTTAGCAATGATTCTCAAAAGTTTGTTATATACAAAAACACAAGATTGTGTTGACATATTCTGCATCCATCGAAACAAGCGAATTGCATCGCTTGCTTGATGAATAGAGCCGGAATCTACTCTATGCCTGAGTGGAAAGTTGCGCCCCTTTCGAGATTGGTTAAAATCATAAGTTGAGACTTAGAGATAAGATTTAATTGCAGAATCGGCAGCTTTGCGCCGCATAAATCTTAACAGATTATGAGAAGGGGTTTCAAGAATGGGCGATTGATTTTGCTGGAATATAGAGAATACAAACACTACTAATAAGTAGCAAAGCAATAATGCTAATACATCAATCAAATATTGGAGGCAAACACAACACATTTTACCAATTGATTGATATCTCCATGAATTATACACCAACTAATCTATACAGCAGTATACAGAAAACAATTAAAATTCTACTTGAGATAAATCTGGATCTAGTTCAAACCTAAATATTTCGAGGGGTAGAGTGAGAAAGGGAGGAACTCACTGTATCGAGAGAGTATTCCACCGGAGCGCCGTGGGTTACGTCGGTAACGGTGAATCGTGCGATGAAATCTGCTTGCAGAGAAACAAACTTAAGCAGCGTCTGTTTGGGCTTCTTAAATTAAATTGTGTTTATTTTAACCTGGGCTCAGGTTATTTGCACCGACACAATTAGGAAATACACCGACAAGAAATTTTGATAAGAAAAAAATTGCACAAAAAGACTACTTTACCCTTTATTAATTTTATGAGGAGGAGGAGGAGGGGGAGGGGTAACCTGAGCCTTTAACCTGTCATGTCATAAGCTTACAAATACGGCCCAATGGGTATTGGATGTAATCAGGCCCATTTGTTGTACTTTAGGCTTGGCTTTTGAAAATAATAATAACTTAATATGCGTACACGATGTATTCTTAAAAATGTTGAAATTCAATATGCATCATTTATTATAGGGAAAACATTGCAATATCTTCTGCCATCAAGGCTAATTTTATGTATTTGTTTTTTTAATAACAAATTCGTTGAAATTTCACATAGTAGTATAGTACATTAAATATTGAGTAGGTCTCCGATGAAATCGAAAATTTATATATTTGTATTTGTAAATTAATAACACAATACTTATCAATTGATACAACTACACTTTTAAACTAATATCATATCATTTAATATTATAATATTAATCTATAAGTGTAGTGATATCAATTGATAAAGTCGTAACGATAACAGTTTCATATTATGAAGAAGTTTCGCAATAGAGTTTATGTTAAATATTTGTTTATTTTTTCCTAAAATAAGAAGATGTTGTAAGTAGCAATATTAGTAGCCACCCATGATGCGGTTCGATTTTCCTATTTCATTTTTTGTATTTTATTGGTATTTTATTCTGATAAATTTTTAAAACATGGACCCAAAATACGGTTAGTCGTTAAGTTTTTTTTTTATTATTATTATTTTACATGTCATCCATTTATATTATAAAACACAAGTTGAAACGTCAATTATATAACAAGTGATATCATTCCCCCCGCGACGCACATAATTAATTCGTCTGAGATAAGTTTCTCATTTTATTTTATTTGTTGAGTCTTTATACTCCTAATTTGTTGTCATTCTATATTGTCTAACTTCAATATACACATTTCAATCTTAATAAGAAATGGATTGATTATTCGTTCTAAAAAAAGGAAGAAAAAGAATTGCTTTTGCACACTAAATAAATTTAAGTTTTAATTAAGCTAACCCTCTTTCATTAGCTTTGTCTAGATGCACACTAGCACAGCCAACCAATATACATAAGGTGTTTAAGTTTAACCAAACACAAAACATATTAGAGTCGTGTTTTCACCAAAACCACTCAATGCAATTTCCAACGACCTCATACATACCAAAACCACTCAATGCAACACCTCAATAAAGCAACTCATCATCAATAAAATTTCATTTTCGTTCCCATTTTTTAAAATATTAATTTGATCAATAACTAATTAATTCTTGATATAATAAATCATAAATTGAGAGAAATTATTAATACTAGACCTACAAAGGTATATCATTTTGAAATGGGTGATCATTTGTGAATTAAATTGTTTGGAATCTTTTTTAAATTAAAACGCAAATGAATTAGCTAGATTAATCGAAAGCATTCCTAAAATCCATTTATTTTATGATCTTCTAGCTAGTAATTATTCTTCAATTTGCTAATTTTCCAAGGAATTCATCTTACAAAGTGAATAGGTGTAACACGAAAACAAAACGAAATAAAAAAATTATCTAGTTGCAAATAGCACCAAATTCTACAAGTAATTATCTAGGTCTTGATAATTCAGTTTTATTCTCTGATGAATTAATTAAAAGTGTTTGGAATATATAGGAATTGAAACATATGATATCGTTTGTAATTAATAAGAAGAAGAAAACAAAAAGAAATGAACTAATTGACAACCATATTTTGTATTCTGAATGTGGGTGATGTCCTTGCTTCTTTGATCAAAGAATATCTAGCCAAAACAATACTGCTGTTCACCAACGAAGCATCAGCGGCCGCACAATCGGTCCAGTCCTTGAGAAAATTCTCCTGGCCCCACAAATCCGGTACCCACACCCGACCCGCCACATCAACCCGGTGCCTCTTCAACTTTTCCCTCCCGCATCCCTCTACTGTTCCATCGCCTACAGTTACTCCCTCTTCCTTCCGCTTGTTCACTTCCACCCAACTCCGTCTGCCTGCAGCATCGGATTTGCTATTCCTAGGGTTTTCTGAACGTGTAGGCGGCGGCATCAATGGGAATGGGAATGGGAATGGGATTCGATCAGTTTGTTTGGTTGAGACTTGAGAGAGAAATTGGGAGATTTCAGATTTGCAACATTTGTTTATTGTGTGTGTGGGGGTGGGGGTGGGGGAATAATATACATTGAATGGGGGTGGTGGCTTACACGTCAACGGAAAGTGTTGTGCTTTGTATGGTATAATACAAGTTTACGTGTCTTGAAGATTGTGAATCCCACTTGCATCCCTAATTAATATATGCACATACATATATATACATATATACACACACACAGAGAGGGTCCTATATAGACTAGGTATCGACCCGTGCTATATAATTAAGTGGACCTGTTTAATTTGAATTGGAAAGGATTTTTTCTTAGGGTATATATGTTATGTGAGGTTGATGTTGATTTCAGAATATTGTGTGATTTAAGATGTTTTGGCCCAATGAATTTGATCGATACGTACAGGGACAAAACGGCAATTTCATGCAACCACCTCGCTTCTTATTACAAGTCACAACAAATGTACCATGTAATTCAAGTGTATTTTTTTAAACATTCAAACTTATTTATATTTACATTGAAATGTTCAAATTGTTCAGCTACTCCTACTCATATACATTTAAACTAACCAATTTGCACCATATGTAATTTTTCATTCAAACAATTTTTTTTTAAATGTAGCTTGTATACTGAAAAATATTTGTCTTGTTCATGCATATAAATTAATAATTAATTTTTTTTATCAGTTAATATAACTCATTAATTAAAAGAATTAAAATTGGGTCCAATTAACATCTTATTCAACTGTTTGCTAAATTTTTGGAAGCAAGTCAAATTAATTGGAGGAGATATTTTGTTGAAGCTAGCAAACATTATGAGGTTCAACCAGCACCAATGCCCCTCTTTTTCAAATTAAATTTGTATAGCAACAACAAACCAACCAAATAAATCATCAATTAAACACATACATGCACTAGGGTCGCTTGAAGAGAAAATGATGGGGGTTTAAATAAAAAAATCAAATAATTTCTTGGCATTTATTGAAAATGTAAATATATATCTACATGTTTTCAATTTATACCGTATGCATTCAATTTTCTTGCCGATTCGGTCCCAAATCATAGGAGACCAATCAAACCAAACCAAAAAACGATGTCGTTTTTTTGGTAGATGATAATCTGTATAATTTTAATTTTGATCGAGAGACATTGACTAGCATCGATTTGTACATGTGGTGCACCACCTGTGTATTATACCTATTAAAAAAATTGAAAAATGAAAAAAAAATACACATAAGTAAATAACAATAAAAAAAATCAAATTAAATTATATATATATATATATTCAATTTTCAGATTTAATTTTAAATTAAAAAAAAATCTTTAAATTAAAAACGAACTAAGCTTCCTGGAAACTCCCCAACACCTAACCCTTAACCCCAAATCAGATTACACACAAATCCCCAAATTTAAAAATCGAAATAAACCCTAACACCCAAATAAACCCCCAAATCTTTAAACCAGCCAAAAAACCTCCAATTCACAATAATCCAACTCCACTACTTTCCCGCCCTCCACGTCTTTCTCAAAACGACATCGTTCTGTTGTCTCCGCCTCAGCGAATAACGACAACCCGTGATCCGGGTTTTTTTCTTCAACAATATCAATAGGCTTTCGTCATTTTCCGGACTCAATATTTTGTCGGCGGAGGAATCAGGCGGCAGGCTATGTTTCCGATCGACCTTGACATCCGAATCCAAGGACAGCTCTTTGAGTTTTGTTCTGTCTTTGCGGTGAATGTTCATGTGGCCTCCTCATGCATGTGAGTTTGAGAATCCTCGTTTACAAAAACTGCACTTAAACGACTTCGTTTCGACTAGGTTTTGCTGGAAATCACTGTTGAAGCAATTTCAAATTTTTAGATTTGGGGGTTTGAGTGTAATCTGATCTGGGGTTAAGGGTTGGGTGTTGGGGAGTTTCTAGGAAGCTTCATTCGTTTTTAATTAAATTTTTTTTTTTTTTTAATTTAAAATTAAATATATATATATATATATAATTTAATTTTGAATTTTTTTATTGTTATTTACTTATGTGTAATTTTTTTTTCATTTTTCAATTTTTTTAATAGGTATAATACACAGGTGGCGCGCCACGTGTACAAATCGATGCTAGTCAACGTTTTCCGATCAAAATTAGGGGCGCGTGTATCATACGCCCAAAAAACGACATCGTTTTTGGCTGGTTTGACTAATCTTCGGCGATTTGAGACTGAATCCAAGACAAATTGAAAGATACGGACTAAATCAAAACACGCGATATATATCGACATTTTCAAAAGGTCAAGAAAGCTATTTATTTTTTTTATTTTAAACCCGATGATGTATATATACTTTCATCTAAGAAATAGGAATATGACCAGTAACATAATGTAGGTCAATAATTTGAGAAATAATTATACTGTTTACAAATAATACTATTAAGAAATAATTAATGATCAACACACGCTTGCATGAGACCGTTTCACGGTAAGACAAGACAAAAGTTGAACATTGATATTTTAACACTTTGAGAGGAGCGGGTGTAATTTGTGCTAATGTGTATCCCATCTCATGCATGAGATCGTAAGACCGTCTCATATAACTTTTTGTCTTAATTTGTTTTCTTCTTTTCACAAGTTTACCTTTGCTCATCTTCCTGGCTTGTGTACAAAATCTTGGCGTTCTCTAGGATTTACATTGGAAGCATCCAACAAACTCTTTTGTTATCTTTTTCTTTAATTTTTAATAGTTAATTGAATGTGATATATATTACTCCTCCGTCTCGTTCTTATTTAAATATTTACTATTTGTTTATTATTAAAAATTATAAAATTGCTTATTAATGAGTTAAATGGTATAATAATGATATTTATATAAATTAAATGAGATAAAATTGACTTTAGTGTTGAAAAAATTGAAATAAAGTGTAATATTGAGTGATTAAGGAATATAAATAAAAGAAAAAAAAAATTATTGGTAGTTTGAGATGAACATTTTTTTATAAATTTTAAATAAAATGAGACGGAGGGAGTAATTCTTATATCTATTATTAAAATTATTTGTTAAACTCAAATCTTGTGGTGACTGGTGAGAGAATATAATTATGAGACACATTTGTGTGAAACGATCTCGCAATGAGATGGAAAATAATTTGAATATTGACGTTTTAATATTTTGGAGAGATGAATATTAATTTGTGTTAAATTATACTCCGTCTCATATGAATTTTTATCATTGAATTGTTATACGAAATTTAATGTATATATATATATATATTAATTAATATTGTATCCCAACGTTGGCCTCAGAATAGTACTCGGCAAGCATGTGTGATGTCATTTTGTGATGACCGTTGATTTAGTGATTTTCAGTCAAAGAAAAAAAGAAATCCTTTCATGGATGAGTGGTCAAAATTATACTACTTCATTCCTTTTTCTAGATACTCGTTTCATTCATTTTTTTTCCAAGATATTCATTTTCTTTCACAATTCATTTCATTTCCCACTTAATAAATGATTTGATTATGAACCGTCGGACAAACTATATATTATAACTCACTCTCCTTTGCACTCATGCATCAATTCAAATTGGTACAATTGAATTCAATTTTAATTTGGATAAACTATGAACTCTAAACTCTAACCCCTAAACAATGAACTCTAAATCATATATGAACCATTCAGGCCGGGTGAACCATGAACCACTTAGGCCGAGTGAATCATGAACCATTCGGGCCGGGTTTGGGTTCGGGTAAAAAAAAAATCTAAAATTGAAATTAAAGTTAAAAGAAAACTGAAATTGAAAAAAACAAAAAAAAACTAAAACTGAAAAAAATAAGAAAAAGAACTCCTAAAATTAAATTGCATCAAATTAATTTGGTGCAAATGATGCACATGAGAATTTGTAATATACAATTTGCCAAGTAGTCTATTTTGATTTTGTTGGACGCCTCATAAAAATCCTTCTTTTTTTTTTTTTTTTTTTTTCATTTGGCAATATCCAGAAAATCGTCTTTTAAATGGACCTGGTAATTTTCAAATTCCTTTTGTGCAGAGAGCTAATTCTGACACAATTTTATCTAGTCTTCGATAAGTAGTCCTTTTAAAATGTTGCGTCTGTTCATCGATTAAATTATTAATATTCATTAGAAAGTTGTATTGTAAAAATAAGCTGTTCAAGGATTTGATATGATATAGCTTTAAAGGCATTAATACAATAAATTGCAATAAATTAATATGTTTATGAGTAAAAAAAGCACACAAACTCTCAACACAAGCAACTGTGCTTTGGATTAGATGCAATCTTAACGAAGTAGTAATAAATTGACAGAACTTAAATCACATGGGTTTGTCTCCAATTTATGTCCCTACTTTGATCAAACTCATTTTCATGTGTTTATAATTAGACAACCCCCTGTCTAAATCAAATCACCTCCTGTTCTAATATTTGATATGAAATGAACCAAAGCAAGCCAATGTTTAACTGAAAATGGAATATTGATACTTGGCCATGAGTTCTTAATATTTTGTAAGGACGCGTTGTTGAATAATTTTGAGGTGTGGGGGCTGTTACCTTAACGAAAAAAGGTGGTTGGAACTTGAAATTATAAAATGATCAAAATTGATTAATTCATTTTGATTACTTAAACTCTATGATATTTTCGAAAGAAAAAATATATGGGTTAACTTTTTCCTTTTTTCCGTGTCCATCGAAACTTTGATTGATAGTTGTACAATGTATTTAACTCTTAGACCACAATTGCTAAATACATATTTTTGACTATTGATGGGTGTACTAGGTTTATTTTCTGTCGCGCTGCAGGCGCGAGTCAGAGTGGCTCTATCGCGTGGCGAGCGCGACACAGGTCACGCTTGTCGCGCCGCCCACGCGACAGAATTTCCAATTTTTTTTTATATATTTAAGATTTAATTAAGGTTTATGAATTAAATATTAACTTAGATTTTTAATAATATTTATTGAAAAATATTAACTAATTAATTATAAGACATTAATTTCAATGAATTAATTTATAATTTATTAATTATAAAGTATTAATTGTTTTATTGAAAAGTGTTATAGTTGTTTGATCATAAAATATTGGTTCATTAACTGCAAAATACTAGTTATTTGTTGTCAACAATATTAGTTCTTCAATTGAGTAATATTAATTTGTCAATTGTAAAATATTAGTTCAATTATCAATTTAAACATGAAAAAATAAATATACATATTACATGAAAAAATAAATATACATGAATTACATGAAAAAAAAAATATACAGATTACATTCTGAGGATGGACTGCGACATGTTGCTAGAAAAAGTTGAATTAAATATTAAAAAAATGTATAATATTTGTCTTTCTCGTTTTGTCTAGACCTATACTCAGCCTCACGTCGCTCTGCATCCGACTGTTGTAATGTACGGAATAGATCTATCTTGCTTTCAAATTGTAAATCTAAACCATTTACAGAAGGGTCATGTGCGCGTTTCCAGTATGCAGATATAAACGGTACTAGATGATCGTTGGTTGTCATATGCAACTAAAATTACAGTAAAAAAATTATAATTATAATAAAAAAAATCATAAATAACAAAAATTATAAAATAATTTGTATATAATTTTTTCTTACCAATATCCAATGAGAATTGTTGTTCACGTTCCCTAAGATCAATGTCGCGGTCGCAAGTTCTCTATGGGAATTTGTTATTGCGGGAAGGCAAAAAAATCCCCCATGTTCACTAAATGCAATTACGAAGACATTATATGTGGTTGCAACTAGGTATCCATGTTCAGGTAATGTAAACCATTTAGATAGTTCTGCAAAACCTTTGGAATGATCAAGTGTTTTTTCCAAATCTGACATTTCAATGTAACCACGTAGTGTTGGGATTATACTGGAAAATATGCTTTTACTTTGTATAATCGAAACTGGATTTCCAGACTTATTTACTGAAATAAATTGTTTATCACTGATGCTTTAAATATTATTGAATGTTACATATATTTACTGCATAACTGTTCAATAAGTCGTACGTGTTACATTGTAGTTAATTTAGTGATACCAGATCACAGAAGATTAAATTAACAGTCCCTTGTAACTAAAAGTACGTTATTCACGACCTAGATGGAAATGAACAACCCATCGTGAAAGGTTGAAGTGTAAGGCTCAGATTGACTTGTCTTGACCAAGAGATTACACTAGTGCATGACTGATGCACTGAATAGGACCTACAGGAGGATAAATTCTTCAGAACTGAACAAGGAAGAATTAGACCTCAGTGGTTCGTTATTTCTTAACCTTCGTCCCTTAAATAGGATCACGTGGGATTGATAACTATTGCTTTGACTTATCATGGGTAGCGAATCAATGAGATTCAATACTTTTTATCTTGGGCAATATTATTAGTCACATGTGATTGCTAAGATTTAATACGAAGAATCGTGTGCAAGTACGCTTGTTTGATTTGCCCCCTTGGGAGGTTCATAAGTTTTATCATACCAAATCTT
The DNA here is from genome assembly GCA_037126765.1 of Stenogyne calaminthoides. Taxonomy (NCBI): domain Eukaryota; kingdom Viridiplantae; phylum Streptophyta; class Magnoliopsida; order Lamiales; family Lamiaceae; genus Stenogyne; species Stenogyne calaminthoides. The sequence continues at coordinate 514,262 of JBBCBC010000010.1, forward strand.
GCAAGTGGAATTAGTTTCCGGTATGGATAATAGTGTTGAACCGTTCCTTGACCAAGGACAAAAGATATTAATTAACGGAAAGCTATTTCAGTGGCTTGAATTAATTAATGGGCTAGATAATCTTAAACACGGGAAATAATGACCGGGAGCCATATTCACTGTAATATGGGTTAAGATGGATAGTGCAATATTAATTATGTAGTGGGATTAATTAATATTTATGGGCTTGAATTATATTGTGGCTCAATATTAGATATTCAAGGTCCATTAGAATGTCCAATCTTAATTCTCCTAAAGCCCCCCTGAGTAGCCCAACATATAGTCCATTAACTGAAAAGATGATTAAAATAAAATAAATATTGTTGCTTAATTTTTCCTAAATATTTCAAAAATTATGGGTAAGGTAGGGAGAAAGATTTTCTTTGAATTTTGTTATGGAATGAAGATATGTATTCTTGGAATACAATATTATCTCATTAAATTCAAGAAATCTCCCACTTGGTTACTCATGATGATATTTTCGAAAAAATGAAAATATAGGGCAAGAAAGATTTTCTTGAAAAGATATTATGGAAGATATGTATTTCTTGAAATACAAGAATATCTCATAAATTCAAGAAGATCCAAATCTAGGAATCTTGCAAGACTATATTTTTTGAAAATTCCATATATTGAGGAGGTGAGATTTTTGTGGAATATTTTAATTATGGGAAAAAAAATATAGGAGATATATTCAAGATTTCTTGGTGATCAAGAAAAGTCTTTTCTCACATTGTTTTTCCACTGGAAAAATCGACCACTCCTCTCCTATAAATAGGGGATGATTCTTTCATTCCTAGAGACAATTCCATGTGCTGGAAAAATTAGCAAATCCACATAAGTGGTGCAACAAAGTTTATTTTTTCCTTTTGTTAATTGTTCGACAAGTGTCCTTCCACCGGATAGTTGAGCAAGGGCTAAGGGAATACTTGGGAAGTCCTTTTGGTTAGTCCGTCCAACCGAATTCACTGCAATCCCGAGAGGTACGTTCACGTAAACCCGTAGATTCCGCATGCGTAGGTTTTACGTGGCTTATTATATGCATGATATGTTGTTGCAATTATTATTTGAATTAATATATGATTAATTCATGCTAGTAATAATTAAAGAATTAAATTTGTATTAAAATATTCACCCCGAATAGATCTGTGCAACTTATTCCCCAACACGTAGAAGGTTATCGTATAAATCACATCTTATTTGCAGTTCCTGCTTAAGATCCATTCGTACCTTTGGCCAATATTCTTCGGATCCGTAGATTGCGAGTGCAACAGCTCTAAATCCGCAGTTCCCATCTCCAATAACATCATTGTAGGAATGAATATACTTTCTGATATATGGAGGGAAATCGTTCTCAACCGTAGAGTTTAAAAACGGTATTGGCCGATTAATATTTGTTTAAGATTTGGTTGTCCTACTCGAACTAGCGGTACTTTTGCGATGCGGGATATCAGGAGGTGGGGGCCTTTGGGGCTTAGACATAGGAGTATTAGGGGAGTAGCCCTGATTCTGGGAAAATCTGTTTTGATTATCTTCAGAAAAACTCATCGTACATCTTTCTGATGTGCTATGTCTACGATCAGCTTCTGGTGGAATATCCTGGTGTGCATTATGTTGGGGAATTAATTGCACGGATCTATTCGGGATGAATATTTAAATACAAATTTAATTCTAACAATTATTACTAGCATGAATTAATCCTATATTAATTCAAATAATAATTCAACAACAAACCATGCATATAAACAGTTCACATAAATCCTACGCATGCGGAATTGCTACGGGTTTACGTGAACTAACCTCTTGGAGTGGCAATGGTCTCGTCGATAAAAACACACCAAAAAGCCTTCCCAAGTATTCCCTAGTCCTCGCTCATCAATCCGGTGGAAGGAAGCTCACGAACAATTAACAAAAGGGAAAATAAAAATTTGTTGCACCACCTTTGTGGATTTACTAATTTTTCCAGCACATGGAATTGTACTTGGGGATGAAGAAATCATCCCCTATTTATAGATAGGTGGTGGCCGATTTTTTGTCATGGAATAGGGAGGAAAAAATCTTTTCTTGATCTCTAAGAAATCTTGAATATATCTCCTATATTCTTTTCTCAATAATTAAAATATTCCATAAAATCCCACCTTCTCTTGTTATGGTTATTTTCGAAAAAATAAGGATAAAGATTCCAAGATTTGGATCTTCTTGAATTTATGAGATATACCTGTATTGCAAGAATACATATCTTCCATAATATTTTTTCAAGAAAATAAAGAAAATCTTTATTTCCCTTATTCTTTCAAAATTTTCGAAAATAACATATAAATAACCAAGTGGGAGATTTCTTGAATTTAATGAGATAATCTTGTATTTCAAGAATACATATATTCATTCCATAACAAAATTCAAAGAAAATCTTTCTCCCCTTTTATTTATATTTTTCAAATTAATGAGGAAAAAAAAGAACAAAATTTATTTTATTTTTAAACACATTTTTCAGCTTATTGGACTTTTATGTAATTTTTATTTGAGGGGTTTTAGGAGAATTAAGATTGGACTTCCAATGGATCTTGAATTATCAATATTGAGCCACAATATTATTCAAGCCCATAAATATTAATTAATCTCACTACATAATTAATATTAGATTTCCATCTTAACCCATATTACAAATCAATATGGCTCCTTGTTATTATTTCCGTGTTTAAGATTATCTAGCCCATTAATTAATTCAAGCCACTGAAATAACTTTCCATTAATTAATATCTTTTTATCCTTGGTAAAGGAACAGTTCAACATTGAGGAAACTAGTTCCACTTGCAAGATTTGGTATGATAAAACTTATGAACCTCCAAGGGGGCAAATCGTCGAACAATGCGTGCATTTTGCACACGATTATCCAGATAAATCTTAGCAATTGATGTGACCAATAATATTGCCCAAGATATAAAGTATTGAATCTCGTTGATTCTCTACCCGTAATAAGTTAAAGCAATAATTACTAACCACACACTTCCATCCTATTTAGGGACGAAGATCAAGAAATAACTAACCATCGAGGTCTAATTCTTCCTAGTCCGGTTCTCAAGAATTTGTCCTCCTCAGAGGTCCTATTCAAGCACTAAACATGCACTAGTGTAATCTCTTGGTCAAGACAAGTCAATCTGAGCCTTACACTTCAACCTTTCACGATGGATTGTTCATTTCCATCTAGGTCGTGAATGGTGTACTTTTGGTTACAAGGAACTATTAATTTAATCTTCTGTGATCTGGTATCACTAAATTAACTACAATGTAACACATACTATTTATTGAACAGTTATGAAGTAAATATATATAACATTCGATGATATTTAAAGCATCAGTGATAAACAATTTATTTCAGTAAATAAGACCGAAATTCAGTTTGATTATACAAAGTAAAAGCATACTTTCCAGATAATCCCAACAATCTCCCCACTTATACTCAAAGTCTGCTTTTAAGTATACTACAACATGTCTGGTGTAGTTCCTAATATGTGACATATAATGTCACCTACACGAACCTAATAATGTCTCCCACTTATACTCAAAGCAGATTGACAAAGGTCTTGACATCCATTCCTTTCACATGTCTCTCGAATGTATTCTGAGCCAGACCCTTTGTGAATGGATCTGCTAGGTTGTCTTCTGACGCGATCTTTGCCACCTCTATATCTCATCTCTTAACAATTTCTCGTGATAAGATGGTATTTTCAATGTGTTCTTCGGCCTTGTGGGCTCTTGGTTCCCTTGAATTTGCAACTGCTCCGACATTGTCACAATAAACAGTGATTGTGTTGGGCAAATTCGGAACTACATCCAAGTCCACTAGGAAGTTCTTCAGCCAAACCGCTTTTTCATTTCGCAGTTAGCCTACATATTCGACTTCCATGGTAGAATCTGCGATGCATTTCTGCTTAACGCTTCTCCATGTCATGGCTCCTCCCCCCATGCAAAACACACTAACGGAGGTAGATTTTCTGGAATCTAAGTCTGATTGGAAATCTGAGTCCGCAGAGTGCGATGGGGATTAGACTATCTCGATCGATAAACCAACATTCTATCTCAAGTTCTTTTCAGATACTTCAGAATGTTTTTAACTGCCGTCCAATGTTCTTTCCCCGGGTTACTTTGATATCTTGCCACCATTCTAACGGCAAAGCAGATATCCGGTCTCGTGCACAACATTACATACATAAGGCTTCCGACAGCCGAAGCATAAGGAATGTCTTTCATGTCATCTATCTCATTTTGTGTCTTAGGGCACATTTCCTTGGATAGATGGATTCCATGCCTGAAAGGTACGAATCCTTTCTTGGAATCCTGCATGCTGAATCGTTTCAAGACAGTGTTTATGTATGAAGCTTGCGATAAGCCTATTATCCTTTTCTTGAGATCTCGAGTGATCTTGATCCCAAGGATGTGTCCGGCTTCCCCTAAGCCCTTCATATCAAACTGTTTTGAAAGCCATGCCCTTACGTCTGATAACACCTTTACATCGTTCCTGATGAGCAGAATGTCGTCTACGTATAGTACTAAGAATATCAATGCAGTTCCGACACGCTTTTTGTACACACAACTTTCGAACTCGTTTTGATCAAACCCATAAGACTTTATAACATGATCAAAACATTGGTTCCAAGCTCCGGATGTTTGTTTGAGTCCGTAAATGGACTTCATGAGCTTACAAACTAGGTGTTCTTGGCCCTTTGCATATAGATTTCTTCATCAAGACTTCCGTTAAGGACAGTTGTCTTGACATTCATTTGCCAGATTTCAAAATCGAGATGCACAGCAATCGACAAGAGAATTCGGATGGACTTGAGCATTGCTACAGGTGAAAAAGTTTCCTCATAGTCGATCCCTTCTTTCTGAGTATAACCTTTCGCCACAAGCCTTGCCTTGAAGGTTTCCACCTTCCCGTCCGGTCCTCTTTTTCTCTTGTATACCCACTTGCAACCAATGGGTTTGACCCCATTAAGTGGTTCGACTAGCTCCCACACTCTGTTATGATCCATATAACCCATTTCGGCTTTCATTGCTTTTTGCCAAGAAACTGCATCCTTGTCTTGGATTGCCTCATCATATGTCCATGGGTCTGATTCGTCTTGTCCGGGAATCAAGTTCAAGGACTCTCCTATCCCCATGAATCTCTCGGGCTATCTCACAACCCTCCCACTACGACGAGGTTCCGGTTGTGAAAGTGTGTCGTTTGGTATGTCATCTTGTACAGTTGGCAATGAGGTTAGCTCCCTTAGCTCATTTAAGGTAATCTCACTTCTGGGTCTTTTTTCATTCATATTGTCTTCTTCCAAAAATCTAAAGTGGGTGTTGATTATCACCTTTTGATCTTCGGGACCATAGAACATACACCCTTTTGTTCTCTCGGGGTATCCTATAAACAACTTTAATTCTGATCGAGGATCCAATTTTCCGTCTTCCTTGTCCAACACGTAGGCCGGACACCCCCAAATTCTCATGTGTCTCAAACTGGGCTTGCACCCGGTCCACAATTCTTTGGGAGTTTTGAGAATCGATTTGGATGGCACCAAGTTCAGAATGTAAGCCGCTGTTTCCAAGGCATGACCCCAAAACGACTTGGGAAGATCTGCATAACTCATCATTGATCTAACCCTTTCCAAAAGAGTTTTGTTTCTTCGCTCTGCAACCCCGTTTTGTTGAGGGGTTCCCGGTGCAGTTAGCTGGGATACAATCCCTGTTGGGGTTATACTGGAAAGTATGTTTTTTACTTTGTATAATCGAAACTGAATTTTCAGACTTATTTACTGAAATAAATTGTTTATCACTGATGCTTTAAATATTATTGAATGTTACATATATTTAATGCATAACTGTTCAATAAGTCGTACGTGTTACATTGTAGTTAATTTAGTGATACCAGATCACGTAAGATTAAATTAAGGTCCCCTTGTAACTAAAAAAGTACGCTTATTCACGACCAAGATGGAAATGAACAACCCATCGTGGAAGGTTGAAGTGTAAGGCTCGGATTGGCTTGTCTTGACCAAGAGATTACACTAGTGCATGATCGATGTAATGAATAGGACCTCTGAGGAGGATAAATTCTTTGAATCGACAAGGAAGAATTAGACCTCGATGGTTCGTTATTTCTTAATCTTCGCCCCTTAAATAGGATCACGTGAGATTGGTAACTATTGCTTTGACTTATCATGGGTAAATAATCAACGAGATTCAATACTTTTTATCTTGGGCAATATTATTAGTCACATGTGATTGCTAAGATTTAATACGGAAGAATCGTGTGCTTAAGCACGCTTTTGTTCGATTTGCCCCTTGGGAGGTTCATAAGCTTTATCATACCAAATCTTGCAAGTGGAATTAGTTTCCGGTATGGATAATAATGTTGAACCGTTTCTTGACCAAGGATAAAAGATATTAATTAATGGAAAGCTATTTGGGTGGCTTGAATTAATTAATGGGCTAGATAATCTTAAACACGGAAATAATGACCGGAGCCATATTGATCGTAATATGGGTTAAGATGGATAAGCAATATTAATTATGTAGTGGGATTAATTAATATTTATGGGCTTGAATTATATTGTGTCTCAATATTAGATATTCAAGGTCCATTAGAAGGTCCAATCTTAATTCTCCTAAAGGCCCCCTAAGTAGCCCAACATATAGTCCAATAACTGAAAAGGTGATTAAAATAAAATAAATATTATTGCTTAATTTTTCTCTAATATTTCGAAAATTATGGATAAAGTTGGGAGAAAGATTTTCTTTGAATTTTGTTATGGAATGAAGATATGTATTCTTGGAATACAAGATTATCTCATTAAATTCAAGAAATCTCCCACTTGGTTATTCATAGTGATATTTTGAAAAAAATATGAAATATATTGGTAAGGGAAAGATTTTCTTGATTTTCTTGAAAAGATATTATGGAAGATATGTATTTCTTGAAATACAAGAATATCTCATAAATTCAAGAAGATCCAAATCTTGGATTCTTAACCCCAATATTTTTGAAAATTCCATATTGTAGATAAGGTGGGATTTTTTGTGGAATATTATAATTATGGGAAAAAGAATATAAGATATATATTCAAGATTTCTTGGAGATCAAGAAAAGATTTTTCCACAATATTTTATCACAAAATTTCGTCCATCTTAGTATCTATAAATAGGGAATGATTCTTTCATTCCCAAGTACAATTCCATGTGCTGGAAAAATTAGTAAATCCACAAAGGTGGTGCAACATATTTTATTTTCCTTTTGTTAAATCGTTCACAAGAATCCTTCCACCGGATAGTCGAACGAGGACTAAGGGAATACTTGGGAAGTCCTTACGGTTAGTCTATTCAGCCATACCGTTGCCATCTCAAGAGGTACGTTCACGTAAACTCGTAGTATTCGCATCGTGAGGTTTTTCGTGAATTATTATATGCATGATATGTTGTTGGATTATTATTTGAATTAATATAGGATTAATTCATGCTAGTAATAATTAAAGAATTAAATTTGTATTTAAATATTCACCACGAATAGATCTGTGCAACCTATTCCCCAACAATCCCTTCATCTGACAGGTAGTTCAAAAACTCATCGCTGAGGTACTCGCCTCCACGATCGGATCGTAGAGACTTGATACGTTTTTCCCTATGATTCTCTGCTTGAGCCTTAAATTCTTTGAATTTCTCAAATGTCTCAAATTTATGCTTCATAAGGAAAATATAATCGTACCTTGAGTAGTCATCAATAAAAGTGAAGAAATACTTATAACCTCCTCATGCTTTGGTTGACATTGGACCACATACGTCTGTGTGAACGATTTCTAACACTTCTTTGGCTCTATTCCCCTTGGCTCCGAATGCGCTCTTGGTCATTTTGCCCTCCAAACATGATTCGCAGGTTGGAATTGGTTCAACTTGGAGAAACTCCAGTGAACCGTCTTCTACCAACCTTTGGATCCTCTTTGGATTAATATGTCTCAATCTTAGATGCCATAGAAGTGTTTCGTTCACGCGTCGATGAACGTTTTCTTTTATCTAAAAGCTTGATTGATGTGTTATAGGATGCATTTCGTGAGTGGTGTGCACTGATTAATTGTATAGAGACTATTCGACAACGTTATATGACGAGATAAATTTATCATAAAGAGAAATGGTAACAACTTTATCAAAAGTGGCGAATATCCATCAAGGTAAAGTTTAGAAACCGAAATTAAATTCTTTTCTAAAATTGTAACGTAAAGAACATATCTTAAAATTAAAACTCGTCTTTCAAAAGACAGTACACTTCTCTCATCGCTTCACCGCCACTCTGAAGATCGCCCAATGTGATGAGGATCTCACTCCCACTAAGTTGTCGGGTCCGTTTGAACCCCTGTAAAGTGAAACAAACATGATCAGTGGATCCAGTATCCACCACCCATAAATGGGAGGCATATGCCGCTAAGCAAGTTTCAACAACTAGTGCATGAGAATTACCTTTCTTTCCATTCCTTTTGGGTTTGGAACAGGCTGACCTCGAATGTCCTTTTTCACCGCAGTTAAAACATTTTCCTTTTGGTACTTTCTTGACACCCATCCAGCTAGCTGTCTTTCTCTTACTTTTCTTAGTGATGAGTTTGCTTTGGTTCTGATCACTTTCCTTTTCTTGAGACTTGCCTTCCATTGGCCTAGATCTTGAGAAAAGACTTTTGGTCACCAATGCTTCGTCTTTCTTTCCTAAATGCTTCTCTATTTTCTCCAAGGCTTCTTGTAGAATGTCCATAGTAAACATGTGATCACTCATCACAAAACTACAGTAAAACCCATCGAAGCACCTTGGAAGAGTTAGTAAAAGAAATTCGATTTGAGCCTCATCACAATACTTAGTACCGAGATAAGCCAGTTTTTCAAAATGGCATTTTATTCTGAGAACACGCTCCCTTACGGGTGTTCCTCACCATCTTTACCGCCACGCCGTCATTTTTAAACCGATTGATCATGCGGTTTTTGTTAAAAACATTTCTTCAAGACTTTGCATAATTTCTGCAGCAGACTCAACACCTTCATGAATGTGTCTCAAATCATCAGACAGTAAAGTCAAGATTACACGTTTCATGGGTTCATTGGCCTGCTCCCAAATATTATACTAGTGTCTTTCCGCATCAGCTGATCCATCAGTAGGCATACGGCTTGGGTACATCAAGAACCCAATGATGTTCTTGTGCAGGTAGGACAAAACTCATATTTCGTTTCCAAACAACATAGTTGTCACCAGTTAATTGGTGTTCTTTGAGTGTATATAACAGTGGATTAAAAGGTTGCGACATGATGAACTTAAATAAATAATAATGTGCATAAGCACAAAAATATCACAAAATTCGATCACATCTTTCATATTAAAATCTCAAAAAATATGAACATGCATCAGCCAACATCTCAAAACAGTTTAAATAAGCCACGTGGGGTGGGTCATTATTTAAACACATTCAAAATTAGTTACAAACAAGAACAATTTATAAACCTTTAATAACTAGATTAATAGTCAACAACTTGACCAATATAAAATTGACACAGGACTTGAGGGGAAGTATATGCATATCAATTTTATACCTAAGTAATAACCATGATTAAATCTGTAATTATTATTTCACAGACGAGCCTCGCGTGGCGAGGGTCATCGTCGCCACTAGTAATAATCCACAATCATCCATTTGGAATTTATTCATGTGAAAGTTATCTTTTGACCGTCCCGTGGGGGGAATTTCTCCAAACGAATTCACAAATAAATAAATCATGGAGGTCAAAATTAATTCAATTTTATTATCCATAAAATTGTCAATTAATTGTTTAAGCATATTTAGTAATTTTCGAAAGTGAGATTTTTCAAAAACATTTTCTCATGCATCGCAAATTTAAACACAATTTAAATAAGCATAAAATAATGCATAAACATCAAGACAAAAAAATTAAACATATTGGGCACAAATATCCAATTGTCACGGTTAATTTTTTGTCATGTCTTGATCTCGAGAAATCGTCTTCTTTGCCTTCATCGTTCGTCTCTAAAGGTTCGCCACGTCTAGTGACGTCATCGACCCGGCTTCGCGTCGGGTGCACATCTTGCACTCCCCAAAGCCGTGTCGTCGGCGATGCCGTGCCTAAGCGCCGATACGTCGTCCCAGCCAAAGCCTTCTTTATTATATCTCGGCGTCGGCGCCGTGTGGATCTCGCCCGTCGCCACGCCTCGCCGCAAGCCCACGCCGCGTTGCCCCGGCGGCATCGCCCCCGCCAGATCCGCCCTCGCCGCCCGCCGCGTCGCGCGCTCATCGCCCCGCCCATGGCGCCCTCGGCGGCATCGCTCCCCGCTGGCGCTCCACAAGACGAGGCTACTTCCGCCCGCGCGCATACTGGCCGATCCATTTCGTGCTTCGCCTGATGGCCTCGCTCACGCCCGTCTTCGGGCGTGCCCGAAGCGATCGTCGATTCAGGCCTCCCTTGGCACGTTTTTTGCGCGACTTCACGCCTACGCCGATTCAGATTCCGTCTTTTAATTCTTCATCTCCGCCTCAGATTTCCGATCCCAGGTTACAATTTATTTACAAAAATAAATAAACCTAGATCTAGACTAGTCTATTACATTGATCAAATCAAACAAATTTAATCTACTCGTGGATTTTTCATTTAGGCAAAAGCGAATTCGAAAGCTAATCTAATTAAAAACCACAATTTATATGCATGCATAAATAAACACATTAAATTTCATGACAATTGGATACCTGCAAAAAAGATCTAGCAATTCTACTATCCAATTTCAAATTTAATGAAAACGAACTAAATTACAATTTAAAATTCAGAGCCCGAAACCGAGGCTCTGATACCAGTTGTTGGGGAATTAATTGCACGGATCTATTCGGGATGAATATTTAAATATAAATTTAATTCTAACAATTATTATTAGCTTGAATTAATCCTATATTAATTCAAATAATAATTCAACAACAAATCATGCATATAAACAGTTCACATAAATCCTACGCATGCGGAATTGCTACAGGTTTACGTGAACTAACCTCTTGGAGTGGCAATGGTCTCGTCGATAAAAACACACCAAAAAGTCTTCTCAAGTATTCCCTAGTCCTTGCTTGTCAATCCGGTGGAAGGAAGCTCGCGAACAATTAACAAAAGGGAAAATAAAAATTTATTGCACCACCTTTGTGGATTTACTAATTTTTCCAGCACATGGAATTGTACTTGGGGATGAAGAAATCATCCCCTATTTATAGATAGGTGGTGGCCGATTTTTTGTCATGGAATAGGGAGGAAAAAATCTTTTCTTGATCTCCAAGAAATCTTGAATATATCTCCTATATTCTTTTCTCAATAATTAAAATATTCCATAAAATCCCACCTTCTCTTGTTATGGTTATTTTCGAAAAAATAAGGATAAAGATTCCAAGATTTGGATCTTCTTGAATTTATGAGATATACATGTATTGCAAGAATACATATCTTCCATAATATCTTTTCAAGAAAATCAAGAAAATCTTTCTTTCCCTTATTCTTTCAAAATTTTCGAAAATAACATATAAATAACCAAGTGGGAGATTTCTTGAATTTAATGAGATAATCTTATATTTCAAGAATTTATATCTTCATTCCATAACAAAATTCAAAGAAAATCTTTCTCCCCTTTTATTTATATTTTTCAAAATTAATGAGGAAAAATAGCAAGAAAATTTATTTTATTTTTAAACACATTTTCCAGTTATTGGACTTTATGTTGGGCTACTTGAGGGGCCTTTAGGAGAATTAAGATTGGACCTTTCAATGGATCTTGAATTATCAAAATTGAGCCACAATATTATTCAAGCCCATAAATATTAATTAATCCCACTACATAATTAATATTGCACTATCCATCTTAACCCATATTACAGTTAATATGGCTCCCGGTTATTATTTCTCGTGTTTAAGATTATCTAGCTCATTAATTAATTCAAGCCACTGAAATAGCTTTCCATTAATTAATATCTTTTTATCCTTGGTAAAGGAACGGTTCAACATTATTATTCATACCGGAAACTAGTTCCACTTGCAAGATTTGGTATGATAAAACTTATGAACCTCCCAAGGGGGCAAATCGAACAAGCGTACTTGCACACGATTCTCCGTATTAAATCTTAGCAATCGCATGTGACCAATAATATTGCCCAAGATATAAAGTATTGAATCTCGTTGATTCTCTACCCGTAATAAGTCAAAGCAATAATTACTAACCACACGCGATCCTATTTAAGGGACGAAGATTAAGAAATAACGAACCACTGAGGTCTAATTCTTCCTAGTTCAGTTCTGAAGAATTTGTCCTCCTGTAGGTGCTATTCAGTGCACTAAACATGCACCAGTGTAATCTCTTGGTCAAGACAAGTCAATCTGAGCCTTACACTTCAACCTTTCACGATGGATTGTTCATTTCCATCTAGGTCGTGAATGGTGTACTTTTGGTTACAAGGAACTGTTAATTTAATCTTCTGTGATCTGGTATCACTAAATTAACTACAATGTAACACGTACTATTTATTGAACAGTTATGCAGTAAATATATATAACATTCGATGATATTTAAAGCATCAGTGATAAACAATTTATTTTATTATATAAGACCAAAATTTAGTTTGATTATACAAAGTAAAAGCATACTTTCCAATATAATCCCAACACATTAGTTGCCGGCACTCTCCCCTTACCCCGTTTTTTAGTAGACTTTTTTAATCTCATAGCTTTTTGCGCCCACTCAAACAAAGAAGGTTGACGTTCGCTGCTTGAAGCCTTCTGTTTTGACATTTTTTTTCCAACCTTCGGTGGAAAAATATCTTCCGTGTCATCATCGAATAATTTTCTCCTAGTCTTACCACCACCGTCATCATATGTTTCGTTGGTGGTGGTAGGAATACTAGAAAAATTTATATCCAATGTTCTCCAAAACGAGTCTATACAATTTAAAAGTATTGGATGGTTGTTTTGAAAGTACCTTGTAAGCTCGAATTGACACGGAAGACAATGTGTTCTCCTGAGATAACAACCGCATATTTTTCCACCCAAATCCCTATCTTTTTCTGCGACAATGAGTTTGAACGCTTTGGACGTGATATTGCGCACTAGTTGACTGTAGAATTCGTTCTCTAACATATCAGTCCTTGTCTTGTGGCCGATAAACCTGCATTGCTTTTTTATCTCGCATATTTGCAACTCCATGACCTGGTGAATTTTTTTGAATATGATGTCGAAGTGCTTCCTGCCGCCATCCAGGTTTTTTTTCACCCTGTGATGTTCTTGTTCAACCCTACATGAATAATTAAATGAACAAAATTTAAATTTATTACTTGTCTGTCTCAATAAATGTATTACTTGTCTCAATATGGTAATAGTGCAATAGTTGTGGTTTCATAGGTAAATTTAAATATAACAGCTACATAACATTAAAAGTATAAATATTTTTAAAGTTACCTGTTTGTGGTGTAGTTTCCGTAGTGCATGCGATAATCTAGATGTGCCCCTAAAATTCTTGTTGAATGCGGCTAAGCCACGTATCTTCGCAATACTCAATTAGATCCGAACATCTCGGGTATTTTTCCTTTATATGAGCCCACCATATTTTTCAATCTTCAATTGTGTCCGACTGGACTGCACAATTCCACCGAAATTTAAATTTATTAGCTTGTTTTTCTTTAAATCCTCGTTGTTTTAGAGCTCGTGTATAAATAGCTTGCTCTACGTGGCGTCTGCATAAATGTGCTTGAGATTCTGGAAAAATCACATCCACAACATTCATCAACGCGAAAGCTCTATCTGTGACAATGACATTTGGTATTCGTATCTCGTACAATCCCCGAATAAATCCTAGGATATATTCGAAGTGTTCCTGCGTTTCACGGATCATAAATGCGTATGCGATGGTGAACGTCTTGTGAGTGCCCGTTGCCCCAACTGCCTCAAGCAAAGGCATCCCGTACATGTTCGTGTTGTATGTTGTGTCAATGATTAATACTTTCGGATACGCGTTGACCATTACAACCGAACATGGATGATTGAAAACTATATCTTCGAGTTCATTGTTGTCATCCGTCCTAAAATTGTACCTAAATTTAAATAAATACAAATAAAAATTTGGGAAAAAAGTAATCAATATATTTTTTATTTAATTTTGAATGGATTTATTATAGTTATATCAATATGTATGCTAAGTTGAATTATTATAATAATATGAAAATATATTAAATATATTTTGAATTTATTTCACAATTGAATTTATAATATATATATAACATAACTATATTCCCAATAATAAGATATATGGTAATAATATTTGTATATTATGTTGAAATATTAAATTCATTGAGTCAACTAATCTTCTTATAGTATTTTATTTAAACTAGTCAAACTCGTACGACACGTCATCATTATTAATACAAAAAAATACCAAACTCTCTATATGATTCACACATCAACAAAACTCATGAAGTCATATGTTCCTATAATAATGTCAAGACTTTGAATGGAGGTAGTATACATTAATTAATTAACCGGGATCATAGTTGTTGGAAAGTAGAACGGTTGTTGGCATTATGATAAAATTTATGAGAAAATGACATAATTTATAAAACAATAAAATAAATTGTTTGAGGATTTATACCTGTAATTCCGTTGTCGCAGTAGGTGTAGGAAGTTTTGCGTTGAGGTCAGCTCCTCGCGGTTGTCCCTCCTAATCTTTTGCTGTGAATTGTACATTTGCTTTGAGTCCGTCCGATTCTCGGGATTGATTGTCTTTATATATCCCATAATGTTGGCTGCAATAACATTCATTGAATCTAGTAGTTGTACATGTTTGTACTCTTCGGGTGTTAATTGACCAATTTTGGAACCCTCTGCGTTATTTGGAAATCGATGATTGTGTGTTCCTTCCAAAACTTTAATTTTCCACATATCACGCTCGGGATCAGAAAGCCAAACAACCAAACGAAAAGGACATGAATTTTTGGCGGTTTTTGTATTTCGCTCATTCGTTGTTTTTCTAGGGACATATTCGCCACCTTCACTACATATATATCTGACCTCATGTGCATTAGAATTACGAATAGCCAATGTGATATTTCGCATTCTAGCAATAGCCGTAACAAAAAATGTAACTCCTTCTTTTCCTTTTAAACCCCCCGGAGGTGTTATAAAATCCTCTGACACATCTGTGGATACATAATAAAAATCATGATAAGGATTCATTTTTTTGGAATTGGTTGCTAAAAGTTTGAAGGTAAAATATATAATGTGCTATGAAAATGAAGAAAAATTGAGGAGAATGTATGTGTAGGAGAAAAACTTATAAACAGAAAACAAGAGCAGAATGTATGCGTAGGAGAAAAACTTATAAACAGAAAACTTGAGCAGTGTATGCGTAGGAGAAAAACTTATAAACATAAATTTTCAGCAGAATGTATGCGTAGGAGAAAAACTGAGATGTGTCTTCTAAAATGTGAGTGTAAAAATTCATTGAATTTGTTGTGTTTATAAAGGAAAAAAAATGGTATGGAAATTATTGTGTGTGTCTGAAAAAGGAGACAAACCCTGAAGAAATGGGTCGCGCCGACAACGCGACAGCGCTTATCGCACCACTCGCGCGCCTTAGTACTCCCTGTCGCGCGAGACCTGGGCGCGTGTCGCGTCACGCGCGCGATACGCGCCAAACGCGCTTCACGGGTCTGACTTCGATTGGACTGCACAGGCACGCGTGTTTTTATGTTTTTGACTCGAATTATCAGTGTATTACTACTACAATCGGTTATTTAAGTATCACTGTTATATGCACGCACTCTGGCAGATTCATATGTTTTTGTCTTTATATTTTGATTTTTTTTGTAATAATAAATTAATTCCCATCATCCACCAACATTAATTTCCCACCATCCCAACATTAATTTTCCAACAACACTCATTAATTTCTACCTCCTATATAATCTCATTCTTCCTTCATTTTTCCCTTCATTTCTTTCTTTCTTTCCTCAAACTTTAGCCAGCCACCACCCACCACCCACTGCAACTCTTCCTTCTCTTCTTGTTGCAACCCAGCAACAACCCGCCGCCCGACGCCGCCGCCCCCGGTTTTTTTTTTTCTTAAACATTTGTTGTGAATATTGTTTTTCGACACGTAATAACTAGTCAAACTAACATATTTTTCTTGTTTCACAGTCAAATAATTAGTCCCTCGTGAGCCTACTTACCACCTCCGCCATCTTTTGAGTGTCCCGAGTCGCCACTTTCAAGGTATGTTTTATTTAAAAAGTATTAGTTGAAATGCTGTTAAGTATTAGTTGATATGCTGTTAAGTATTAGTTGAAATGCTGTTACGTATTTGTTGAAATGCCGTTAAGTATTAGTTGAAATGCTGTTAAGTATTAGATGATATGCTGTTAAGTATTAGTTGATATGCTGTTAAGTATTAGTTGATATGCTGTTAGGTATTAGTTGATATGCTGTTAAGTATTAGTTGATATGCTGTAAAGTATTAGTTGATATGCTGTTAAGTATTAGTTCATATGTTGTAAACGAAATAACGTTAGCTAGTTATTTAGATGTAAACGTAAATGATATGCATAAAAAATAGGAGTAATTATTTTGGAATAAAATTTATCTTCTGAGAAGACACTTAAAGTGGGATGATTGGAGTATATAATATATATTATGATCTTAAAGAATACTTTAGTGGGGTAATTTGGAAAAATTGTAGGCAAAAATAGGTAAATATGCAAATTAATTAATGATCATCTATATAACAACTGGTATTCCTTTAAATAGTGTATTACATATTCTCGTAAATTTGATCCACTATTGTAGGTTTAATATATAATGATCATCTTTTTAGTTTAATTTTTCTATTTTTCTATTAATTTCCTATTTCAAAAAAATTAATTAATATATATCAAATTTGAAAAATATATCTTTTAAACACTTCTAAAAATTTCATATATAAAAATGATTTAGAACATAATAATGTCCTAATTTTAATTTCCTATATAAAAAAACGTTGAATTAATTAATTAACATTTACCCCACTATTGTAGGTTTAATATATATAAATTTTTTAAAATATATGTTGTAAACACTTATAAAAAATTCCTATATAAATATTAATTGATATGCTGTAACTTGTAAGGTATTAGTTATCATGTTCTAAGATATTAGTTGTTTTTTTTATATAGGATTCAATTGTTGTAAGGTATTAATTGATATATTGTAAAGTATTACTTGATTTACTGTAAAAGTGGTTGGTTGTTATGATTTATAATTTTTGTTTTTTTTTATGTTTAGTATGTTAGGAATCGAGTGTCCCAAGTGCTCCCGGCTTTGCAGAGTGTGCAACCGATGTGTTCTTGCGGAACACCACGTAACAAGCGATGCACCAGTACTAGATTCGAATTTCTCGTACAATCCTCCTCCTCCTCCAGCTGATTTTTTTAATTTCTCAACCCCCTTCGGCATCGACCTAAACACCCCTGCTCCTGCTCTACAATCAATTGACGAGGATTTTAGGCATTTTTCTTCTTACAACTAGTCTGGTGATTACAATTTGGGGAAAATTGAAAATTTCATAACCCCAATTGCCTTCCCCACTTTTTCACCATCAACCCATCCGTTCATGTCCTCCGACAATATTCCGGCCATGGAAACATCTCAATTCTCCCTTAACATCGGCCAGTCTTCGTCGCAACATCAGGGCCAGGGCTCGTCTACATTGCCTCATTTCCAGGGCCCGTCTACGTCTCATCACGATGATCCTAACGAAATTCAGGATGAGGATGCGAATGATCAGGGTGCACCACAACCCTCACACTGGTCCCGACAAACTAGGGAATGGTTGACTACGACGTCCATGCCTGGAGGACCTGAAGATCCATCAGTGTTGTGTGCTTTCAAAGCACACAAGGCATCAAAAATATGGGAGGATCCTGTAAGTAAAAATCATCATTTATTTTAATTATTATCTCAAACGATTATGATATATAAATTAACGAGTTTATTTTTTTTTGTGAAAAATATGCAGAACTTTGTTAGGGTCCTCGATCCCCAAACTCGTTCGAAAAGTATTAGGAGATGGCCATTGAATTCGTTCCTTCCCGGTCTTTCCTTAGACCTCGTGAATACGTCCCGATTGGCGGAAACGGGGAATGATGTTTCACTTTCGAATAACATGGCCCTCATTATCTCTTTTTTAAATTTAAGCGGTGGCATCCTGAGACGAACACTTTTCATATGCCATTCGGGGAGATGACAATCACATTCCACGACATTCAAGCTATCCTAGGTAAACTAAATATAAAACTAATTTTTATTGAATTAAACATTAAATAAATTTTCTTTTATTATTATTATTCAATTGTACTAATAAAAAAAATAGTATACTTTCAATGTAGGCTTGAACATAAATGGCAGCCCCATCATTGTTCCGGAAGGAGCAGATCAAACTGACCAAGCACTAAAGAGTGCATGCGGGAACAATGGCGAAAAACCAACCGTCTATTACTTTGAACGATAAAAAAGGCAAAGGTACAAATCCTAACACTAACCCGAGTGATGAATCAATTGCTTTCGAGGTTACCCGTGGTACACTATGGGGCTACACTATTCGCTGTTGATAACGCGTGATGTTGTCCCCATAAGGTACCTAAAAGGTGTTGGGTGATTTGATCTAAGACCGCCCCTAATTATGCATGGGGAGCGCCGGCGTTGGCGATTTATATCACCAACTCGAACAGCATCCGCGTGTGAGACGACACAGATTTTGGGCTGCTTAACACTACTAGAGGTCAAAATTCCATTCAAATTTTTTTTCAATGATAATTAATATATTGTTATCAATATATTGTTATATAATACCAACTCATTACAATTTTTCAGTGTTGGATATACAAGTACTTCGCCGAGTTGAACAAACGCGGCGAAGCTAATTTCTATAATGAAGAAACCCCCTGTGCATTGAAATGGAATAAATTGCATCGATTTGATAGCAGCACTTATGCACGGGATGTTGTTCATTATCGGAAATTATTGGATAATTACCCATCAACTCATGTATGTTTCTCAATCTCACTCAATACATCTTGATAGAAAATACGTTATTTATAATTTAATAATCAAAATGTCTTATAATTTTATT
Organism: Stenogyne calaminthoides; assembly: GCA_037126765.1. Classification (NCBI taxonomy): domain Eukaryota; kingdom Viridiplantae; phylum Streptophyta; class Magnoliopsida; order Lamiales; family Lamiaceae; genus Stenogyne; species Stenogyne calaminthoides. The sequence goes on from JBBCBC010000010.1 coordinate 533,502, forward strand.
TTTCATACATACATTATAGATCAATTGGACTCCGTTCGGCCTTCCATCTACTATCCTGCCTGCATCGTTATTCCACGGTTGCGTCAATTTTATGGAATATGCCGAAGGTTATATGCCTAAAAAGGTTGCACGACAATTCGGGAGAATTCAAGGAATCCCACCAGCACCGCTCGGCTTCGATAGAAATCTATCAAGGTTGGGTCCTAATGCAAGGGGCTACAAGAAGGTGTATGGACTCCAAGTTGCATACTGGTACGAGATGGAGCATCACTACTATCCACTCGGGCACCTTGGTCACGAAGCTGTAATTCAGAATCAGACCACGCCAGAGTATATGGAATGATATCAAAATATTACCCATCTCAGAGTGCACAACCCTAAATTCGGCCCAAACAATGTGCATGTCAACCCTCGTTCGGCGCATAATAGGTTGGGACGCGTCATGCAAGACACGCAGTTCTTCCAGCAGCAAGTTAACCAGTATCCACAAGTTCCAGACTTTGTACATACTGGAATTAACCAAATTGGTCAAGATGCTGGTATGCAACAAGTCCCTAATCCTGGATATTGAGGACCATGAACAAGGATATGACGCCACTAATTCGCCTTAACCGACTGACTGGTTGGTGGGGCCAATATTTTCCAAACCCGCCCAACAACCCCGACGACGGCAATAACAATTAGTCCATTTTTACTGATTTTGATGTTTGATGGGTATTTGTAATAAATTGATTAAGTTGATGAATGAATATACTTAATTTTTTTACCTCTTGTTAAATTTTTAATTGTTGACGCTTTTTATCTTCTTTTTATAGCATTAGTAATTTATTAATATAAAAATCAATAATAATAGACAAAGAAATATAAAGTATTAATTTATTGTGAAATTAATTCATTCTTAAATTATTGTGAAATTAATTCATTAGCATTTTTTATTATTGTGAAATTAATTCATTATACTTAATAAATTATAAATTAATACTTTCCAATTAATATTATTAAATTAATTAAATAATAACAATGAACACATTTAATTAGTGTGAGATTGGACTAATTTAATTTCACATTTTTTACATTCATTATACTACTACAATATTTAGTTTCACATTTTTTGATTAATTATTTTCCATTAATGATAAATTAGTTCGTTTAAATGATAAATTAGTTCGTTTAAATGATAAATTAATTATTTGATTAATTTAGTTTCACAATATTTGATTAATAAAGAAAAAATAAAAAATAATTGGAAATTATGTCGTTTATGATAAATTAATTATTTGATTAATTTAGTTTCACAATATTTGATTAAATAAAGAAAAAAAAAAAGAAAAAAAGGAAATTTGTCAAGGCGTGGGCGGGTATTGCAGACATCGTCAAGGCGTCGCTCGACCCGCGACGGCGATGAGAGTGTCTGGTCACAGAATGAGCGCTACACAAAGACTCGATAAATGACATCACCATTAATCACAAATGCCAGATTTAAAGATAACTCTCTCTAGACATACCACAAAGGTGGGCCTCACGATCACATCAAATCTAAAAGGTGGATTGGGCCTATCATTTAAATCCGTTTGGAAACAAACCTAAGCAATCAAGGCTCAGGTTATTTACACCGCCATTATTAGGAAATACACCCCCACCCCTCTTTTCGTTGCTAAATAAAAATATAAAATGTCAAAACTGCCTTTCACCCTTCCTCTCGTTGAAATTGGTGGAAATAATAAGAATTTAATCAATTTTGCAGGTCTTTTAACATTTTGAAACTGGCTTCTCAATTATTGAAACAGATCAACGAGTTTGTAGGGAAAAAAACATGGCACAACATGCCTTCACATAGATCTCAGCATTGGGCTTGCAGAAAATTCATTTCAGATTATTTTTTTTGAATTCCTCAAATGCTACCACTCAGACACGCAGATCTTTATCCTTTAAATTGAAAATGCAATGTTGAAATAGGGGTGGCCTAACTATTGAGTCGAAGAGAATTATCAAGACGCAGAATGTTTAAAAAAAAATCGGTCTCTTTTCTGTCAAAAAAAAAGAAAAGAAAATCGATCTCTTTATCTGAAAAAATGAATAAAATCCTAAAAGAATAACTAAAAAAAGCAACAGACTTCGAAAAATACCACGGAATTCAGAAAATCCTGATATTTTGAAAAAAATATATATAATATCGGCAAAAAAATCGAAAAAATTCTAAAATTTTGAAAAAAGAATCCGAAAAAATAAAGAGAATTCAGATTTCAAAAATCTGGATGAAGAGGGATCTGTAATATTAAAAAAGGGGGGGAGGAGATTTGGAAATCCAGGTATATTCACCAAAATTTGTGATGTGAGGTTGGAGAAGGGAAGCAAGTGGAAAAGAGGGAGAGGGGGGCGGCGAAATCAATGATGGAAGAAGGTGGAGTGTGCGTGGGCGGCAGCGAAAGGCGGTGCAATGGAGAAAAGACGCATATAAAAACGAAAAGATAAATTTGAGATTGGAGGTGTATGTGAAGAGGGCAGTGGGTAAAAATGGTTTTTTAAGAGGAGGTGTATTAATATTTGTGTTTGGATTGATGAATTGGATGAGTTTTTACCCATTTGAATGTTATAAATACCTTCCACATGATAGGCTTGGTCATTTTAAGTACAAATACAAGGTTATCATTGTAATATTGTATTTGTGAAAAAAATTGTCTTACCTTCCACATGGGATAAACTTGTCCCTCAATATAGAGATTAAACATATTTTTATACCCGAGCTAAAAATCATGGGTCCTCATTTAGTGAACCAAACAACCGATTACTTAGAATTAGACTACTAATCCCTGGCCTATACCGTGAACCAAACAGCGCATAAGAGATCTTAGACGGGCGGGCCGTAATCTATTAAGTACAATCCTATAGAGTTACGAGCTAAACAGGTCGTTAGCTAAACGGTTCGCTATGAACGAATCACCCATAGAGTTGCAGGGGCTAAACAAATTGTTGGTTAAACTGTTCACAACCAAACATACACAAAAATCAAAATCTTCTTGTTACTATTTCAAGATTTCTCAATCAGAGTTTCCAAGGACTGAAAGAAACATGCGCTAAATGTTTTTTAGTAGAAGTGTTTTTATGGAAAAAAAAGGCCAGTTTTGCGAAGAAATACACTGGATTTCACACAAGTAGCATATCTATCTAGTTAGTAGTTACGTTAACATACAATCACAGACGTATATTCAAATAAGGAGCCCATTCATACCCAGATTTGTTCAATACACTCATATGCACAGTACTTTTTTAACACCAAGTACCTTCACATACAGCCGTGAAGTGAGTGCATTGAACGAATACATGAATGTAAATAGCTATGCCTATTCAAATATAGTGTGAATAACACACTCGATGAATTTCTGAAGTTATAGCATCTAAAAGATCGAGTTACAAGTACCTCTCCGGCCCCAGAATTCTGCAATCTGGGAAAGGTCCACCAAATTTTAGAGAATACCTGTGGACTTGTGATGCCACTTAATAAATTCTTTGTTATTGGAATTACGATAGACTAAATATGCATCTAAGTTCTAACAGCAGCAACAACAAACTAATACATATCAACTTGTAGATCTATCGTGTTTTATAATCAAAAGGTGTCGACTATTGCTGTGTTTTATTCTCAAAACAAAGAGTCACATAGATGAGAAATCAAAATTCTGTACAGGATAGCACACTGAGAAAGAGTGAACAAGTGAAAACTAAGTTTTAAGGCAAAGGATTCTGACCGGCACCTATGCTCTAGGAAAACGAGAGCGTCCTTTCTTTCTCAAGAACTCGGGGATTTCTACAAGACCACCTTCTAGAAAGGATGATGGTCGCCTATTGAGACCAAGGTTCGGATCTCCCTGTGACGACTGATTTGCCTGCATTGTTTATATGGGACAACTGGTTTCATAAATGATCGAGCAAGATTTTGAATCAGATCTTTTTTTTTTTATATATATAGATTTTGAATCAGATTTAATAGTGAATAGATACCTGGACGGATCTCCCGTCACTTTCCTCTTGACGTTTGAAACCAGTGGCAATTAAGGTAATGCTAACCTGCGTAGTTAGCAAAATCGATCAAATTTCAAGAAGTTGTAGCATTCAGATGATCCGTTTCTTTTTTATTTTAATATGTACGCAAATCGTATATTCCCCCTATGGCCCAACCTATTCCGATCAAGTACTCATATTATTATCAAACTATAAGATAAATGGCCAAGCATATTATAGCAATTTCCTAGATTTTAAAATGTAATCTTAAATAGTTAACTTACTTGACCACTTATGGATGGATCTACCATAGCACCGAATATTAAGTTGGCACTTGGATCCACAAGATCATATATGACCTCTGCTGCAGCATTAACCTGTCACCAGTGAGTTCACAAAAATAAATCAACTAAACTATTAAGAAAATGTCCATAATTTTATTAATTTTGTATTGTGGATAAAATATATCCATAATTTATTAATTTAATATTCTTTAAGCATTTTCTTCTACCACTCATTTTCATTTACAGTATGTGTTGAACATCTCTCAACACCAGTCAATTTTAGAGCTAGGTCAGAATAATGTGAATGGGACAGACGACGTACATCAATCTACGTATATTAAAGACAAGTATAAAAAAATGAGTAGGTGGTAGAGATAACAAAATGTGGGGAAAAGAAGGAACACACCCACATTACCTCAAACAATGTTAGATCAGTACCACCAGTTATATTCCACACAATTCCAGTAGCTCTCTCTATACCAATATCCAGCAAAGGAGATTGGATGGCATTTAAAGCAGCATCCCTAGCCCTGGTCTTTCCTGTATTTAAGAAACATGGCATATTAGCCTAAAGCTGAAAGGACAGATGGGAATTAATCTGATTCATCAGCATATACACAATTCATTTCACTTTTTTTTAATTGTGAAAAGTATTAATTGAGGAAATTAGCAGCACTGTGTAAGTGAACAGTGTCTACGCTTGACAGAAATATCAGGATTTCTTCATGTCCAAATTGACCTTTTCATTAAATCCAGTTTATCAGCACATATGCTAATTTCATAATATTTCATGTGAAAAAATAATGATTAAGAAGATTCAGCAGCACTTTGGACATAGCAGTTCTTATAATTTCATAGACTTCTCACGAAGTCATTGTCATTGTATGTATGTCCAAGTTAACATGGAAAAAAAGGAGTGTGATATGTGACTGCAATAACTCATTCAATACCAGCAGCCATCCACTGTTCAAAAAGGACATCTTGCTGTAACTTCTTTATACCAGAAACAAAGACGTTACAGTGATCCAAGTTTGTAAGATACAATTTTTAGTTTTTATATGCATGAGCTTCCATGTAACAATCATCAAATCAGAGCAACTAAGCTGTACTTTAACCTTTACAAACCTTGATGTTGTAGAAGGGATTCCAGTGTAATAGGGATAAATGACAAATGCAAACTACATGATGATGATATGAGAACTAACATGAAATTTTAACAGATACAAGGAAATTTCTAGTAAAACCCAGAATTAAATTGGCTTTCCATAATACCTGTAGCTGTTCCTATTCCCATTAGTGAAGAACCAGCATTAGCCATAATAGCTCGAACATCAGCGAAATCTACATTTACTAGTCCTGGAATCTGCATATAATCAATTCCAGAACTTGCATATAAATACAAATTGCACCTCTGAAGTCATAAAGTGATGCAGGTTGTAAATGATCTAAGTCTTTGCACTGAAGCATAGTTCATAAGCATTACATCAAATTAAATTCCACTAGTTGATCAAATGGCATTCATATTTTGCATGAAAGACATTTTATAATCTTCATGGTGGAACCTTACAAATCTCCCATATGTGACTATAGTTATAAACACATGTCTGTGACATGAGGATATAGACAAATGTGTCACTCAACAAGTTGACCACTTATGAAGAATATATGTGTCATTGATGATGTGTAAATAACGATAAAATAATAGGTGTGAGCACATTTGATGATTCACATATAAAGTCAATGCTGCTAGGTGTGAAAGCAGCTATACCGTGATTATATCAGAGATACCACGAACTCCTTGGCGAAGAATATCATCAGCGAGATTAAATGCTTCAGTTACTGGTGTAGATGGGGAAACTGCAGTCAGTAGTTTATCATTTGGAATGACAATAAGAGTGTCAACATTTTCTCTTAAAGCTGCAATTCCTTCTTGGGCTTGAACAGCTCTTCTTCGTCCCTCAAATGAAAATGGAGTGGTGACTATACCAACAGTCAATATACCCATAGCTTTTGCAATCCCAGCAATTACAGGGGCACCACCTGTGCCTGTTCCACCCCCATACCAGCCTGCACATTTTGTAATGTAAAAGAATGAAACAAGCAGAAGGAGTGCGTTATCATGAAGAGACTTGAACCAGTTGAGAAGTGATAGCTCAATTTCAAACATTATGATATAGAAGTCACTCTATGCATGAGGGATACAATGACCAATTTTATAGATTTAGAGAAACAATGCAATGATATGATTGCAACAGACTACAATCTGATTAAGATTGGACATTAGACAAAGAGGCACACTTGTGTGAGACGGATCATAATTTGGTAATGCCGCTTTAACACTTTAGAAGGGGTGGGTGTAGATTTGCGCTTAGTTTGTAACTCATCTCATGTATGAGACCTCTCGTACAAGTTTTGTCTTAGACAAATGATGCCACTATAACCACTCAGAATAGGAACGTCTTTCTAAAAGCTTGACAAATCATTCACTACTTTGTCAATAAAAAAGACGAGTCTGGACACATAAATAAGATATTGCAGTTGAACATCATTTAAAATCAGAAAAATCGACAGTTAAATCATGACTACACTTGTTCATTTTAGAATATAGCAAGAATTGAATAGTCTTAATGCGGTTTATACACATAGTGGTCATAGATTTTCATGATCTTGAGGATATTGTACGTGGGCCCCATAACAGGTGACAAGATCCTTACTATTAACCAACAAAGGAACATTTTGATGCTCATGACAGCACAACATTATATTTAATGACAGTCCAACGTAAGTGAGAACATTATTGAAGACAAAACTGGAACTTATTCATTTGACAATGAAAACACAGAACTTACAGTTACAAAGACCATGTCTGATCCATCAATTGCTTCCTCTATAGATTGTTTGCTTTCTTTAGCTGCATTCATTCCAATATCTGGATTACCACCAGCACCAAGCCCTCGGGTCAACTCTTGACCAATCTGCAAACGCTTCTCAGGATAAACAGGCGACATCCTCATAGCTTGGATATCAGTGTTAACTATCCAAAACTCAACCCCCTTCATTGCGCTTTCTATCATACGATTAACTGCATTTGAGCCACCACCTCCAACACCAATAACCTTGATCTTAGCCTCATTATAGTTGTTCAAACTTGAAGAGTCTCTCAAGCTCTCCGTTACATCTCCAATCGCATCATCCTGTCTACGGTTGGTCATTGTGGAGTTCGTCTCACCTCTAAGCAGTGATACCTCCGGATGTAGATTAAGAAATGGGTCCTTATAATTAAATTGATTAATATTGTGCGAATTTGCTGAACATTTGAAGTGGGTGAAATTTGAACCACATTTTTTACCAACACTTGAAAATCCAATCCTATCTTCAACCGTTTTCAAGGGGGAAACTCTGGCCCCAAGAACAGTCAATACCCCTATGGGACTACGGGTATCTGGAGGGGTGAAATAAGGGGATACACACGTAGCCATTATGAACAATTCCAGAAAGCTAAGAACTATATCTCAAGTTTAAGCCTTCTTCCTGTCTGATTACCTGCAACAAAGAAGTCAATGTATTGAAATTCACATAGGAATCTGGTACATTGCGAACATACTAATAACACAAGTTTAAATGCTTCGAACTTTGTAAAAAAACAAAACGCCTTACTTAATTATATTCATAAATGCAGCTGAACGATACAGAATTAAGATTAAAACCGGATATCCAATTGTAAAACCATCATCAGCGCCAAATGAAAACTAAACTATAAACCCTCGAGTAAAATGCAGAGAACCTCAGAAAATGAAGCTTCTGTTATCAAGATAACTCAAATATAGGGAACAAAATGTTAAAGAAAACGAAATCAACGGCTGCAAGTGCCCATATCCGTAACAAGACTGAGAATGCGAAATTTGAAACTAAGAAATTGAAGCTCGATTATTGTTGTTCACCTGAATTTCTGCAGCCGCAATGCAAGGAAATTAAATGTAGAGGGTTTGGGGAATTTCCTGGATTATTTTAATTTTATTATTATTTCTCATAGCTAACTAACGGTGTTTATGATGAAGTTCAATTTTAGGGGTGAGAGCGTAGAGAAGTGTAACGTTGCTGTCAAACTGTCAATTTGTTGTTGGAACCACAAAGTACAAGGTAAAGGTTGGGCTTGGGTTTTGTGTTTCACTGAGAAATATATTTATAATCTCTATAATGCAAAATCTATAAAAGATGATGTGTCAAATGATAAAATGAAATGACAGTTATTGTGGCAAAGCCACATTTCTTTATTTCAAATATCTCTAATCTCATTCATTTGTAGTGTTATTTTAATCTCAACCATTGATTATTTTTATTATTTTCTATAAATTGTCATATATCTTATTCATTTTTCATTCATTCTTCTTATCTCTCTCCCTTGTTTTTTTTTTGCAGGTAGTTATTTTGATTCATTGTGATTATTTATTTTGTGTTTCGTATTATATAGATCATTCTCATATTTCTTGATTCGTATAGATCATTAAAACCAATCATATTCTTCTTCTTTTTTTACAGATCATTCGTATTGTGTGCACATGAAGAAGATTACTTGCAAATGATTTGAAGAAGTATAGATGTCTAGATCATTCTAATTTGAGCATATTCAGAAGGTATTCGTAGATTCACTAGATCTTAATTGTCGATTTTTTTTCTATAGCATTAAGAACATGAATGTTATAATTTATTTTTATTATTTTTCAAAGTTCTAATAACCGTTTTTTTATTTTCAGACTTATATATTATTGTGGAGAAGTTTGCTTTTGGATGAGGAGAAATTTGATTTTGGATGAGGAGAAGTTTATGCCAAAGGGAATGCATGAGGATTATTGGTTGTGATCATATTTTATTTGTTTCTTGATTTTCTGATTTCTAATGACCATTTTTCTATTTTGAGATTTATAATTCATGAAGATGATGTGGTGTCTACTATTTATGAAGACTAGTATTTTGACAGCCCGTGGGTTGCACGGAAGTTATTAGTTTTTATATATTTAATTAATTTAATACTCCATACATTCCAAAGTTGTTTTACCCCTTTTTCCCAAAAGGTCCGTCTCAAACTTATTTACACATTTTCATAAAATGCATAAAGTAATTACACCATTTTTCACTATCCCCTCTCAACATCTTTAAATTACATCTCATGCGATTATTTTTACACACAAAAAGTTATCTACTTTAATAATAAAGTAAAATGGACTTCTATACCCTCAATAAAAAATTACTTTATCACTTTAAAAACTAATAAATAACTCACACATTAAAACTCGTGACAAAAGCAAAGGGGTAAACGACTTTGGGATTGAGGGATTATTATATACTTTTAGTATCATTTTAATTTGTAGATTATAATTAATCTTTTAGATATTAATTGATAACTTAACCAAGATAAAATCTTTTTTTAGTCAAAAATATATTAGTAAAAATAAATTTTAATATTTATTGTCATCATCAAAGTTCAACTGCAAAATATCCTAAAACTTAGAGTATCCCATTACCATTTCACAATTTGTTTTTTTAAACAATACTTATTAAGCATAAGTGATTCTCATTTTCCAATTTTTAAACACACATATAACAGCTTGTTTTATTTTTTAAAATAAAAGTAAAATGACAACAACCACTTGTTAAATAAAATAGCATTCAAACTTTTAAAGAAAAACAATGTAGGAAAAAAAACAAATCATAAAATAATTCAAAAAATCTAAACATTTCGGAACACTTCTTGAAATACAACATTCTTTGTTGTATTATGTTCAGAACTGCCATTAGTACACAACATAATCCTCAAACCACGTCGACTGGTAACCCTCGAAACTGCAACATAAAGCTGGTCATGGCTAAACACCGGCTTCATAAGAAATACTCAAACATGAGAAAATGATTGTCCTTGACTTTTATTTATTGACATAGCATACGAAACAATCAACAGGAATTGTCTGTATGTAAACTTGAACGTGTAGTGAACTGATATATAAGGAATGTAAATTGTATATTTTTGTATGATTTTTCTGGGTAAATGTATGAAGAACAAGAACAATATGAATAAGATAAGAATGATGAGAGAAAGATGAGAGAAGAGAGAGAAAACAGGTGAGAAGTTAGAATATTTTCTGCATAAAATCAGAAAAGGACAATTGGTTACACCATATAGAGTCATGGTGGGACCACAGTACAGCTGGCAAATATCATCAGATATTTCCAATTTACAACTCTAAATGCATAGTAAATAATTAAATGGGCTTTCCTGAAAATTTGGCCCTTTACAACCACTCAGATTTAATTAATTCAGGCCCTATGAACTTTAATTATTTTCGGCCCATTTGTTGGCAAAGATTCTGGCCCAATTCCCTTTACCCTCTTTTCAGCTTCAGACAACTTCGGCCCATTTGTTGGCAAGGTCTTAGGCCCAATTCCCTTTATCCTCTTTTCAGCTTCAGACAACTTCGACCCATTTGTTGGCAAGGTCTCAGACCCAATTCCCTTTATCCCATCCTCAGTTTCAGACACCAACCCTTCAGATACCAACAAATCGTACTTTCCCTTCTCAGTATTTTCAGAAAACCCTAACACCTCTCCTTCCTCCTTCGTTGCAACATCATCTGGTGGTGTGAGATTAATGTCTGTGACAATACTCCCAGGGGCGGAGAATCCTTGTCCCCAAGGATAGAGCGTCTAAAAAAAAAAGGCGAAAAATCAGATCTTCCACCGAATGAATATCCCATTCTTCACAGACCCACAAATCACTAACCTGTGAACTTGTTTGCGATGCAGGAGGCAGATTTGTGATGGGAACGACAGCCACTGGAAAGATGTGGAACAGACCATTCAAGTCCACCGGAGGCAAGGTTGTAGAAGGTACAATTTTTTCACCTAATTTCTTTTTCAACAAAGAGACGTGAAAGATGGGATGAATTCGGGAATTAGGAGGTAGATCTAGTTTGTAGGCTACCTGACCAATTTTCTCAAGCACTTGGTATGGACCAAAGTACTTTGAAGAAAGTTTGAGATTCCTTCGCAGCTGTAGTGAATTTTGCCTAAAAGGTTGTAGCTTAAGATAGACAAAGTCACCCACTTCGAAAGTGCGTTCCTGCCTATGTCTATCAGCAAACCCTTTCATCCTATCCTGAGCTTTGATGAGATTATCTCGAATCAACTCAGAAAACTGTTGACGTTGTTGAACCCAGGCAGTAGCATCTAGATTGGTAGAGTCCAAATAGGATCCCATAGTCAGAGAAGGAGGAGAGTATCCATACAAAGCTTGAAAGGGTGTTATTTTCAAGCTTGTATGGTAGTTGGTATTATACCAAAATTCAGCCAGGGGCAACCACTCCAGCCACTGCTTAGGTGTATCTTGAACCATACACTTAAGATAATGTTCTAAGCATTGGTTCAATCTCTCAGTTTGGCCATTAGATTGTGGATGATAGGCTGAACTCATGGCTAGTTTAGTGCCCATGAGATGAAACAATCCTTTCCAAAAAGAACTTGTAAAGATTTTGTCCCTATCAGTTAGAATACTGATAGGTAGCCCATGCAACTTGTAAATCACATCCAAAAAACACTTAGCCACTGTTTGTGCAGTAAAAGGGTGAGAGAGAGCAATAAAATGTGAATATTTAGTGAACCTGTCCACAATCACCATAATAACATCTTTTCCCCAAGACTTAGGGAGCCCTTCCACAAAATCCATTGATATATGAGTCCAAGCTTGAGAGGGAACATGTAAAGGTTGTAGTAGTCCAGGGTAAGGACCTTGATCAGGTTTGGCTCTTGCACACACATCACACCCTTGAATCCATTGAATACCATCAACCTTCATCTTAGGCCAATAGAAAACTCTCTTCAACCTCATATAGGTACCCAAGATGCCAGAATGGCCACCATAAGCAGAATGGTGCATCTCAGAAACAATTAGTTTCCTGAAATCAGGAACATCTCCAATAATAACTCTGCCTTTATACCTCACCAACCCATTAACAACTGTAAACTGAGGATAACTAGTAGAGTCAATTGCTTTAGCAGCAATGACCTTAGTAATGAAATCATCAGATTTATAAGTAGATAAACCTGATCAATCCATTTAGGTACAACAGTAGTAAGAGAAGTGCAAAGAACCTCATTATCCAATCTTCTAGATAGAGCATCAGCTACATTGTTGTCAGAACCTTTCTTGTACTTGATATCATAATCCAAACCCAAAAGCTTGGTGATCCACTTCTGTTGGAGATGAGTCATGATCTTCTGATCCAATAGGTATCTTAAAGACTGTTGATCAGTCTTAATAATGAACATGTGACCTTGTAGATAATGTGTCCACTTTTGGACAGCCATTATGACAGCCAAAAATTCCCTTTCATAGATGGATAGAGCCTGGCTTCTGGGACACAAAACCTTACTCATGAATGCCAGAGGCTTACCCTCTTGCATCAACACAGCTCCAATCCCTGTTCCACTTGCATCAGTTTCCACAACAAAAGGCTTAGTAAAATCTGGTAGGGCAAGAACAGGGGCAGAAACCATAGCCTTCTTTAATTCAGAAAAGGCTAAATCAGCATCTGAATTCCAATGAAATCCATCTTTCTTCAACAAGGTGGTGAGTGGTCTGCTAATAAGGCCATAGTCCTTGATGAATTTTCTATAGTAGTCAGTCAAACCCAAAAAACCCCTTAATTGTTTGAGAGTTTTTGGAGTTGGCCAATTAACCATGCAAGCAATCTTCTCAGGGTCTGTAGCCACACCCACATGAGATATAATATGGCCTAGATATTCAATTTTAAGTTGGCCAAAATTACATTTACTCCTCTTTGCATACAGTTGATTAGCCCTTAGGATACCCAATACATTAGATAGATGGTGTAAATGCTCCTCCCAAGTGGAGCTATAGACCAAAATATCATCAAAAAAGACCAGAACAAATTTCCTTAGAAAATCATTGAAAATTTGATTCATTAAGGACTGGAAAGTAGCAGGGGCATTGCAGAGCCCAAAAGGCATGACTAAGAACTCATAATGGCCATTATGAGTTCTAAATGCTGTTAAAAACCTGTGCTCTAGTTTCATTAAGATCTGGAAATAACCAGATCTTAAGTCAATCTTAGAAAAGAACCTTACACCTTGTAATTCATCCAACAATTCTTCAATTATAGGAATGGGGTAGTTGTGTTTGATTGTAAGATCATTTAAGTATCTATATTCAACACACATCCTCCAACTGTTGTCCTTTTTCTTGACCAAAATGACTGGTGAAGCAAAAGGGCTCCTGCTATGCTGTATAGTACCAGAGTATAACAACTCTTGCACTATCTTCTCAATTTCTTCCTTGTGGGAGTGGGAAGTCCTGTAGGGAAACTGTTGTTTAGGAACACTGTCTGGTTTCAAGATGATTTGATGTTCAACACCCCTTGATGGAGGTAATCCTGTAGGCTCTTCAAAAATGTCAGCATAATCATCTAAGATTGCAGATAATCTGGAATCACTCTTCCCAGTAGGAGTAGCCAAGTAGACCACATAGAAATCTTGGACAGCAGTAGGGTTGTCCAAATGTAACATTTGGAAAAGAGAGAACTCATAAATGAGTTGGCAGTTCTCAGTGGAAATAAGTGCCTGTAGTTTAACCCTCTTGCCAAGTAATGACACTGTGATTGTCATGTGCTTGTAGTCCAATTCTATTGGAGTGCAAGATTTCAGCCAATCACCTCCCAAAATCAAATCACAACTTTCAGTATCCAATAATCTCAAAGGATATTGAAAATCAGTGAATTGAATAGACCAAAAAAAGAATCCACCAGTTGTGAGCTGACCATCTTTTGCCCATTTGCCACCTTAACCAGAATAGGTGTGGTAGGAGAAAGGGGTCAGTTCAACTTTTTTGCAGTAGCTGCCTTAATAAAGCTGATTGTGCTTCCTGTATCAATCAATATATGAAGTGTATGACCCCCACAATCCCCAATAATCCTCATTGTAGTGACATCAGAAGTGCCTGACATAGCATTGTAGGTCATCTGAACCTCTTCCATAGGCACTGGTTCAAGATCAGCCTCTTGTGTGATTTCAGTAGGAACATAGTCAGAAGAATCATATGAAATGTCCTCAGCCAAAATCATGTAAGTAATCTTTTGTTTACACTTATGGCCCCTTGTAAACTGCTCATCACAATTATAACACAACCCTTTCTCCCTTCTAGCAGCCATTTCAGTAGGAGTAAGAAGTTTAATGGGAGGTTTGAGAGAGTTTAAAGGTGGTTTCTGTTGAGGTGGGATTGACAAATCAGATTTCTTCCAAGGAACAAAGTTAAGGTTAGGGTTAGGGTTAGGGTTAGGATTAGAGTTAGAGCCCCTATAAGGAGGCTTGAACTTTCTAGTTAGAGTATCCATGGTGTATTCCTATTTCTTGCCCAGAACAATAGTTTGCTGTAAAGTAGTGGGTGCAAACATATTTAGAGCAGATTGCAACTCAGGTATCAGCCCACTAATGAAGCTCTCCACAAAATAGTATTCAGAAAAATGATCACCCAATTTAAGAATCAAACTAGCTCTGAGTTCCTCAAACTTTTCCACATAATCCATATAAGCCCCAGTTTGCTTGAGCTTATTAAACTCAGCAATAATAGAAACATCCCTTATCTCCTCAAATCTCACATAAATTATCTCCACAAACTGATCCCAAGTAACATCAGTAGGTTTCAAGGCAAAATTCTGAAACCATGAGGCAGCTCTACCCTCAAAGTGAATAGAAGCAAGGTTAATCTTCTTAGGATCAGGAACATTAGTGATTAATTGAAAATAATTGTTGCATTTCAAAATCCAACCCCTAGGGTTAGATCCATCAAATTTAGGAAACTCAACTTTAGGAATAGGGCTGTGCCCCCCTGAAAAACCAAAACTAGGGCTTCCCAGAATAGAAGGGCCACTGCTAAGACCTTTTCCCCTATCAAAATTCTGAAACTGAAGCTGTAGGCCAGCCAAAACTGCAGTAACATTGTCAAACTTATCTCCCAACATGGATAGTTCTCCACGCATACCAGCAAACTTGTTATCAACCTCTGTAGAAAGAGTATTTATAGCATCCTGCATTTTATCATCAGTAGCTTTCCATTTCAGGGATTCAGCAGTAAGAAGTTGCTCAAATTTCGTTTGTGTCTCCTGCAGGGCTTTCAAACGAGTGTTTTCAGCCATGGTGATGAGAAGAAACCTGTCTCTGGATACCAAATGTAGTGAAGTGATATATAAGGAATGTAAATTGTATATTTTTGTATGATTTTTCTGGGTAAATGTATGAAGAACAAGAACAATATGAATAAGATAAGAATGATGAGAGAAAGATGAGAGAAGAGAGAGAAAACAAGTGAGAAGTTAGAATATTTTCTGCATAAAATTAGAAAAGGACAATTGGTTACACCATATAGAGTCATGGTGGGACCACAGTACAGCTGGCAAATATCATCAGATATTTCCAATTTACAACTCTAAATGCATAGTAAATAATTATATGGGCTTTCCTGAAATCTGGGCCCTTTACAACCACTCAGATTTAATTAATTCAGGCCCTATGAACTTTAATTATTTTTAGCCCATTTGTTGGCAAAGATTCTGGCCCAATTCCCTTTACCCTCTTTTCAGCTTCTAACAACTTCGGCCCATTTGTTGGCAATCCTATTTTCAGCTTCAGACAAATTTGACCCATTTGTTGGCAAGGTCTCAGACCCAATTCCCTTTATCCCATCCTCAGTTTCAGACAGCAACCCTTCAGATACCAACAAATCGTACTTTCCCTTCTCAGTATCTTCAGAAAACCCTAACACCTCTCATTCCTCCTTCGTTTCAACATCATCTGGTGGTGTGAGATTAATGTCTGTGACAGAACGGTAACCTAGTATCGGAAGGAGTCAGTGACAATTTAGGTATCAATGCTAGTTCACCAGCGCTACTGCCAGTAAGAACTTTACCTTCGATCAATCTATCACTCAACCTAGTGACCACCAACCTACAATAAAAAAATAAATTATAAAATTAATCTTAAAACAAATGGTAAATATTTGTAAAAAATAAATTTAATTAAAAAAATAAAAAGTTTACCTGGTTCCGTTACATAATCCCCTTGAATGATCTATATTTCTCAACAACATAACAGGCGTTCCAACTTTGAGATTAAGTTCATGGTCGGGCACACCGAAAAATTTCAAAGAGTTGAGGAACTCAAGAGTATGAACATCAGCAAGAGAATCAAAATTGGAAACAGACCTGCAACCATGTCGTTTTAGAAGCATTAACATGTTTAATCAACGATAATACAGACGCCATGTTGAGGAAAGTTCAACAAACTGAAATTAAAGACAACTCGAACTATTAGATTCTAAAGAAATAAAATGATTTGCAAATAAATAGTAAAACTGCTTGATCATCACCAGTATAATGGAGAGTTGTGTGAAATAAAAATGTGAAATCCATATATTTATAGGTAGATGACATGTACTCCACATTTAGAAAGTGGATAATGTGTGCAAAATAAAAATAACTAAATAACTAAATAAAGTTATAATGTTAATAAAATAAATTATTAAAAATACTGTAATTAGTAAGGGCTTGAATTTAAGATGCAATTAAATTCGTAATTAACTTTTATTAGTGAAAGTTGATAAATACTATTGAACATTTGATGCAATTAAATATTAATTAAATTATTTCGCTATCATGTATTATATTAGTGGATTAATTTATTTTAAAGTTTAGTATGGCAGTATGGACGTGCGTTTATAACTTAATATTTTGAATATTAAGTTAAAGTGTTTATTTAAACTAATATTTAACACAAAGGTATTAATAGATTACTCACTTTCACACTTTAAAATATTAAATACTATTGAACACTTTAATAATTTTTTGCTAGCCCGTGCATTTATTAAAGTGTTAAAAAAAATTCATGATTAAGTTATCAATTAATATGGCAATTAATAATTAAAAGAATAATTATAATCTATAAATTGAAGTGATACTAAAAATATATAACAATAAATTAATAAAATGTGATATTATTTAATGACTTTCGTGCAACGCAGGGGCTAGCAAAAAACTATGTAGTAACTCTCATGCACTTTACATACGACGATTTGTATTAAATACTTTTATTACAATTAAATAGTGTAACTAATGGAGTATTTAAATATTGTCGTTAATTTAGCTTTTTTGTAGGGGAAAATTGCTAATTTCGGCGCATATATACATATTGTCGTTAAATATTCCAAAAAACTAAACATTGACACTTTGTGTACAATACGACTAAATTATTTGACTACTTTAATTATGAGATGATATCATTCATATAATTGTACAATATGATAAATAATTAGCCATATATCATATTTGATTAATTACATATTTTATAAAGATGAGATCATGATACTCATACATTAAATTGAAGAGTACACATCACAATCAATCTAGACACATACTAATAACAAAAATTAGTAATACTTGAATTAAGCACATCATTAAAGTTATATGTAAGTTGTAATGAAATTAACAATATGTAAAACTTATATTTATAGAGTTTGAATTGATAAATAACAATCCTCACTTTCTTTGTATACATATATATATACATACATAAATCCGAAACTTTAAAAGGAAAGGAGAATAGAAACTTCAATTAAATTACAAAAATTTAATGTTTTTTTTAATTAGTGAGCTTGGGGGATATTACCAAAATATATGAATCTCTACACATTTATATTATCATTAAATGACATTTAATGCAGTCAAATTTATCATTTTTTAAATAGTTTTCATATTTTCTTTAAAAACTCCATAATTATCGTTGCTTTTAAAAAGTTGCTATCATTAAATTTATGTTACTTTCATTTTTAAGATTGATCATCATTATTCCAACTAAAAAAAATCATGAGTATCTTTTATTATTTTTTTCATAAATAATCAGTAATTTAATACTAAGATTTTATAAATTTTGAAAAAAAAAGTGAAAAATCCTGATTTTGTATCATTATATTTTTTTTATCATTACTTAGATGATTGGTAAATTATTTTTTATTTTTTATTATTTTTTATAAATTATGATTTACAAATCTTAATAAAAAATGTATAGTTATGGAATAATATATTTACACTATTGTATTTTATTCTAATTATTAATTGATAATATGCTCATAACCGTGATAATATTTAAAAATCGATCATTTTCTTTTAATTTTGGAATTAATTAATTATTGTAAAATTATTACTTATATAATTGGATGCAATCAGAATTATAATAATTAATGCACAAAATCAACACATGAAATTAAATTGAATTGATTGAGCAATTCACTTGATTGTGTATGCCCAATTGTTCTAAAACACTTTCATTTGAAATAAGTAATAATCTTACAAATGAAAAAAATTGAAATCATTACCGATTTATTACAACAATCTTTGTGAATAGAAGTAATTATTTCAATTGTACACTCTCATTTGAAACGATGAATTAGAACAAGAATGATAAATTATTACTTATAGATATATAGCTAATTGACTAATGCCAACACCAATATAAAATTAATCATTTTAAATATTACATTAAATTTCCTTTTCAAAATTTAACATTTATATCTTACAAATGAAGAAGCACAAGTAGCTTTCGGAAAAAATGAAGAAGCACAAGTATGGAAGGATTCGTGTACTACGATTTGGGAAGGATAACACAAAACAAATATTAACTCAGGAAGATAGGAATTAAAAGTTAATATGAAATTTAATTTTGAGGAATATTTTAATCGATTTATGTTCAAAGCATAATTGAAGGAGAGGTCATGACCAAGCATTGAATACCATTAAATAATAATTAATGTAATTAATGTGTATGGATTGAAATTTTGGTTATGCATTCGTAAGATGTATAATGCATCCGTTAAGGAAAAGATTTAATACAAAAAAATATATAAGGAAAAAAATTGATATCACTTTAATTTTCACGCATAGTCTTTCAATTATAATTATATATTTTCAGGATGAGTTTAATTACATATTTTATAAAGATGAGATCATGATACTCATATATTAAATTGAATAGTACACATCACAATCAATCTAGACACATAATAATAACAAAAATTAATAATACTTGAATTAAGCACATCATTAAAGTTATATGCAAGTTGTAATGAAATTAACAATATGTAAAACTTATATTTGTAGAGTTTGAATGATAAATAACAATCCTTAAAAGGAAAGGAGAATAGAAACTTCAATTAAATTAGAAAAATTTAATGCTTTTTTTTAGTTAGTGAGCTAGGAGGATATTACCAAAATATTTGAATCTCTACACATTTATATTATCATTAAATGACATTTAGTGCAGTCAAATTTATCCTTTTTTAAATAGTTTTCATATTTTCTTTAAAATCTCCATAATTATGGTTGCTTTTAAAAAGTTGCTATCATTAAATTTATGTTACTTTCATTTTTAAGATTAATCATCATTATTCCAACTAAAAAAAATATCATGAGTATCTTTTATTATTATTTTCATAAATAATCCGTAATTTAATACTAAGATTTTATAAATTTTGAAAAAAAAAAGTGAAAAATCCTGATTTTGTATCATTATATTTTTTTTTATCATTACTTAGATGATTGGTAAATTATTTTTTATTTTTTATTATTTTTTATAAATTATGATTTACAAATCTTAATAAAAAATGTATAATTATGGAATAATATATTTACATTATTGTATTTCATTCTAATTATTAATTGATAATATGCTCATAACCGTGATAATATTTAAAAATTGATCATTTTCTTTTAATTTTGGGATTAATTAATTATTGTAAAATTATTACTTATATAATTGGATGCAATGAGAATTATAATAATTAATGCACAAAATCAACACATGAAATTAAATTAAATTGATTGAGCAATTCACTTGATTGTGTATGCCCAATTGTTCTAAACACTTTCATTTGAAATAAGTAATAATCTTACAAATGAAAAAAATTGAAATCATTACAGATTTATTGCAACAATCTTTGTGAATAGAAGTAATGATTTCAATTGTACACTCTCATTTGAAACGATGAATTATAACAAAAATGATAAATTATTACTTATAGATATATAGCTAATTGACTGATGCCAACACCAATATATAATTAATCATTTTAAATATTACATTAAAATTCCTTTTCAAAATTTAACATTTATATCTTACAAATGAAGAAGCACAAGTAGCTTTCGGCAAAAATGAAGAAGCACAAGTGTGGAAGGATTCGTGTACTACGATTTGGGAAGGATAACACAAAACAAATATTAACTCAGGAAGATAGGAATTAAAAGTTAATATGGAATTTAATTTTGAGAAATATTTTAATCGATTTATGTTTAAAGCATAATTGAAGGAGAGATAATGACCAAGCATTGAATACCATTAAATAATAATTAATGTAATTAATGTGGATGGATTGAAATTTTGGTTATGCATCCGTAAGATGTATAATGCATCCTTTTTTTTTTTGCTAAAGATGCATCGATCAGATAATTGTAGTCTGGAAGAATTTTTCTGATCGTCATTCATAAGTCCGATTCTCCAATCCTCACCTCGATCATCTTAATTGAAATCAATTTTCCTTCAAATTGAAAATAAATGAATTGGAAACAAAAATAAAGTTATAAAAAGAGTGTATAATGCATCCGTTAAGGAAAAGATTTAATACAAAAAAATATATAAGGAAAAAAAATTGATATTACTTTAATTTTCACTCATAGTCTTCCAGTTATAATTATATATTTTCAATGTTGTAAATTTATTCTTTATTATATATAAATTATTCTATTTTTATGCATTCTTCATACTTCAATTCCTAATAATTAGAGATCACTATGATTGGAGATGCAGTGTAAAAATTAATAATTCAAATAATTCAATATATAATTTACAAATTTTAATAAAAAATGTATAATTATGGAATAATATATTTACATTGTTGTATTTCATTCTAATTATTAATTAATAATATGCTCAGGATTCGTATCCTAAGACCTGGGAAGGATAACATAAAACAAATATTAACTCAGGAAGTACTAATACGAAATAAAGAGGAAGTACTAATCATCAATATGTGAAGTAATCCGAAATTTAAACCAAATAAAAAATAATTAGAACCATTGTCTGAAAAAAAACAAAATTAAAGCTCATTAATCCAACAGAAAATAAATCATCCTAAATAGCCAGACATCAGTTTCGGAGCAAGCCTGGGAATAGTTTCGGAGCAAGCCTGGGAACACCAACAACACAGGAGGTCCCAAGCTTAGCGTTGACATACCTGTTTACCCAAAAAAAAAATTTATCACTTTTTCGGAGTTTTGCAGTCTGCACAAACAACTTCCATCCCCGTCCCATCCGAATAAATAGGCCTTTGTTATCCCCGATGACCCTGTACTCATACATCACCTGAAAAACTTCTTTAGTTGGAGGGTATAACAATTTGATAATTCTCGATTTAAAGCCAGAAATTTGTACAACATCCAGATCTAAATACTACAAAATATAAAGATAAAATTAGAACAATTAAAATTTGTATAAGAGAGTTAAAAAAAAAGATTATGTCCAAAAAATAAAATTGTGTGTTTACCACTCGATTTCTAAATCCAGTCTGTTTAATTCATGCACAAATACTTATTTTAATTTCTCGTGAAGTACACTAAAGCAATTGTAACAATAAACAAAAAGATTAATATAAAAAGTTTACAATCCAGACATGTAATAGAAAAAAATAATGTAAGATAATTTTTACCAGATAGCATTTGTACATAGAGGAAGGCGACCGTGAAATAATTTGAATCACCTCTTGAGGAATCTAAAAAAAAAAAAATTCATAAAAATTTTTGGGCCATCGGAATTTTTATTTTTATGAATCTCTATATAAAATTTCATTTACAATAATATTAGAAAATTTATAAAAAAATATTATTATGTAAACGAAATTCATAAAAATTCGTATTAAACAAATCAAAATTAAAAAAAAAAAAAAAACCACTCTTGGTTTTGGTCCATCGGAATCATGATCGGATGAGATGACAACAACTTCGTTTGAATGAGACATATCTGATTACCGAAAATATAAAAAAATATTACAAAATCAGTTGAAGTTAATAAATTTTGAAACCAGAGATGAAAAAATAAAATAAAGAAAAGGAGAACATAACTTTACCAAGTATTTGGTTGAGAATGGATATTTTGGTTTGAGAAATTCACTTTAAATAGGAGAGAAAACAAATTTATGGGCTTCAATTAAACATGTTATAAAAAATTAATTAATAAAATTTTCGTGAAGTCATCAATCAATAATTTAAAAGCAATACTTTTAATTGCTGCATATAGGGACGAAAATGAGCTATATCATAAATGAGCTATATATAATTGGTAAAATTAATACGAATTAATTGGTACACCACACATTAAGGAATTTAATTAAGGAAGTACACTACCAATTCGTCTAATTAATTCAGTTGTTTGCATGGGCCCACCTCCGAAAAATTTAATAAGGAATTTAACCCTAATTATAAAAAGGGTAGAAAGTAAAAAAAAGTAAAAAGAAGGAGTGATTGGTGCAAGACATTGGACGATCAAGATCAAATTAGAAAAAACGATCAACGGTCAGGAAAGTTTGGAGCCAAAACTAAGGATGGTAAAATAGGTCCTATTATATATTTATGATAATATGGTGTCTACAATGAAGTCGTCGATGACAAATTATCAAGTTTCGTTTAATGTTTACAATTTTCGTATATTTTTTTGTAACGAATGTTTTATGTTCGTCTATTTAAATCTATATGATTATATGAAATGATATTGTTAACTTATTTTTAAGACCCTAAATTAAGAGATCGAACTTCCTAAAATCACTCGACTTAATTAACTAATTAATGAAGTGTGATTATTGTACTTTAATTAATAGTAATTAATTAAGATCTATAAAAAATTATTTGTTCAAAAGGATAGTATATATTTTAGGAGAATATTTGTTACTATAATAAAATTATTCTATTTAAAAGCATAATTACTTATTTAAAAAAATTACAAATAATAAATATCATCAAATCATACTATGTAATTTTCGTGGCATGAAACTTAAAAATAATCTAATAATGTACATATGAAAAGACACACATCCGGTTAATTAGGCTAATATTTATGCCATAATTACTTATTTTAATGTGTATTAATTAATTAATTAATATATGGAAAGAATGAGAATTCATATTTTTAATTTTTTAGATGTTCATTTCGATTCATATTTTTTTATATATATATATATATGTGTAATGATATAGAACCAACTATCTGGTTTTTTATGGAACCAGATTAATGACGTGTCATGCCAACTGTTCCCTAAACCATGAACCATAAACCCTAAAACATGAACCATTCGGGTCGGGGTGAACCATGAACCACTCGGGTCGGGTTCAGTTATGGCCGAGTTGGGTCCGGACCGGGTAAAAAAAAATGTAATTTTTTTTTTTACATTGATTTATTTTTTGATTCAATTCAATTTTTCTTTTTACCCGACTCGGACTCAAACCCAGCCCGAGTGGTTCATGGTTCACCCGATCCAAATGGTTCATGATTTAGGGTTTATGGTTCATGGTTTAGGGAATAGTTGACATGACACATCATTAATTTGGTTCCATAAAAAAACCAGATAGTTGGTTCTATATCATTACTCTCTCTCTTTCTCTCTCTCTCTATATATATATATATATATGGGGCAAAAATGAGAATTCATATTTGATTGTGAAAGTAATAAATATATAAATAAATTATTAATGTAAAAAACTCCAAGAAACATATCCGACTATATATTTATATTTTTAATTTAATTTATAATTTTTTTAATTGATCGAAATGAACATATAATATAATCAATCTTAACTCTTAAATGTGCCATTAATATATCCAATCTTAAATCATTTAAATTTAAAAATTCTGATTAGTTGACGTTTTTAGATGGTAAAATTTTGACATAATGCATATATCAAGACATAATTAATAACAAATTTATATAAAATGAAAAAACAATCACATTCTAATGATTCTATAACCATCTAAATTATTTTTAATTTAGATATATAAATATAATTTAAGGTGTAAGAAAGTAGTACTTATAAACTCAATCATGCTAGAGGAATTTTTCTCTTTTATACACCTTGGAAAGTAATGTGTATTAGTGAGTCAAAAATGAAATATAATTAAAATACGTATAATTTGTAATATTTAGTAGATTTATATATTATTAATAAAAAAAGGTGTATTTGACTCATTTTATTACTTAAATAAGCGTCTTCAATGTATCAATTGGTT
Source organism: Stenogyne calaminthoides (assembly GCA_037126765.1). Lineage (NCBI taxonomy): Eukaryota > Viridiplantae > Streptophyta > Magnoliopsida > Lamiales > Lamiaceae > Stenogyne > Stenogyne calaminthoides. Next base: position 558,164 of record JBBCBC010000010.1, read on the forward strand.
TAAAAAAAATTAGGAATGATATGTGAAATTTGAGATTTGAAAATTTAGCGTAGTTAACTTTTTCAGATGGTAAAAATCTGATAGAAGGTATAAATCAAGACATAATTAATAATAAATTTAGATAAAATGAAAAATCAATCATGATTTGAGTGCGGTTCCATAAATTCAATCATGACTAATATTGCGGAATTAGAATTCAAATAAGTCAATTTCAAATTTGAGTGCAAACCAAATTATTTTCAAATTATTTAATAAATTCCATAAGTTATGGTAAGCATTCAATTTTTTTTTTAATAAGCTCAAAATGAGACATATCTTCATCTTTAATGTCATTTTCAAAAATTAATTATTCACAATTAATAAATATCCTACCTCGCATATTATGTAATTTATATGGTAGAAACTTAAAAATAGTCTTATAATATATATATATATATATATATATATATATATATATAGAGAGAGAGAGATAACTAGAACATGACATGTTAATTAGGCTAATATATAAAGTCATCATGTCATAATTACTTATTTTAATGTGTATTAATTAATACATCAACTTCAAATATTTATTAATTTTTTTAAAATTAATTTATACTTTTTCTAATTGATCGAAATGAACATGTAATATAATCAATCTTAACTTTTAAATGTGCGATTAATTTATCAAATCTTAAATCATCTAAATTGAAATATTCGACGTAGTTAACTTTTTTAGATGGTAAAATTTAACAGAATGTATATTTCAAGACATAATTAATAACAAAATTATATAAAATGAAAAATCAATCACATCAATTTTTTTTTTAAGTAAGATCAAATTGAGTTGTAGCTTCATCGTTAATGTCACGTGCAATTATTACACAGAAAATAGAAAATTTCTTTTTGTAAATTACTATTCCAGAGGGAAATAACTTAACAAGTGCAAGATTTAGTTTAGTACTAGAAAATTACACAGCTAAGGACAAAATCAAGAACCATTGCATCTAATATATTCGTACGCCCGCGTGCTTCTCAGATTCCAAAATTTTCGTGGCAAGTGTTAACTTCTCTACTTATTTCATCTTAAAATTTGATCTACTATTGATTTTAGAATTGACTTAAAATTATTTTAATTGTCATATTAATTTCAACTATGATTTTGAAAATTATGGATCAAAATACATCATTACAACAGATAGTGTGCATGATTTTTTCATGATTAACTTATTTGTAAAAAATGATCAAATGATAATATTAATGATTTTTGGAATTCTATTAAGACAATATTATGCTTCCTAAGATCACTCAATTAATAATTAATATGTCAACTAAAAATGTAGATTCATACGTCTAAATGTAATTAATGCAATTAATAATTAAATAACAATATATATATGTGCGTCAATGTAATAGTTTTTTACCACAATCAAATTTTTATCATTTTATTTTTAAAATAAAAAAATGATTACTCTATTGTCACATCTCTGTATCTCTGTTTTGTACAATTTTATTATATATGTTAAAGTGTTAAGTGTTAATACTTAAATTACAATACATTTAAAATTTAATTTTAAATATATCTTTAAGATAGCGAAATTTATGGAATGTTTTTAAAATTTATAGACCGAAATATATCATGGAAGCAAATAGTTTTTTGCAGATGAATATTAATTTGAATATTTATTTCTGTATATATATATAGGTTTAGTTATATTTAATGTTTTATTAATGACAATATAAACCAATTTTCTCACATAGACTGTCCTAAATTTTAAAAAAACTTAAAATTCATGGCTTACTTTGCGGAAACTCAAATTTTGTGGATCTAAACTTGATCAAGCTCAAAACTTACGAGCATACTTCGCCAAACTGAAACTACGAAACCTATTTTTTCAAAACTGAAACTTAGTGTCCTTAAATTTTCACCCCCATAGTTACAGCCATAAAAAATATTTTTCTTGATCAATTACATAATGTTGTCTCAAGAGTGAAGAGTAAAAAAAAAATTAAAAACAATGTTGCAATTATGATGGAACATCATGCAAAATTACAACAAATATTGTTTATAGATATGTGTTAAAATTTTATGATTTTAATATGAACTTATTTTAAAATTAAATTGATTTTGTTAATGTATTAGTATTCTTTTATTCGGTGTCAAATAATAACATCTTTTTTTCTTTTAAATATAATTTATATAGTAAATTAATTTTTTTTTTGTATTTTACATATAAAATATTAAAAATGTTAGTATTATTGAATAGAATTAATTTAAGTTAAATAAAATTTGGAAGTATTTGATCAAAGTTTATTAATGTTTGCAGAATGAAGTTTCAAACTGGAGTTAATGGAGAGTTGTTTTCTATTGATTTTCTCTATTAAGTGCTCATGACTACCAAATCACCGTTTCGTTTTGAAGGAAGGAGTGCCTGTAATGCTTCTCAGGAATATTGACAGAAAGTCATGTTTTTTCAATAGCACGAGGCTGGTTGTCACAAAGCTGGGAAATCATAATTTTTAAAGCACAAACAATTTTAAGAAAAAATACTGGGAATAAGGTGTTCATCCCAAAAATGATACTCCCTCCGTCCCAATCTTTAAGATTTTCTTTCCATTTTTTTTGTCCCAATCTTTAAGGTTTTCTTTCTAAAATACTAATAAAAAACTCTTTTACTTTATCACTTTATCACATAAAATACTAATAAACAACTCATTCTACTCTCAACCACCCATCACTTTATTACTTTATCACATAAAATACTAATAAATAACTCTTTCTACTTTATCACTTTATTACTATTCCAATAAATCCTTATGAACAGTCAGAAAACCCTAAAGAACGGGACAGAGGTATTATTAAGTAATACAGACTAAACAATGCCTGTAAAGTTTAAGATGAAGCAATTTTCAATCCTATTATGCTTTGCGATGACGATAAATAAAATTTTGTATAAATATTTTTTTCAAAGTTTATAATTTAGATATGTGTGTATATATATATATATATATATATATATTCTTTTTGAAATTTAAATTTGTGGATTCATTTGTTTTTATAGAGTCATCATGTATAATAGCATATAAAATCATATTTTGCATATTTGAATTATATTTTCATTTTTAACATTTTGTAAATTACAAATTATTTAATCATAAAAAATTACTAAATAAAAAAAATATATTAAAATATTATTAATTATTTTGCATAAAAAAATTCTTTCCAACCGCGAAGTTCGCGGGACTAACACTAGTACATATATAATTAAATTAACACTCATTCTTTTCAAAATGTTCAAATTCAAATTAAGCTACGTCTCACCGTGAGACTGTTTCATACAAGTGTAACTAAAAAAAAAGAAAAATTTACAACTTAATATAATCCCTCTAAAACTAATAGCAATTAGGTACAAATGACCTTTTACATTACAAGAGATGCAAAATAGAATGTCAAATACCTCAGCCCTTAGAGAACAACTCATATTCTTCTCTCTCATATCTCATTTTCAAATTCACGAACTCTCTCTAAACTCTATCTCTCTCTCTTTATAAGACCATCGATCGTCATGAATTAGGTTTTGACCGAAAGGGGGTTGCGCCTCCAGTGGCCGCGCATCCATGACTCCTCCTTGTCTGACATATCCACGATTCCTTTGTATCTGACATTCTTTTTCTGTTCACAGACGAAAACACTATACACTACACTCGTGATTCCTTCCTAGATTGCAATGGGTCCCAAAAAAATCAGTACAAACTAAAGTTCAACACTGCAAGTCCTACACTTGCGATTCCTTGGGACTCGATGCAGTGATGTGATTTAGTTTGGATCAAACAAATATTTTTTGAGTATGTCTAGTGTGAAAATTTTCATGTATGAAAATCTATAAAATTGCCCTAAATCAACTATCTGCACCCTAAACAGTAAATAATGAACCCTAAATTATGACCTATTCGGGCCGGGTGAATCATGAATCACTTGGATCGAGTGAACCATGAACCACTCAATTTTGTTTTACCTTCACCAATTACTGAATTTGGTTGTAAATTAAAGTTTTTTCATGTACGAAATTTTTCATACTAGAGTCTAGACTGTCATATTTTTTCAAGTTCAGTCCCAAACATTTAACCACTTGATTTTGTTCCAACTCTAATAACAATTATCCACTCCACTTTGTTGAAATTCTAAAATATAAAGAGATTATAATTTTTAGTTTATGCTAAAATTTTAGATATGTTGTTCTTATTTCTTACCCATTGCTCATTATGAATAAAATAAAATCCAATATTTTGTAACGTTCGAAAATGTTACAAAATATAAAGGAATTAAAAAAAATGTTTCAGACAAACTTAGCCAAACATCAATGCATATATTAGAATTAATTTTGGTTAAAATAAACAAATTAATCAAATTTAATGGCTTAAAATTTGGCTCAAATTCGTTTAATTGAGCCCTTTTTTGAATCAATTAAGATTATAGGCCCATTGAAGAGCCCAATCACCAGTCAATATATTGGGCGGGTACTTGAACAATTCTAATGAAACATGATTTTGGCAAAGCCGGTAATATCACCAGACACCAGTCACACTCTTTACCTTCAAATTTCAATTCAATTTTTAAAGAGTTCTTAAAATAATTTGGGCGCATTCAAACCCTAATTTAATGGGCCTTTACTTATGGGCCTTAACATCTAAGATTCTGAATCAACCCGCGCGAATCATAAAGAACCCCGCCAGTCTTGTCTGCGAAATTCACAACGGGAAAATTTCGCGAAACCGCCTTCTTGACCACAAAATCTACAACGGGAACAATCTACAACGGGAAGATTTTCTTTCAGCATAAATCAGAAGCACTCATGTATGTTATTCCTTTTCAAGATTTGTGGCACAGAATCAAGAATCTTCATCTAGGGTTATCTTCTTCGGTTTATTATGGTATGTTATTCTTGTTCAAGATTAGGGTTATATGCATTCTACAATCAATAATTTTATACGCTGATTTAGTTCTTGTAAATTAGAAATTTCAACAGATTCGTCATAGCTACCGGTTCTGTGTTTTGAAATCCTCCAATTTTTTGTCGATTTCTAAGTAGCCAACTCTATTGAGGAGGATTCCTTCTTCGATTTGCATCATTTATCTTTCTTTCTTGTGAATTCATGTTTGTCTTCTTCATTGTTCTCGTTCTCTTTTACGGAATATGTGCAATTTATTTCCAGTCTTCGATTTAGGGCTTGTTTGGAAGAGGGGTAATTGGTTTTTGATGTCACAGAACGGAGATAGGATGAGCAACCCTGTTGTCAGCAGAGCTGGTGGACCCCACCCGTCTAGAGAGGCATCTAGCAGGTGTGTATAGTTTTTTCAGTTTGTTGGGATGTATGTTGTCTTTGAAGTTTGAGATTGAGTTGCAGTTAGTTATGTGCCTATTGTCAGTTGTCTTAAGAGTTTTGTGGTACTATTTCATGTTTATCTTGTTTAGTGATTTGACTGCTTGAAATCTTGATCACGACCCATTAGCAGAGCATGCCCTCTCTAACACCTTTATTAAGGAATTATTTGCTAGGGTAAAGTCACCAAGCATGTCCAAAGAATCTAAGGAAAAATTGGTACAAAAAGGCCAGACTCAATTTATTTTTTATTGAAGCACATAGATTCTATATACATGCTCTGTTGCTGCCATTAGCAGCTGAATTATCATTCACCATCTCTACAGGAATCTTCTGGAACTATAAATAAATGATGTATTCCCAGTATTCTTTAATGTTGAGAACTCTCTGCTTGTTAACTTCCTTTTGTTTACAATTATCATAATATCTCATGGTATCTGGTAACTAATTTTATTTACTCATTGAACTTTGTTCTTTGGAAGCTTCTATTGAATTCAACTGATTTTTAAATCAATAACGGAAGAGATATTGTGTTATTATGTAACTAGGGCAGTATTAATCAGTCATATATGATTTGTGGTAAATCATTATCTTTCCAAAGATTTTGACGCCTTGATAGAATTTATTGTGCGTCCGAATTTAGTGGAAACCATGCAATTGATTAACATTGAATTCTTATTCTGCATATTATCTGTTTTATTTTTTTGGGTTGAATAAGCTACTATTGCCATCTTTATGTCCACATAACTTTACGAGTTACCACATGTTCTCGTAAGCTAATACTTTTGTGCAAATATAAAATAGGTACGCTTCTTACATGAGTTTTACACGCTAAGTAAGAGATTGCAGATGGCGCATCAGCATCTCCTTTTCAGGTATGTTGACATTCCATCTCTCTGGTTCAAAATTGGATTAACATGTGTTGCATGCTCAATTGATTGAAAGCATAGTTGTTAGCCCGTTGCTCATGAGTTTTTGGTTGAGACGAGACATCGTCATGTATGTACCATCCTCATACTCTCCTTGGTACTTCCGAATTTCACAAGGAGATGCATGTTTGATGCATCTGAATGTTAAGACTTTAATTACCATTAATGCTTGCTATTATTTATAGTTAAATCATTGATTTGATGAACTGTTTAATGAGGTAAGCTTTATCCAAATACTACTTCCATGTCATATTTTCATATTATTTACTGCTTTGGATCCAAATAACCCTTCTAATGCGCACCCAACATTGTTCCCAAACACCCTTCCTATGTCCGACCTATTAGTGACCTTTTTTGAGATCCAACCTATTAGGCGACCCTTCATGAGACTTGACCTGTTAGGTGACCATTCTCTGTCCTCGACCCTTTCCTCAACCCTGACCCTCACCCCCCTCTCAGACTTAGTAGGGTTATTTCGGTGAAAAAAATGGAGTGGCATTCTTACCAAAAAAAGCATGGGTTGCATTTTTTTTTTTTTCCTTTGCAGATTGAAGATGGTGGTGTTATGGGCAACGTGGCAAGATTTGTTGCAGGGTGTTTTCTCATTAAATTTTTATTATTAATTTATTTTATCTAATGTGGTTCTTTCTTTAATATTTTTTTCTTTTTTATATCCAGTTGCTTCGTATTTTATTTCTGTTGCTTCCATTTTTTGCAGATTGGGGGCTGTTTTGCCTATATAGAGGGTTTATGCTGAGAAACAGTGAAAGTGTATCTTGATGCCCCTTTCCAGCAACAATGTTAAGCTCAAGGTACGCACTCGCTTTCTCTTATTTTCTCTCTCAATTATACAAGAATGCCTGATTCTGGAAGCATGCATTACCTTTCTCTTACTTTCCCTCTCTCAATTATACAAGTTAAAATGAATACCTGATTCTGGAAGCATGCATTACCTGATGCAAGGTATACACTCGCTTTCTCTTACTTTCTCTCTCTCAATTATACAAGTTAAAATGAATTCCTGATTCTGAAAGCATGCATTACCTGATGTTACTTGTCCCGCTATGAAAAAACTACTTTCGGCTTACACAAATTCAGTTGCATTTTTTATGTTGCATTTTACCAAGATCAAAAAGTACTTGTCCCGCTATAAAAATACTACCATCGGCTAACACAAATCAATAACATTGTTCTAATGTGACATTTTGCCAAGTTTAATGTCACTTGTCCCGCTATGAAAAAATTACATTCGGCTTAACCAAAATTCAGTAGCATATTTTTATGTTGCATTTTTCCAAGATCAAAAGTACTTTGTCCTGCTATAAAAAAACTACATTCGGCTTACACAAATGAGTCTCATAGTTCTTATTTTGCATTTTGCCAAGATCAATGTTACTTGTCCCGCTATAAAAAAACTACCTTCGGCTTACACAAATCAGTAACATAGTTCTTATGTTGCATTTTACCAAGATCAATATTACTTGTCCCGCTATGAAAAAACTACCTTCGGCTTACACAAATTCAATAGCATATTCTATGTTGCATTTTGCCAAGATCAAAAGTACTTATCCCACTATAAAAATACTACCATCGGCTTACACAAATCAATAAGATGGTTCTAATGTTGCATTTTGCCAAGATCAATGTTGCTTGTCCCGTTATGGAAAAACTACATTCGACTTACAAAATTCAGTAACATATTTCTATGTTGCATTTTGCCAAAATCAAAAGTACTTGTCCCGCTATAAAAAAAAAAAACTACATTCGACATAAATAAGTAACATAGTTCTTATGTTGCATTTTGTCAAGATCAATGATACTTGTTCCGCTATAGAAAAACTACTTTCGGCTTACACAAATCAGTAACATAGTTCTTATGTTGCATTTTGCCAAGATCAATGATACTTGTTCCGCTATAGAAAAACTACTTTGCCAAGATCAAAAGTACTTTTGTCCCGCTTATAAAAAAATACACGCTTACAAAAAAAATCAAGAATATAGTTCTTATGTTGCATTTTGTTAAGATCAATGTTACTTGTCCCATTATTATGAAAAATTACCACACAAATTCATTACAAATTATGTTGCATTTTGCCAAGATCAAAAGATATTCTATGTTGCATTTTACCAAGATCAAAAGTACTTGCCTCGCTATAAAAATACTACAATTGGTTTACAAAAATCAGGAACATAGTTCTAATGTTGCATTTTGCCAAAATTAATGTTACTTGTCCCGCTATGAAAAAAAACTACATTCGGCTTACAAAATTCAGTAGCATATTTCTATGTTGCATTTTGCCAAGATCAAAAGTATTTACCCGCTATGAAAAACTACCTTCGGCTTACACAAATCAGTAACATAATTCTTATGTTGCATTTTGCTAAGATCAATGTTACTTGTCCCGCTATAGAAAAACTATTATAGAAAAACTTTTTATGTTGCATTTTGCCAAGATCAAAAGTACTTGTCCCGCTAATAAAAAAAAAAAACTACACACAAATCAGTAACATAGTTCTTATGTTGCATTTTGCCAAGATCAATGTTACTTGTCCCGCTATGAAAAAACTACCTCCGGCTTACACAAATTCAGTAGCATATTCTATGTTGCATTTTGTCAAGATCAAAAGTACTTGTCCTGCTATGAAAAAAACTACATTTGGCTTACAAAATTCAGTAGCATATTTCTATGTTGCATTTTGCCAAGATCAAAAGTATTTGCCCCGCTATAAAAATATTACCTTTGGTTTACACAAATTAGTAACATAGTTCTTATGTTGCATTTTGCCAAGATCAATGTTACTTGTCCCGTTGTAAAAAAACTACCTTCAGTTTACACAAATCAATAACATAGTTCTTATGTTGCATTTTGCCAAGATCAATGTTACTTGTCCCGTTATGATGAAAAACTATGTCGATTTTGCCAAGATCAACACAAGTTCAAGAAAAAGCATATTACACAAATCAAGAATATAGTTTTTGTTGCATTTTGCCAAGATCAAAAGTACTTATCCCTATGAAAATTATAAAAATACTATATATTTCTATGTTGCATTTTGCCAAGAAAAAAAAATCAAGAATACGGTCCTAATGTTGCATTTTGCCATGATCAATGTTACTTGTCCCGCTATAAAAAAAACTACCTTCGGCTTACACAAATCAGTAACATAGTTCTAATGTTGCATTTTGCCAAGATCAATGTTACTTGTCCCTCTATGAAAAAACTACCTTCGGCTTACACAAATTCAGTAGAATATTTCTATGTTGCATTTTGCAAGATCAAAGTACTTGTCCCGCTATAAAAATACTAACCCGGCTTACACATATCAATAACATTTTTCTAATGTTGCATTTTGCAAAGATCAATGTTACTTGTCCCACTATGAAAAAACTACATTCGACTTACAAAATTCAGTAACATATTTCTATGTTGTATTTTGCCAAGATCAAAAGTACTTGTAACTTGTCCCGCTATAAAAAAACCTACATCCAGCTTTTACATAAATCATTAACATTCTAATGGTGCATTTTGCCAAGATTAATGTTACTTGTCCCGCTTATAAAAAATTACATATGGCTTACACAAATCAGTAACATAGTTCTTATGTTGCATTTTGCCAAGATCAATGTTACTTGTCCCGCTATGAAAAAATTACCTTCGGCTTATACAAACTCAATAGCATATTTTATGTTGCATTTTGCCAAGATCAAAAGTACTTGTCCCGCTATAAAAATTCTACCCTCAGCTTACAAAAATCAGAAACGTAGTTCTAATGTTGCATTTTTCCAAGATCAATGTTACTTGTCCCGTTATGAAAAAAACTACATTCGGCTTACAAAGTTCTGTAGCATATTTCTATGTTGCATTTTGCCAAGATCAAAAGTATTTGTCCCGCTATAAAAAAAGCTATCTTTGGCTTACACAAATCAGTAACATAGTTCTTATTTTGCATTTTGCCAAGGTCAATGTTACTTGTCCCGCTATAAAAAAACTACCTTCGACTTACATAGATTAGTAACGTAGTTCTTATGTTGCATTTTGCCAAGATCAATGTTACTTGTCCCTTTATGAAAAAACTACCTTCGGCTTACACAAATTTAATAGCATATTTATATGTTGCATTTTGCCAAGTTCAAAAGTACTTGTTCCGCTATAAAAATACTGCCCTCGGCTTACAGAGATCAGTAACATAGTTCTAATGTTGCAATTTACCAAAATCAATATTAATTGCCCCGCTATGAAAAAACAACATTCGGCTTACAAAGTTCAGTAGCATATTTTATGTTGCATTTTGCCAAGATCAAAAGTACTTGTCCTGCTATAAAAAAACTACATTCGGCTTACACAAATCAATAACATGTTTCTAGTGTTGCATTTTGCCAAGATCAATGTTACTTGTCCCGCTATAAAACTCTACCCCGCTATAAAACTCTAGCTTCGGCGTACACAAATTCAGTAGTATATTTCTATGTTGCATTTTTCCAAGATCCCGCTATAAAATACTACCCTCGGCTTACACAAACCAGTAACACCGTTCTAATGTTGCATTTTGCCAAGATCAATGTTAATTGTCCCTCTATGAAAAAACTACCTACGGCTTACACAATTTAGTAGAATATTTTGCATTTTGCCAAGATCAATAGTACCTATCCCGTTATTAAAAAACTGACTTCAACTTGCATGATTCGGTAGCATATTTCAAATGTTGCATTTTGCCAAGATCAAAGGTACTTGTCTCGCTATAGAAAATTACCAATAAGTCTCACACAACAATGCGATTTTGTACATAGTTACCTTCGGCTTACTCAAATTAGTACTATGATATTTCTAATGTTGCATTTTGTCATGATCAAAGGTACTTATCCCATTATGAAAAAACTACCTTCAGCTTACACAAATCAATAGCATATTTCTAATGTTGCATTTATCCAAGATCGATGTTCCACTATGAAAAAACTGCCTTCAGCTTACGCAATTCAGTAGCATGTTCTATTGTTGCATTTTGCCAAGATCAAAGGTACTTGTTCGGCTTACTCAAACCAATATCATATTTTTAGTGTTGCATTTTTCCAAGATCTTCATTATTTGAAGGAATCTATTATTAGATTACACTTGAAATCAAGGTACTTGTCCCTTTATGAAAAGAGTACTATAAGCCTCACCGTTCAATGAGATGTGTACTAAGGTTGCCTTAGGCTTACAAAAAAAAGGTATCATATTTCTAACGCTGCATTTTGTCATGATCAAAGGTGCTTGTCTCCCTATTAAAAAAATATAGTAAACCTCACCGACCAATGATATGTGTACTATTGTTACCTTCGACTTACTCAAATTAGTCTCATATTTCTAATGTTTCCTTTTGCCAAGATCGAAGTTTGTCCCGCTGTGAGAAAATACAATAAGCCTCACCCACCAATATCATATTTCTAATGTTGCATTTTGCCAAGATCTTTACATTATTTGAGGGAATCTTTTATTAGATGGCTTGAAATGAAGGTACTTGTCCCTCTATTAAAAGAGTACAATTAGCCTCACTGATCAATGAGATGAGTACTAAGGTTGCCTTAGGCTTACTAAAAAAAGTATGATATTTCTAATGTTGCATTTTACACAGGTCAAAGGTACTTGTCCAGCTAGGAAAAAAGTACAATAAACATCACCCTCCAATGAGATCTGTACTACTATTACATTAGACTTACTCAAGTAAGTGTCATATTTCTAATGCTGCATTTTGCCAAGTCAAAGGTACTTGTCCCGCTATATAAAAAAAGGTATTATAAGTGTCACCCACCAATGGTGTGTATTGTAGTTATGTCAAATAATTATCATATTTCTATTGTTGCATTTTGCTTAGATCTTTCATTACTTGAGGGAATCTCTTATTAGATGGCTTGAAATAAATGTACTTTCTCCTTTAAAGAAAGTACACTTAGCCTCACCAATCATTAAGATGTGTATACGTTGCCTTCGGCTTACTCGAAAAAGTATCATATTTCATATGTTGCATTTTACCAAGATCCAATATACTTGTCCCGCATGTTACTGTCGGCTTACTCAAATCAGTATCCTACTTCTAATGTTGCATTTTTCCAAGATTAAAGTGCAATGAGCTTCACCTTTGGCTTTATCATATTTTAATGTTGCATTTTGCCAAGAACTTTTCATTACTCGAGGGAATTTCTTTTAGCTTGAAATAAAGGTACTTGTCTCGCTATGAAAAGAGTACAGTTAGCCTCACAGGTCAATGAGATGTGTACTTCTGTTACCTTCGGCTTACTCAAATCAGTCTCATATTTCTAATGTTGCATTTAGCCAAGATCTTTTCATTACTCGAGGGGACCTCTTTTAGATGGCTTGAAATAAAGGTACTTGTCAAAGAGTACAATTAACCTCACTGATCATGAGTATCATATTTGTAATATTCAATAAGTCTCACCCACCAATGAGATGTGTACTACTGATACCTTTGGTTACTCAAATCAACACCATATTTCTAATGTTGCAGCTTGCCAAATTAAAGGTACTTGTCCCGCTATGAAAAAAATACAATAAGCTTCACACTATAGTTGCCTTCGACTTACCCATATCAGTAGCATGTTTTTGTTGCTGCATTTAGCAAGATCTTTCATTACTTGAAATAAAGGTACTTGTCCTGCTATGAAATAAGTATAATTAGCCTCACGGACAATGAGATGTGTACTACGGTTGCCTTCAACAAAAAAAACATATTTCTAATGTTGCATTTTCCAAGATCAATGGTACTTGTCCTGCTATGAAAAAAGAACAATAAACCTCATCCACCAATGATATGTGTACTAGTGTTGCCTTAGGCTTACTCAAAACAATATCATGTTTCTAATTTTGCATTTTGCCAAGATCAAAGGTACTTGTCCCGTTATGAAAAAGAGTACAATAAGTCTCACCCAACAATGAGATGTGTACTACTGTTCCCTTCGACTTACTGAAATAAGTAGCATATTTCTAATGTTGCATTTTGTCAAGAGGCCCAAGACCTTTTCATTACTTGATGGAATCTCTTGTTAGATTGCTTGAAACAATGGTATTTGTCCCGCTATGAAAGAATTACAATTACCCTCACCGATCAATGAGATGTGTACTATGGTGCCTTCAGCTTACTAAAAAAATGTATCATAGTATTGTACTTTGCCAAGATCAATGGTAATGGTGTTTTTCCCTTTATGGAAAAAGTGCTGGAAGTTTCACCTAACAATGAGATGTGTGATATTGTTACCTTTTGCTTACTCTAATTAGTAGCATAATTCTGATGTATTTTGCCAAGACCTTTTCATTACTTTATGTAATCTCTTATTAGATGGAGTGAAATAAAAGTACTTGTTCTGTTATGAAGGAAGTACAATTAGCCTCACCGATCAATGAGATTTGTACTACTGTTGCCTTCAACTTATTCAAATCAGTATTGATTTGTAATGTTGCATTTTGTCAAGATCTTCTCATTACTTGGGGGAATCTCTGAACAATTTAGGTTTGATGAGGTATATAATAGAGAATATAATATTTCTGTATTTTCCTTGGCTGGTCTTGGTTCATGAGCTTTTGTAATGTTACATGAGCTTTTGCTGTATTTCGTTCGATGTATCTTACAATTTTTATGCTTATGTTAGCAGGCATCAGGGACCTGAAGTTCTGCTTGTCACCAGCATATTTTTGTTGTAACAACTGTGAGAGCGTGTTTTTGTTGTACCCTTTTCTAGCTGAAATAAAGGTACTTGTAGCGCATATGTTCCTCCAGTTGGTCAATCTCTTATTAGATGGGCTTGAAATAGAGGTACTTGTCCCGTTTTGAATGTTCTCTTGCAGGTACAATATTAATTAACATAGTGTTTTTGCGTGAACTTGTTTTTAAGATTTTGGAGGTAAAGCCTTTTTTGGTTCATTCAAGTCCTTTATTTTGAGTACATTCACTTGTACTTTAGAGAGCGAGATTTGGGGAGGGAGAGAGGAGTAGAAAGAGTGAGAGCGCGAGTGAGAGGAAGGTGGAGAGTTGGTGTGTGAGAGAGAAAAAGGGGAGGGAAAGCCTGAGTGTGAGGGGGAGGGAGAGGGAGGGAGAGTAAGGGTGTGAGTGTGAGAGGGAGAGTGAATTAGAGTGAGAGATAGAGAGGGGGTGGGGAATGGATTGAGGGAGAGGTTGGCTTTTGGATACATTTATAATGATCCTATTAATGAGGCTTTGATTTTTACAATTATTATTGTCCAAAAATCTGTATTATGATCTTCAGTGTCTTTAATATGTTTCTCCAGAAAAACTTTTCTCGCAGGCGCATATATTACTGGAAGAGATAGTAAGGTCTTCACCTCCTGCCACCAGAGCTGAAGGATAACTTATTGAAAGAAGGTAAAGCATTTTCTACTTGCTTAGTGCTTAAAAAAGAGTATACAGTGGGACAGTTCATAGGCTTTGTAATTAGATATAGTCCTGTAGTGAATTTTCGTAGTGTTGTGCCTGCAAAGTGCCTTGTCATAAGAAATTTATATATCATCAACTGAGAAGGGAACTTTTGTGTGTCTTGAGCTTAATTAACACATGCATCACCTTGTAAAAGTAACGTGGGACTTGTTTTTATTTGTGTGCTCTCCTTAGATAATTTCCATTATTGCAGCTGACATTAAAGGGAGGCTGCACTTTTGTTTTTGTATATAGGCAATTGCTTCAAGCAGAGGTCCGTCCTTTGGTCATGAATTTTTGGTTGAGACGAGGCATCGTCAGGTATGATCGAGCCCCTATTCTTTATTATTAGTACTTAATCCAAATACTACTTCCAGATCAAAATTTCTCCCTTATAATTGTTTGATTCTTTTTATCATACTTGGTGCAATCATTTAATTCTTCATTTTTGAAAATTGTAAACCATGTTTCTTTTTGCTGGTAAAAATGCTACCCAAATATTATTTGGACCCAAATAACCCTTAATGCGAGCCCGACCTGGTCCTCAATGACCCTTTCCTATGCCCTGACTTGTTAGGCGGCCTTTCCTATGACCTGACCTGTTAAGCGACCTTTCCTGACCCGACCCTTCCAGCAGCCGACTTGGTCCCTGACCCTTTCGCAACCCGACTTTCTAACCTGACCTTCCCCATATTCTGACTTAGGAAGGATAATTAGGCCCAAACAATATTTTGGTGGCAATTTTACTGGGGAAAAAAAAAACATGTGTGGCATTGCTCCTATTTTCCCTCGTTTCAGTGTGTAATTTTGTAATGCTTATTCTTTTTCTTTTTGTTCCATACTTGTTGCTAAATGGAGAATGGCTACAAAGATTTTTGGGCAGACCAGGTTAGTGCAAATTGTTGACGTATGGAGGAAGTCCAACTTTAGTAGAAAAGATACCCCATAATCCATGTCAACTTTAATTCACCATCTTATATGGAGTAGTTTGTTTTTCTTATAATGTGTTAATGATGTGGATTGTGCAGTGGTATTTCCTTTTCTTTACTGGTTTCCTTGTTATGACCTGTGAATGATTGTAGGTGTTTGCTGCCCGGGATTTTGTATCAAATGGCAAAACAGGGACTGGGACAGGTCGGGTTACTTCTATAGCTATTGTTTTGTTTGGTCATATTGAATTTCCATTCAGGTTTTAGTCTATGCTCCTAGTATTGTGGCTTTTGGTTATTGGACCCAAATGAAATCAGCCTCTGTTTCCCTAACATATTAATTGTTATTGTAGGAGATGAGGACGATTCATCGGACTCTGTTTCCCTTAACATACTATCTTTTATCGCAGTAGACGAGAAAGATAACACTTGCTCTTATCCACATGATCCTCCACCCATAACTATGAAACAGTTGATTCTTTATGAGCTAAAAAAAGAATCAAATAGCTTCCTTTGCAGTGAAATCATTTGAACTCTACTTTGGACTGCATTGCCTTCATAAGAATTGCTTTACTGAAAAAAAGATGCATGTATTGTCCTTAGGCATACTAAAGAGAGAAGCTTAAACATGTAGTTTATACTCTAAGTGAAATATGTTGTCCCAGTCTTGAACAAAACATATCCCACCCTGAGTCTTCATATTCTGTTAGGTGTGCAGACACAATATTTGGGACAATCAAATTGGTCGCAACAACATACAAATAGTTTGAAGAAAGAAGAGCCTTTTCCATCTTGATTCCCTCATTCCATTTCTTTCCTTCATTTGATAAGCTTAAACATAATAACACACTAATGGACTAGAAACTAATCTTACCCATAAATGGAGAACCTCTTCTAATTGGCCCTTGATCTGATTACTCGTGTAAAACAAGAGTTATGGTTAGTGTGTGACATTCTATTTCCGTTCACAGACGAAAGCGCTACACACCACACTCGTGATTCCTTCATAGATTGCAATGGGTCCCAAGAAATTCAATACAAACTAAAGTTCAACATTGTGAGTCTTACACCCGCGATTCCTTGGACTTTAGTTTGGATCAAACAAATATTTTTCAACTTCAGTCCCAAACATTTAACCACTTGATTTCATTCCAACTCTAATCACAATTATCCACTCTACTTTGTTGAAATTCTAAAATATAAAGAGATTTAAATTTATAGTTTATGTTAAGGTTTTAGATATGTTTATTCTTATTTCTTACACCTTGCTCAATATGAATAAAATAAAATCCAACATTTTGTAACCTTCGAAAATATGTTACAAAATATAGAGGAATTAAAAAAAATGTTTCAGACAAACTTAGCCAAATGTCAATACATATATTAGAATTAATTTTGGTTAAAATAAACAAACAAGTAAATTAATCAAATTTAATGGCTTAAAATTTGGCTCAAATTCGTTTAATTGGGCCCTTTTTTAATCAATTAGATTAGAGGCCCATTGAAGAGCCCAATCACCAGTCAATATATTGAGCATTATTTGAACAATTTTATGTTAAATTTCATGTCACCAGTCAATATGTTGAGCACTATTTGAACAATTTTATGTTAAATTTCATGTCGCCGAACCTTCTGCTCGCCGCCGCAGTTTGGTAAGTATCTAGTATTGATCTGAAGGCTTTATTCTAACTGTATTTAGGGTGTTAATATTTGAAGTGTGACTTTTATTATTCTGCCGTTCTTTTGCATTCGATGATACAGCTGAATTTTTAGAGATAGAGTTCAGATTTTAGTGCGATGTTCGATGTTTTTTCTTATGAACATAGCCTTATTCTCGACGATTTTGACCTAAAAGACCGCTGCTGCGGCTTGGCTATTCGCCACCATAAAATTTTGTTTTCCTTCTCCTATTGATAGTTATCTAATGTATTCACAATTGAAAAAAATCCGAAAATGAACACATGATGCACATTCAATATACCAAATTCATAAGCTCTAAGAACAATTATTGGTTTTATTTGATTTACTTAATTGTGTAATTATCGATTAGATTGAAAGAAGGGATGCTTTCAACAGTAATACTAAGAGGATGCGTGAGTGCAACCATTATTTTTCTGCGAATAAAGTAGATGTCCAAGTTTTCATGATGTTGAGCATTATGCAGGATTCAGATTCATAGAATTCTAAGGCTAATGGTGTCTGCAATTACAGAATTAACAGATCATGAAGGCAATACTGTTCTAAAAAAGACTAAAGCATCAGGTACATAAATCTTGTTTTGCATTACTCAAACTTCACTCCACTTTCAAATATCTGGCACAGGAGATCATAATGCTGCTCCCCATGGTACTGACCATTCATGCGACTACCCTGGAAAGTAAGCAGAGTGTTATTAGGATTTGATGAGATGGTCAGAATCGTACATCTCATAAAAAATCTGCTATCTCTCATATTTGAAGGAGAAATAAGTGTGGAAATTGTTAAAGAAACAAATTTAAAGATATGCACGTTTACCCTCCAGCGTTCCTTCAGCAGTTCCTCATTGCCTTTAACAATATTGGTCTTCCTGTTCCAGATTATACCCTCTTGGTTCAGCAGTTCTGAGAAATCAAGGTATCTTTTCTGAAGATGCTTGAGTTTCACTCTCAGATAATGATCTGAATATATTGGACCAAACATTGAGCGGAACTTCCCGTACACATAGAGCTGATGTTTTTTGTTGAATATTGAACCTGCTGCATATCCCTTTCCGACCTCCTCAACCATAAGCTTTAAGAAAAGAAACTCGCCAGATCCTCTGTTTGGAGGTTGCATAGGATTAGGATGTGCATTGGCCATCTGTAACTTGTAAGATAGTGAGCTAAAATATGATAGGTATAAGTATTTGGCACATGATAGCATGACAGAACATCAAGTACAGGACATATATGCATTCTACGGCTGGCTAGAAGCTACTAATTAAGATTGTGTTCATTGATGAATTTGTTTGTATCATATACTTATTCCGCAGAGCACAAACAGGACAGGTTTTTTTTAATGTCTTCAATCTAAAACATTTAAACTAAACTCTTATTTTGCAAAATCTTCCCCCCAAACAAGCCATTTTCATCCAAACATCATCTAAGAGATAGGCTGCTCCTCTAGAAGAAAAAACTTTTGTCTGGATTTTTCCAAGTAGATGCTACATTGTGGTATATAGGTAAGGAAATACCACTTTTTTGAGAGCAGGTGCTGGAATTTGGCACCTTCTCTTTCTGTCCATGAATCTGTACTCTCTTAGTGTACTTTAGACAGGTACTTTAAGAAACATGCAGTGTAATGGTTAAAACTTAAAACTTCGTTGGATTTATTTCTTGATGCTTAGTATCTTCTCTTTCTAAAGCCTGCTTCTGTCTACAAGAGTTTGATCATGATTTAACCTGTTACATTTGCTATGTTCACCCTGCTTTTCTGTGAGAAATATTAATTTTTTTAAAAAGTAATCCATGAAATGACTTATGGTCTAGTCTTATCAAGAACAAAATCCATTTACTAGAGTTGGCATTGCTTTACACAAAGATGCCAGTTTGAACGCCTATTCTTGATGGCCTGAAAGTGCCTAATGTCTATTAGACCACTAGTAATGGCTCGATGTATAGAGTGTATTCAACTGTTGATGCGGAAATTATTTTTGGAGTTCTTAGGGTCCATTTTTTTCTTTGTTATCTACCTAAGATTTTAATGTTGTAGCTCAAAATTAGTTTGCAGCTTGGTTTTATCCTTTCCAAACACAAATCCATTCCCAGGTAATGCTCTAACCATTTCTCTCTCCTCTGCCTCCTCCTTTTTTTACTAGTCTAACTCGGAGAAGATTTATTCATGTACATTTCTTCGGACAAACTATCTTCTCCTAAATATTTAAGACTAATTTCATCATTTATGTCTCGGAAATAGTTGTTATTACAGGCTAAATTAAACATATTAGCAAAGGCGTCCTATTTGCCGTTTTTTTACATTAATGCTAAAACTCACAAAAACATTACATTAACCTAAATTAAACATATTAGCAAATAATGAACTAATAAATTGAAATTCAAAGGCACACGATATCTAAAAATGACAAGAATCAAAGACATATACTTCAATAACAAGTAGCAGAGTTGGCTAGCAAGTAGTAAACAACAAATATCCAAATCGAAGGCCAACGAGTAGCAAACTGATTGTTAGGGAAATAATGTAAAAAATTAATTCGTTTATATTATTTTCCTAACACTGATCATCATCATTATCACATTCATCATCATAATCTCCCTCCTCATCAATAAATTGTAGATCTTCATCAAAATTCTTCCTCCTCATCTTCACATTTCAAAAATTGTACATAAACATTTTTGGGGTGGGAAGATATAGAAAATAGAAAAGGCTCGCCGAGCGTTGAAAAAAGGCTCACAGAGGCGCGGGCCTTGGCATCTGCGCCTGCCTTGGCCATGAAAAGGCACAAACACCTGAGCTTCAAGCGCGCCTTTAACAACTATGTAATTTATTGCTCTTGTTCATTCATACTGAACATCAATATAAGACGATGGATAAATCTCTATCACACATATATATAAATTTGGCATTCTAAATTTTCATGAAAAAATCCAACTGATGATAAAAATAAAATAAAAATTGAGCTCTATCTCTCAATCTTCCAGCCTTTTCAGAAATTCTATACAAGAAAAGAATTAAATTTTTTGACTAACCTTGTCCGCAGGATCTCTTTGCTTCTTGAAATGAATGACAATCCTTGTGAAAATGGTTTTTTTAATTTGCAGAGATATGAGGTAATATAATGGAGCGGTCTCCCGTGTTTTAATGATTCTCGTCAGGTCTTTGCCTTTTCACTTTGGCACTTTTTGTGTCAGTTACGCTTCATTTTGTTCTTTCTCGCTGCAATCCTGGCTCAATAAAGTTGATAGGTGAGATTGCGTGAATTTTATTTTTGACTTTAATAAATAATACTACTTGCATCCCTTATTAAGTTTCTTTTTTGCTTTTTGCACGAGAATTAAGGAATATAGTGTAAAATGTGTAGTGGGTTGTTGAGATGTGATAGCGAGATATAAAAGTTAAAGATGATGGGGACATTTACTTTCCATTAAAGGAAAATAGGAAGCTTTATTTGGGATGCACGTTTCGGCAAAATGGGAAGCTTAACAAGGGACGGATGGAGTATGTATTTCTGGACTCGATATCTATGTAGTAATTATTGTTAAATTCTTGAGGTCATGGAAAATCAAGTCAGGAAGGAAGCTTTTGGGGGTGGAGGAACTAAAATTATTATTAACATTTGTATGTGAGAATGCTTCCATATATTTCAGTTTGAAGAAAGAAAAAAAATGCTTGTTTCTCCATAGTACAGGTGCACTTTTTTAATTTTGTCATTTGAATGAAGGTATAAAGCTATCTATTCTCACTTGTATTTATCCATTTGTTTGTAAGTTTACCTTACTCAATCACATTAACTTAATTTCCCTTTCATCAGAAGGGCATCATAGAAAAAGATTATTTTTAGGGACAAAGGGACTGGGACTAATATTAATTGCTAGTAGCTACTTATTAATATAGATTTTGAGGAGAGACCATCTTACACCTAAGATTAAGAACCTGGGCGTTGTAGTCATTGTTAAGAATGCCTGGGACATGGAGATCTGACCATGTTATTTGTTTTGAATTTACACTGATTCCGAAAACCTGAATATATTTAATTAGATAATAGTTTTATATCTAATAATGCATGGTGGTGAAAGTAATATGCGGCAAAAAAAGGCCTAATTGCCAACTGTGTTTCTATACAGGGAGTAAGTTAAAGCCATTAGCTCAGAATTTTTTTATTCTTTATATCTAAATTCTCATTCTTCTTTTAGGGATAAAATCTCATTCTTAAATTTGCAGTTAAACACCTTATTTAACAAGTTTCCTTCTAAATCAATGGTTGGCTTGAATTAACTTTCACATTCCACTTTTAGAGCTTTGGAATATGCTGCCTGGAAAATTTTGGTTAATAAGGTGTCAATATTGAGCAAACCTAAGTCTTTTAGGATTAGTAAGTGAGATATCTGAGCCATGATACCGCTGATCTGACTGTTATGATGTTATCATGGATGAAGCAGCATTACACAGAGAGTTTCAATTTCTATCTGTTTCTATTGCCTATTGATTTCTTGGGAGTCTGGGGCTATTGTCTTTTTGGAGTTGAAACTTTAAGCATGCTAGATAATTGTGGACTGAGATGTGCTGCTGAATATCCCAAAAAATAATTGAAATGGGAGTTGGAAGGCATTTGAGCCAAGTCGTTTTCAAGCTTTTTAAATTTTGTCCATCTTTGTGTTTGATTTAATCAAATTATTAACCTAATCAAGCAAATCAAGTCAAAAGCTTGTATTCTGATTTGTTTATACTTAATATATCCTTTTTATTTATCGAGTTTAAGGTTGAGTCGAGTTTCATTTTTCTTATTAAACATAAAAATGTGTTTTATGTTTGCTTGTAAAGTCAAATTAAATTCAAAGAAGCTATCCGCTATTGATTCCGAGTCAAATATCAAGTAATATGATTTGATTTTCAGACATGCAGATAACCAAAATTATGTGGTACACTTTGTGCCTGTGGATCAAGCTGTCCGGTTACTAAAATTGCTTTATTTTGCATTAGGCAGAGTATAATAAAGATTGAAAGCCAAATTCCACTTAATTTTCCCATTGATTAATGGAGCAATTTGCTTTTGTAGTCTACATGAGAGTGTAAACTATTACTTTGCCACTTTGTACTAAACCAGCTCTGCCACTTTTTATTCAAGATAATTGAAATGCCCTCATTTTCCATCTCATTTCATCCCTTTAATATAAGTTGAGGTAAGGTTTATATGAGGCTAGTTGACACAAATTGAGATGCACAAGAGAAATGGTATAAGGGAATAATGGTTACTTCGGTCCTTTTTGTGTCAGTATGGCTAAAATAATGGTTTTTTTTATATGAGGCAATCAGAGAACTGTTTTCTCTACTTGATTTGACTGGAAGCCCATATTTCCACAATTCATCAGGTGAATCAGGATGAAGAAACTTTGCTCCTATCAGGATTACAATATCAATGATGCTGACTGCATTTGCTGCACAGGTTATCCTACTCTGGACGGGATCTTTACATACTGTAACAAAACAAAGATACGTCCCATTTTTTATTAGTGGTGTTCGTTATCTTTTACAGCGTTCTTTCTGTATTTGAACTACCCTGCTGGTTGATGAGTTGATCATCAATCGGTATGGCTGATCAGAGTTGGATGATCGACAAGGTGTTGAGATAATTTGCAGTTTCTCTTTTCAGTTCATAAGTGGTTTTCAGTTTTATAGAATGCTTGTGCGTTGTTCAAAAACTCATTCACAGTTTTATCTCAAAAGAAACACGGTTTCTTTATCAAATCTAGTTATTCAAAGTAAAAATGTTTATGCAGGTACACAGTGTGAATAAGCTTCTTTGCTTGCTAATGATGGTGAGTTACATCTCTTACATTAATTGGCATTTGAATAAGCTTCTTCTTTGCTTGCTAATGATGGTGAGTTACATCGCTTACATTAATTGGCATTTCTTTCACTAGAAAATGAAACATCACGTTTTTTCAAAAGCTACTCACAGTTTTTGAAAATAAGTGATTTTAAAAGTTGTTATTAGAGTTTGCAAGCCCTCTCTAAAGCTCTGTTTCCATGTTGTTTCAAGGATTTTCCCATCTCTTGGGCCTCGAAGAAGCAGCATCGTTGGTAGGTTCTTCTAATTCAGATTGCATCTCGTATTTCATTTTATCAGCGTCGTATTTGATTCACGCGCTGAAGAAATTCAACACGAGATGCAATATCAGTTCCGGATAAATCGAGGGTTGGTGGAAATGCTTTGCTGGAGATTAATACCCTATAGTAACAATCCTATTTGATATGCTGAATGATTTGTAAGTCAACGTCTCATATTCTACAAAAACTTGGGATGCAATTATGCTCATATGTCATATCTTTATATTCAAGTTTCTCGGAAAGTCAACACGGTTTTGCCTAATCAAAATACTACAAGATTTTCTTCCTACATTGTTTTTGTATTTTACGATTAGATCAGGTTTTTTCCTTGAAGCTTCCTTCTCCGCAAAAAACAAGAGGCAAGTGCACTATGGAGACAGAGTGGCGTGAGTGGATTGGGCTGTTTAACGCGGTAATAAGAAAACAATTATTAAAATTAAATAAAATTGCCTGATACATACGAAAAATAAAGATCTTCGTATTGTCCTAGCAATTTCCTTGAACGACATCTTGATTTTCCAGCAATCCCGATAACTAAAACTCTCCCGCCTAAATTAGATTAACTTTACATCATTATGTGTTGAAAACATGTGTGAAGCATACTGCTTCGGTTGGAGTTGACTTTCACCATATATTCATGAAAATCAACTTTGCGATAAAAGTCAATGAAGAAGCACCAATCCATTACTTTTTTTTGGCGAAAATCTTTACATTTGCATGCATCTATGCAAATTTTTGACGTAGAACAAGATGCGTGTCTCTTGTCCAGTCAACTTCAACACAAAGTAGTACATTTCCCAGGAGTTACCCTATAAAAAACGAGATATCGAAATCTACGAGGACTATATATGCATATCCAACCTCTGCAACTAACTGAAATAACAAACTACGTTATCTGTCATTGCAATCCAAATTTATACCTATGCCACTTTTTCAAGTCACCCCTCATTGTTCTTCCATAGCTATTACTCAAACTTAATATCCCATTTCTGCTGATATTTTCTTCTTTCTTTCCTCTTTGAAGGAGTTCACAGATATATCACACGTGCAAGATTGATGAAATTGTCTATTTTTTTCGCATAGACAGGGAAACGGTGATCAGCTCAAATGGCAACAGTTATGAGGGTAGTAGGTAAGCACAAATATAAGCTAATCATATTGCATTCAATTGATCATATATATATATGCATCTTCTATTTCCCTTTATTTCCCGATTGAAACATGTACGTTTACACCATCTACAGCATTGCTATGGGTGGACATATTGGCCATGAGCTGCAATCATCAACGTTATGATGGAGTACTTAACCAGTATCACCGTTGCTCGGTTTCACACACGCAGCACAATAGTCAACATCTGTTTTGGGATGCTCCTGCTATCCAGTGTTTCTCAGTATCAAATCCTTTTGTTTCATGACAAAACATATTTTTGAACCTGGTTAATGGGCTGTTACTGGATGCTCCTGCTCTCCAGTGTTTCTTACAGTGCAGGTTAACAAGTTTTTTTCATGACAAAAACTCGTTTGTTTCATGACAAAAACTTGTATGAACCTGGTTCATGAACTCTGTTGATCCTATCCAACAACGTCTAAACCCATTTTCACACAAATGTTTCTCTTGTTTCAAAGGCTTCTTGTAATGTATAATAACTCGATTTTTTTGTATTCAGGGATTAGGACTCTTCGCAATGTCAACTCCACCAGTGCTAGCAAATTCTATGGGAACCTGCAGGGAATACAAGCCTGAGTGCATCGGCGAAGGCCAGAAAATACTCTTCTACACCGCGTTGCCTTTGATAGCTTTCGGGATGTCTGGCCATATGACTTCTTGGAACTCATTCATGGCTCAACAATTCATTGAAGAGGAAGAAGAAGACAATTACCGTGCATTCTGGAAGTTTTTCTACAGCGTCTTGGCTACTATCATCTTCACTTTTGTTGCAGTTTTAGCACTCCCTTACATAAAACCATGGTCTCTCCGATTTGGGATTCCCGCTATATGTACTCTGGTTTCGACTCTGTTGTTTTTAAGTGGCTCATGTTCTTACAAGTATTTCCAGCCAGCAGGAAGCCCCTTGACAATGTTCATTCGCGTGTTCGTTGCTGCTGTTTCCAAGCTGTTTTATAATATTCCAAGAGATCCTAAAGAACTGTTTGAGTTCCAAAATTCTCAGTTTTATGTGGGAATTCCCCATACAAGAAGCCTGAGGTCTCTCTCTCTCTTCTTTTCACATTAGTCTCACTCTCTCTCCTCTTTTCATTGGCGAGTAACACTTGGGCCCACCAGTTGCACCGTGCATCTGATGCAATTTTGACCGAAAAATTTCACCTAAAGCTGTTTTTCTTCTTTTTTTTCTCTGAATCATAGAAAATAATGGTCGAAAAGTATTAGTTCATGAGATGAAAAGTATCAGCTCAAATATTGAAAAATAATATTGTTCAGCCTACAAACTAATACTTTTCTTTTGTATGAACTAATTCTTTTCTTCATATAAACTAATACTCATTATAAATTTCAGTGTTCTGTGAATAAGTCACTTTTCTTCATATGAACTAAATAACTAATACTTTTCAATATATATTTCAATGTACAGAAGTGTTTGCCTTCATTAGCTGATACATTCTTGATATGCAGGTGTTTGGACAAGGCTGCAATTGTCATACCTACAAAGCCTCTAGAGGAACAAGAAAAGAATCTATGGAGACTTTGCACTGTGACAGAAGTCGAAGAGACCAAAACCATCATTCGCATGATTCCCGTGTGGCTGACTTTCATCCTATGTGGTGTTGTCTCAGCCATCGGATTCACCTACTTCGTCGAGCAACTAGACCATCTCAACCACAAAGTCGGGCGCCTCAAGCTCCCATCCATAGCCCTTCTTTGGTTCTTCGATCAAACCCAAAATCAATGCGTAAAACTCTACGCCAAATTTGCCAACACTTTAGGCCCATCGGGATCAAGAAAGTTCGCACCTTCATTAGGCATCGCTGTATCCATGATACTCGCGATACTTTGCTGCATCACTGCAGCCAAAGTGGAAAACCGAAGGCTTGGCGTAGTACAGAAACATGGACTAGTCGACAAGCCAGATGAAACAGTGCCTATGACCATGTTCTGGTTGCTTCCACAGTTCATTCTACTCGGAGCTTTTAATGGGATCTTTAACTACAGTGCAATATCCTTCTTTATTGACCAATCCCCTGTTTCAACACAGAGGTACTTGCCGTTTTTCATCAACGCCGTGACTGGTGTTGGGATTCTTGGGAGTGTTCTTTCGGTTTTTGTTGTTGGAAAGGTGAGTGAAAATGGAGGGAAAACGAACTGGTTTCAGCACAATTTGAATGGGAGTAGAGTTGATAAGTACTACTGGACACTAGCTTGGTTGATGGGTGTAAATCTTGTGGTATTTGTAGTGGTGGCATTGTTGTATCGGTATAAGGAATCGGCGTTGGCTGATCAGGGAGGTGCGGAGTTTGGTGGGATTGATGAGGCGTATGATGATAATTCCAAAGGCTTGTTGTGTTGCTGCTGTTAGATGGTGTTTTCTGAGTTTTGTATGAATGTAGCTTTGTTTGTGTGATTTTATCAAAGTTGTATATAGCACCCAACTTGTATGTATCGTAGCGTGGGAGCAGGTTGTCTAGAGTTATTTTTCTCTTAATTTAATATTTTTAAAATAATAATAATTTAACTTCGATAAATTTAGGTTAATATATATTGATAAAACATAATATAACCTGAAATACAATATAATATTTTAATTAAAAATTCTTATCCATATCAACATCCTTAAAAAGTAAAAAATAAATTCATGCTTTTAATAATATTTTTTTTGTTCTAATGATTATCTTGGGGTCCATTGTATATAGGATGAAGATTTGTGAGGGCAATTTTTGAGATCAATTTCCACAAATTTAAAATTTTAAAATCCTAAATCGACAAACAAATTGGTTGCTATTTCACATATCCCCAAAACCATAATTAAAAATTTCACCAAATTTACCCAAATTTAACCTGAAAAATTTTAAATTTCAAAAGTTTTCAAAATTTTAAATCAAATATTAAATTTAAGTTCCTGAAATAAAAACAATGATTGGTTTATAATAATCTTTTTGGAAAACCAAGTAATATAAATATAATATTTTAATTAAAATTATTATCCATTTCAACAATTTAAAAGTAAAAATAAATTCATCTTTTAATATTATTTTCTCTCTCTCATCCCATTGAATATATTGATTGGTTGCTATAATTTTATTGAAGTTAAATTTTATTTATTTTTTATTTAAATCATTAATAAATTTTAAAAATATTAAATTAAGATAAAAAATTCTCAAATTTTTTTTTATAATTTAATTTCAAAATTTCATCATTGGGAGAAGCCCAAATCTTAAAATATATTAAATTGGAAATAATTTTTCATTCTTTTTAATATTATTTTTAGTATCGAATAAAATTTAATAAATTTAATATTTCATCCAACATCAATATGTAAATATTTCTTTATCATTTTATTCACATAAAATACTTTTAAATATTCCAAATATAAAACAAATTTTTTATTTTTTTTTTCGTTAGATCAATTTTATCAAAATTTCGATAAATTCGATATTTTTACATGATGCGATATTTGAACAACAAAAATATTTTTTCCAAAATTTATATGCTAGACAGCCTTTTTATGAATATCTTAATTATAGAAATTTGTTTTAATATAAAGTAATATTTTTTTATTCATTTATTTATATTATTATATGCATTAATCTTATTAGAAAATACAATACTCGTTAATTAGAGTTATATCCAAAATTTTTCCTGTTTAATTTATTTTTTTTCAATAATTTTTTAAAATTTTATAAAAAAGTCAAATAAATCTATATAATTTTAGGCGGATGAAATATTTATTTAAGAAAATTTTAAGTTGTATAGTAGTATCATGCATTATTTTTGTAATAATATGAAAACCCCACGAGAGCCTAACTCGATAAATTATTTCATATTAATCTTTTTTTAAACGCAAATTAATTTAAACTTTAAAGTGAAATAAAGTCAATTCACACTTGAGTCATCTTGATTTTTGCAGAACCAAACGGAATAGGTTTGCAGTAATTTATTGGGCTCTTGTAGGTTAGCAGTAACTTATTGGGCCAAGCAACCCAACGGGCTTAATCGGTTTACATAAAGCTAATAGCTCATTTGTGGCCCAATAATGAAAAAACCTCTCTCTCTCTCGCTCGCTCTGTGAGTGAAACTGATGAGAGACGAAATTGGATGGAGATTCCGTATAATTGGATGAAGCTTAATCTACGATAAAATTCAAATCACCAAAATACAACCTACTTGTGTATTGTACACCACTTATTTATACGTTGTATTCCTGAGTTCTATAGACCCGTCGCTGCAAATTGCAAATCCTTTTGATTCCTTTTTTTTTCTCTGTTTTATTATATATTCGCTTTTTCATGTGTACAGTTTAATTTTTTCGATCGACAGTTTTTCTTTACCCGCCTAATGTTCCGGTTCGCGTTTGTTAACGGCGGATTCTTCAGGTAAGGGCTTGTGTTTCCAGTTTGTTTGTTTATTTTTTCCTTATTTAGCAAGTCTATTTAATCTTTGGCATATATTATATGTGATGCATATATGGCATATATGTTTGGTAGTGGGTTGTTCAATAGATAAAAGAGGTTTGATGGTATTGATTTTTCTACTGGAATCAGAAAAGAAGAACGTGAGCATTTGCCGAATGATTGGATCCTAGGCTTTCGGTTATTTTTTATGAAGTTCTAATCGATTCAGTCGAACTGGTTATTGAATCTCGATTGGGGTGCTATGATCTGACATTTCTTTGTGGATTTTATCAGTTTTGACTGTGAAATTGTATAGTTGTGAGCGTGAGCATAATCAGATGGCATGCTTCAAATATCTGAATACTCGTTTTTTGGATTGATTACATTTGATAATCTGACTGAATTTGGTGGACGTATTGTGGTCCTCCCTCCTGTATTTGTTTGATTAATTTGATATGGAGTCTCTTCCAGTTGAGGTTGTTGGGAACATACTATCTCGACTTGGTGCTGCCCGTGATGTTGTAATCGCATCTGCGATTTGCCGGAAATGGCAAGAGGCTTGGAGGAACCATCTTCAGAGTCTTACTTTTAATTCCGATGATTGGCCTTTGTATCAAGAATTTTCCACCAGTAGACTCGAGATAATTATCACCCAGACAATATTCCAGACCAAAGGCCTGCAATGCCTTTCAATAATAATGGATGACGTAGATGAATTCTCTGCAGCCCCAGTTATAGCTTGGCTCATGTACACAAGAGAAACCTTGCGCCAACTGCATTATAATGTGAGGACAACACCAAATATTAACATGCTTGAGAAGTGTGGTCGGCAGAAGCTTGAAGTCTTGTCTTTGGCTCACAATACAATCACGGGAGTCGAACCGAGCTATCAGAAGTTTCCATGCTTGAGATCTCTTACTCTGAGTTATGTCAGTATATCAGCCTTAGATCTGAGTCTTCTGCTTACTAGCTGTCCAAAGATTGAAGTCTTGACCTTAGTCAGTCTAGATATTGTCATGTCAGATACATTGGCATCGATGGATTTGAGTAGCAATTCATTAAAGGATGTTTATGTTGAAGCCATCAGTTTGGATAAGTTTATTCTGGAGGCTGATAGATTAGAGAAGTTGCATGTGAAAGATTGCACACTTGAAGTTTTTGAGCTTGTTGGTAAGGGGATGTTGAGAATTCTAAAAATTGATGATGTTAGTGTCATCCATCTTGATATTGGCGAGAGTGGTGAAAACCTGGAGATTGTCGACGTGAGCAATTTTACAATCATGTGGGCCAAGTTCCATCATATGATATCACCATCGTCCAAGCTGAGAAAGCTTAGGTTATGGGGTGTTGTATTCGATGATGAGGATGAGTTTGTAGATATAGAGACAATTTCCTCATGCTTTCCTTTGTTGAGTCATCTTTCCCTGAATTATGATCTGAGAGAGACTGCACTTCAGTATGGCTTACAAGGTTCTTTTGTTTTGGAAAATGTGACCGTTTTGGAACTAGGCTGGACAGTAATTAGTGACCTGTTTTCAATGTGGGTTTCAGGACTTCTGGAAAGGTGCCCTCATCTAAAGAAGTTGGTCATCCATGGTGTTGTGTCTGAGACCAAAACTCATGAAGAATGTGACACATTGGCCAACTTTACTTCAGCTATCGTAAGACTCATGAGGAAGTATCTGCATGTCGATGTTCAATTTGAATATGAATAGATATTTCATCGCATCAAAGCTTGTTATTGGTTATAAGCTACAAAAGCTGGCAGAGATCGTCTATGCAGATAGTTCATTTTTCCGTGGTCCCAGATAATTTTGGACTTGAGTGGTTGTGGGCTATTCATGTTCGTTCTGTACAAGTTCAGGTTATTTTTGCTTTTTGAAATTGTGGTCGTTTGTTCTTTTTATATTATAATTATTGGAGGAAGAATGCTTTGTTTCTACACTCTTTAAGAATTTTTCATGCCAATCAATTTTCTTCTTTCTAAATTCTATGTTTGTTTTATCTATCCAGTTATGTCTCTGTGTGTGCGTAATGGATACATATCATGTTATGCTACTGTTAAGAGGCAGGGAAGGTTGAGGAAGGGCCTTCCTCTCCCTTCAATTATATATATGCAATTCTGAAAATAAATTCTTCGTGAGGAATATCTCCAAAGACATGAACATGTGAAAGGAAAGTTTTTACTAATGTAGTGAATGACTGTCTGATACATCAATGATATGCAAAAGACTGTATATGGAAAAGTCCATTTTTACAGTTGAAATAAGACAAAACTTGGTCTCATTCTTATCTAAGTTAAATTAAAAGGCATGATCTCGGAACACATGGGTGAAACTGTAAGTGGTTAAAATAAGTTTCCCTTGAAAGCCAATGGACGTACTGCCACTGTGCCACATCATTCTAAAATATGAAATGGAAGTGCAGATTCGATACTTAAAGTTCAATAACTTATGCCGCTGTTCTTATTTCAAATTACATGAGAGTTTGACTAATTTACTCTTCAGAATAATATTTCTCAGTCTTGGTGGTTTTTATGGCTGAATTTATCTTACAGTTTCTGAGGAGTTGGCTCAGATGATGGTTTGCCTTTTGGTTGATCCACAGAACTAGAAAAATTATTTGGCAGCATTTTATTCTTATAATTTCCATTTCCCTTTTTTTTTCCTTTTGCGTAGGGAGGGAGGGGGAAAAGGATCATGTATCTATACAAAAACTCCACACCTCTATTTTCTAAAATTATAATCTCCCTGTTTTATGATTGCTTAAAGAATTTGCATTTTATTCATTAAGAAGCTATAGTTGTCTTTGTAGATTTTGCTCGACTGTGTTCCATTGAATTTTAATACCACGTGTCTTCCAAAGAAGAAACAGATTTCACATATAGGTTTAATGATACTACTATTTCTCCATGTCATAATTCTGGTAAACAGAAAATATTCGTTCACATCTGAAGAGAATCATGAATAATAGCAGACTGAAGCAATTATCTGCCAGGTTACCTTTTTATTTCTCTGAATCATCTGTTATGAAGAAAAATTCACTTTGCTGAAATTGTGTTTGTATGTGGATTAAATTGTGTAGCTAAATTGTATATATCATATCAAGAAGTTGTTCACATTGAACAGACATCTCATTCTAATACAAGTAATTATTGACTTATTGTAGGTTTTGTCCCAATTTTTAATGTGCATATTGCTTATGTGATGCTCATACGGTGGTATGTACGTATAGTGGTAGCTTTTACAATCATCTCTTGTCTAAGTGGCAATTAGAATGCTGAATTTTGTTGCATGTAATCAACTAATTAGTTGTGGAACAGACTATAAAAAGAGTTTTCAAATGCCAGAAGAGAGAAGAAGATTGCTTTATATACATTTTTTACTTTTCATGAATAGAAACTGTTTCTGCTGAAATTTATGCATAATAGCAATGCACCATGTTACACTGAGCATTAAATTACAAGTAAATCTGCATAAAACCTTAAAGTGTATTATAAAATCATAAAAAGAGAGTCCCAAACCCCTAAAGTGCTATTAAGTCTTATGTATGTGAAAAACATAAATAAAAACCCTATTGAATTGAGTCAGATGACACTGTTAAAGTCTTTCTATATAAACATTCATAATGGGTAATATGACTCATTCGAATTTCATTGCAGCCTCACTTTCTTATTTCCACCACTTTCACAGAGATTATATTGATTTTGATGTAATTTGAAAACCAGTTTTGATAAAGCTGTGCTGTTTTGGGTTCTACTGAAATAAGTAGATTGAGGATAGTAATAATAATATATTGATTAGATGATGTTGTTAGTGTTAGGTGCTAGTAGCCTAGTAGGAGCCGAAAATTTGAGAATATAAGGTTGTGTAGTTTTTGCGCGAAATGAGAAGATAGAATGGGTAAATTTATCGAGGTAATTCAACCTCTTAAACAAACTGGGATAATCAGTGATATCAAGGCCGACACAAAATTAACCTCTAGTAGAGCAGGACAGGTACGAACTCTCATAATGTGGATTGATTTCTGTTGTGATTGGGTTGAACAGACCTACATTCTGGCACCCATTGATAATATTGGCTTGCTTATTGATATTACTTTGTTTTCTCTTAAGTGTTAACTGTATATGTGTATGTGTTGAATATAGCAGCATTCTTGAATTGATTGTATTTCTCTAATAGCGCAGAGACCATAAACTGTAGTACTGTAACTAATAAGGAAATCCAGTTTTTCTTTGAAATTGTCTTTAGTGATTTATTATTATAAACCAATAGCTTGAGTTGAAGTATTCTTCTGTTTCCGTAAGTGAATTAAAATAAGAAATACATTATTGTATGAGATAACTGATAAGAGGATAAGGACCAATATCTCGAACATGGAAACTTTGACAAATTACAACTTTTATTCATATGAAAATTCTTAGAAATTGTAGTTTTTCATATACGCTTTGTGCTACACATTTCGAACACACCAAAAAGTTGCAGGTCTTTTGAACATCATCCCGATGTACGGTGCTAGATGAAACTTTGTGCATGATGGGAGTTAAAGGCGTGGAAGCTATTCCTTGTTTCTGATCATTGAGATAATTATCAAGACTTCCAGCTAAAGAGCTCAGCTAAGTAAGATGTGTTTGCAAACAATGGTGCAGAATATAAACAAGGCAAAGACATCATCTGTTACGGTCTTGGAAAAAGAAGAATTCAAGGTACAATTGCTAACTATATGTGAGTCTACCTAGTATGCATTAGTGTGATTGATAGGGTTTCGTTGGACTTGATCTGTAATTGGATTATGATGAAGGGGAGAATGGCATTTGGATGATGAAATATAGCAATATTCACATCACTCTTTTTTTTTTATTTAGGTATTAATGTTATAGTGAATGGATCCTCAAAACAAACACATATTTTTTACATCGAATTTTTCCCAAAACAAACATTCCCTTAAATTTTGGATGGATCCTCTACAGAGAAAGACAAGACAATGAAAAACTTGGTGAACTTGCACAATTTTTCGTTTGTCGTTCTCTTTTTGAAATTCAAGGCAGAAAGGATCCCCTCTTCCAATTTGTGTTCCATTGCCTTCTTCATATGTCAGGTGTTAATTAATAATTTCATTCCTTACGTGTGCTCGCGTATAGGCTATTATGGAATACTAGATGAAATATTAGACCTCGAACCAATTCCTGGTGGAAATATAGAGGATCCACATCCTGTATTATAATGAATTGGATCATTACAGGGGAGTTATAATAATGTTATCAGAAAAGATAGCAACACGAATCGAACATCCAACAAAAATAAATAACTTATTCTGATTTGTGAATATGATGTAAGTATTAAAATACTTAAAATTGGTGTAAGATTTTCAATTTGTGCATACGCATGCTTATCATAAATGTGTACAAGATTGTCAAGTTGTGTATAGAGTTTTTGGTATTATTTTTCTCAGAGTGATGAAATTTTATTACTATCTGTGCATTAATAAAAAGTCTTTGATTTATATCTTATGTCAGTCGTAAAATATGAATTGTAGCCGGCAATGATGCAACTTATTCTCTCTCTCTCTTTTTTCCCTTTTGAGTTATCTGATTAGTGATGATGCAAGTGGATGCAAGAAAAAAAGATAGGATATTAAGTTCAAGAATTTAAAGACATGAAACCCGAAAATGAATTTTCGATTTGACGTAAATGAATTTATTTATTCCAGAGGTTGTAGTCTTCTAATTATGGAGAATAAAAAAATGCAAATGGGGCCAGTTATGATTTATTAATTAGATATGATTGATATGAGAATCTGGTTTTATGACCAGGAGAAATGGAAGATATTGTTTCAATTTTAGATTTGAAATTAACGTTTTTGTTGTAGGTGTCTTTACCTAAGCAAACATGGCAAGAGATATGGGCGAACAGGTCCCAGAAATTCCTCAAAATCCCATTGACCAGGCAATAAACATATGGTATTTATTTCCTTTCTTGTTAATTTATGAATTACTATTCTAATTCTTTACTGTGAAATAGTTTTACCATCTTATACTTCGCTGCAGTAATGTCAATTATGTGTATATTGATTAAGTTTAATGCATTGACATGAATCACATGACATATAAATATATATAATTATGCAATAAAAAACTAGGTGTAATAATATTTGCAACAATAATGCAGAAAGTGATTAAAATATTGATTCGGTTGGATCACAAGGAACCACTTCAGCCATCTACATTGAAAAGTAATTAGCAATTACAAGTGTCCATATATAATGACACTTATTTAAGGCATACGTCTCCATGAAAGTAACTTTCTTTCCCAACTACCATTCTTTATCACACGTTCAAAGTTTTCGACTTCCTGGAAATTAAGGCCTTATATTCTGCAACTTGTTTCCTGAATATCATATTCTCTCTCTATCTCTCTTTATGTGTATATGACAGGTGAAAATCTTGAAACCAAGAACACTTCTCCAATGAATCGATTCATTGCCTCGAACAAACACAAGAAGAAAGATGCAAGTTACAAGGATTGTACTCAAACGATCGAAGTGAAAGGGATCGGTTATCTCCCACGCGATCTCCTGATCGAGATACTGTCAAGACTGCCAGCCAAAGACCTCTGCAAGTTAAGGTGCGTTTCTAAATCATGGAACGAGTTACTGTCACGCGATATAGACTTCATTTCTCGTCATATCAAACAGTCTAAGCAAAATCCTTTGTTACTAGTTAGAAGGTACATTTCAAACTGGAGTGGAGAACTCAACAGTAGTAAAATCACCATAGAATTGACCTCGATAGACATGCATGGAGACATAACCGATCGGTTCAAGAAAGAGATAGACGGCCCCGTTCACACATTCATATCTTGTGGCCCACTAACCATTTTGTGTTGCATGTATTCTCTATACGTGTGTAATCCCACCATTCACCAGTTCGTTCGCGTCCCCTCCCGTTCCAACGCTCGTCTCCACAGTGTGGGGTTCGGTTACCTCCCCAAATCGAATGAGTACAAAATCGTCCACATGTTCAATCATTCTAATTTGGGAAAGATGGGGTGTGAGACTTTCTCCTTTAGAATAGGCGAAAACGTGTCGTCTGGTTCTTGGACGACAATCGGGGACTGCCCGTTTTCCGCCTGGACGGACGAGTCCCCCGTTTGTGTGAATGGAATCATATACTGGGCTCTTTCTTCTGGATGGAAAGACAAGTCCATTCTCTCTCTAGATTTAGAAAAAGAGGAGTTTACCACTATCTCATATCCTATCCATGAATCCAAAAAGTACAGTTTCTTGGAGTACATCGCCTTTATGGGGGCCCTATCCGTGGTCGGTTTCTCTGCAGAAGAATCGACCATGGATATATGGATGATGAAGGACAAAAGGAGAAAGATTTGGACAATGGAATATAGCATCAATCTTTTCCCTTTGTGCCCAAAGTTTATAATCCCATCAGATGATCATTCTGATGAGATATTACTTCACATGGAGCAGAGGGATCTCATTTGTTATAGCATTAAGAGTCGAAAAATGACGACGATCGAGTACTACAGAGCTATGAAAACTTATAACAAGCCCTGCCTCTACTATGGTAGCCTTATTCCGATGCATTTGGGTAGTGAATAGGATTCGTTTCAATTCATCGATGAAAAAATGGTAAGTTTTCGAGGTCTCGTTCATTTTCTTCCTCGATTGTCTAGATT
Organism: Stenogyne calaminthoides; assembly: GCA_037126765.1. Taxonomy (NCBI): domain Eukaryota; kingdom Viridiplantae; phylum Streptophyta; class Magnoliopsida; order Lamiales; family Lamiaceae; genus Stenogyne; species Stenogyne calaminthoides. The sequence goes on from JBBCBC010000010.1 coordinate 594,868, forward strand.
TTTTTATGGCATGTTAATTAGTTGTATGTCTATGTATGCATTATCATAATTAATGAAGCATTTGCAATTTCTTGATTGGGGTTATTATCTGGCTTTCTTTTTTTAAGTATATAGTTGTTGATTTCTTCATTTAATTCACATAGGGAAGGCCATCATTATCAACGTTTTACTTGGAATTCTAATGGAAAAAGTGCATTTATGAAAGTAAAACAACTATTCTTACTATTCACCGATTAATTTGATGTCATATTAGATACAAACTTCAAAATAGGATGCGTGAAGAATTCAACCATTTCTCCATTTGTACGTCATTCATTCTTGTGTGCAGGGCAATTTTTTCTATATCGTAACAATTTTGTATGATGTTCGTCAAGACTTTAACCAAATACGATAGAAATGAGAAATAAATAGTTGTATATATATATATTTTTAATAACTTGGGTATTTGAATCCGATCCAAAGATCGACTAATTAGAGTGACCAGAACCCACCGTCCAATATATATATATATATATATATATACATTTTATAACTTGATATCTGAATCCGATCCACAGATCGACTAATCCGGGGGACCAAAACTCACTGTCCACTAAGCAAAGCTTTGTATGGAATGACTCATCTCAAGCGTTTATAGCATTTAAGTGGTTTTGAATCTGAGATTTAAAGATGAGCATACTCCTAAGTCCCTAATCTACACCACTTGGCCAATCCTTGAGGATTAAATAAATAGTTGTACAGTAGAAACCCCCTATAGGAATACTCTATATAGGAATAAACTTTCTATAGCAATAAAAAAATCACGGTCTCAACTCGGGACCAGTTATATTTATGAATAAACTCCACATTGTAATAATACATATTTTTTTTCGGTCCCGTCTTAAGGATTTATACCTCTATATAAAAATAAATTGCATTATATATAAAAATTTATATATCATTACAATTAAGATGACCTAAAATATTTATCTATGGTTAATTGTGACGACATCTTAATTTTATGACTTGTCACTACATCCTTCAACTTAATTTTATGACTTGTCACTACATCCTTCAATTTTATACACGTGTGAACAATAATTATTTTTTAGTTTCTAAGTACATGCATATAGTTGATACATGTATTTTATATACTTTGAAAGTGTATGTATTTATTTTAGTCAAAAATTCATATTAGTTAGATACATGAATTTGTTAATAAGTTTATATACATGTAGTATAGTATGTATTATAATGAATGTAGTATTAAAAAAAATCATTTTTCTATATAAAACTCTATTTAAGAATAATCTCCTATAATAATATTTTTTTTCGGTCCCGACAATATGTCTATGTTGTATGGAGTTTCTACTGTTTATATGTGTGTGTTTTAATATTCAGCTATACTTTTGAGAAGGACTTTTAGAAAGTTAATTATACACGTTTGATCAATCTTTTTTTTATTGCTGGACGTATTTTGTGAAAATCATGACTTGAAAAATAGAATCAATCAATTTAAGACTCATGCATTTTAAGATCTCATTTGAAATCTTATACTCTCTTCGTCCCGTGATTACTGCGACATTTGTCTTTTTTGGACATCCCAACATTACTGTAACACTCCTAAAATGGAAACAAATACTCCCTCCGTCCCGAAATTATTGTCCGATTTACTATGTGATCGATTTTTAAGAAAAAGTGATAAAGTGTTAAAGTGTAAGTGGTAGAATTGGTAAATCAACTTTATTGTAAAGTGAAAAAGTGATAAAATGTTAAAGTGTAAGGGGTTAAGTGAGTGACAATTGGTGTAATTTATATGTATTGTGAAGGGTGTTTATATTGATGAAACTTTCCATTTTAGGAAAGTTGACAAAAATTGTGGGACGCCCAAAATAGAATACTGGACAATAATTTTGGGACGGAGGGAGTATAATATTAATACATTTACAACATCCTTATTTTATTCCACTAAAACCCACTAAAACCCACTTTACTTGGTATGCGGTCCATTTTTTGTGTTGCAATAATCCTGGAAATAATGGGAGTAATTCCTAATTTTTCTTTAGTGAAATAAATAAATAAATAAATAAATAAATGAATAATATCTATAAATAAATATATAAAACAGTATGATGCCAGAGGTAGATGTTTTTTTTATGTCGAACATTAATTATATTATACTCCTTCCATTCCGGAAGACTTTGTGCAATTACTTTATACTCGTATTTTAACGAGCGAGTTGTTTATTAATATTTGAAATAATAAAGTCACTATGGGTATGATAGTTTTTCGAGTGGATGAATTTCTAGTTCCATTTGACCCATTTTATTCAAATAGGTCCAACTTTGACAAAAAACATTCTTATAAGGTTCCAAAAGGTGGTTGGATTACATAAAATCTTTAGTCTTAGTCTTTCTCATACTACTTCTTTTTGTCTTTTGCTTCCTATTTTCTATCTTGTATTTATTTATTCATATTTTGTCTTGTGTCTATTTTTCTTTATTTATTCCTAATTTTTTTATATGTATTGTACAATAAGGGAGTTGTTGATAATTTTTTGATATTTTTCTTTATTTAAAAGATTATGTAATGTATACACATTCAGAATTTTATATTTAAATCGATTAAATACTAAATTTTACATATTAAAAAAAATACATATTCTCATCGAAATCCTGAAGAATTTTACATATTTTCGTCTTTTTTTTACATGCACATATACATCCGTACATGCACATATGCATGAAATACATGCATATATGCACGACTACATTTTCATATGTATAAACTCCAAAAAACCCAGCAACTTCAATCTTCATCTTTCTCATCAATTTCTCTACATACGCACAAAAATCCCTAGAAAAAATTGCTTCAATAATTGAATTGCTCCAATAATCCCCAAAAAAATGCTCCAATAATTGAATTGCTCCAATAATCTCACAAATCAAATCCCCAAAATCAAAAATCAAAAACAAAATCTCACAAATTCAAAAAAATTGCCCCAATAATTGGGGATCCATCTGATTCAATTCCTTCCCCATTTTTTTTTCCCGCAGAAGACGTTGAACAGCTTCAGATAATTCGCATTAGCCTGGAAAATTGTAAGACACCATTCTTCCAATAAGAATTTTTTTTTATGCAAAGTTCAGAAAAACACATCTTAAAGTAAGCCTATATCTAATTTCAGCAAGCCTACTGTCATAATCTTACAACAAATTCAAAATCTCACAAATCAAAATAAAATTTTCAAATATCTCACAAATAAAATCCCCCAAAATCTCACAAACCTCACAAATCCCCAAATTGCTCAAATTAAAAAAAAAATCACGAAGAGTCCCTGCTAAGAAGAAAGAGGAACCTCCATGAAATGGGGATCCGACGGCGCAGATCTGTTGGATTTTAGTTTCAACTATCTCGCCGGAAAAAATGGCAACCACCGCCATGGCTCTGTTTCTCTGTTCGATTTTAGGTTGAAACTCCTTGACACCGTTTCCTTCCTTTGCAACCTTTCCATTTGCAACCTTTCCGCCCTTACATTGTTAAATAATTTACAGCACCTCAAAATCACCGACCCCCAAACCAAATCCATCGCGCTTCAGAAACTCACCTACCTCCACTCCCTCCACGGCGGCGATATATCCTAGGCCGCCTTCCACTCCGTCGAGCTCCGCCGCCGCCCACTCGCATCGTGGCTCTTCGTCGTGCGAGACTCGCCATCGCCATTTTCATTTCCTTGGGGTTTTTTTCTTTGTGGTTTGAATTTGGGTGGTGGTGGGGGGATTTGGGTTCTGCAGATTGGGGTTTGAATTTAAAATTTGGGATTGTGAATTTGAAATGACGTTAGTCAAGGGGGAAAAAATGTAGGAAGGGTGTATTGGGTATTTTTACGTTTTTTAACCTATTAGTAATGTAAAAAAGTCTTGGAACCTTATTGCAATAATAATGTCAAATTGGAACCTAGTAGTAATTATCTCTAGTTTTTCCTTTCCTCTCTATCATGCATCTTTCTTAAAGTTATTTTATCATTTGAAATATTAATAAAAAAATTAATCACTAAAATAAACCTATGCAAAGTCTTCGGATGGAGGGAGTATTCGGTATCTTGATGCCATGTTGCATATGGCGTGCTCGAAATAGTAAACATAGCAGTGGACTATAACGTCAAAATTAAAATATAATTATGGGTATGCATTATGTGACACTTCTATTAATAACAAAAAAGACAAACCAAGTTTTGGACCACCAAATAATTCCAAAATGGATATTCTCTCACCTCGTGCCTAGATGTAACTTTCACATAATTTCGTGCAAGAAATAGAAGCAGGCCATCAAGTGTGCAAATTTTGCACTATAAAAACTAGTATTTTTTTCAATTAAAAAGAAATGCTTTTTTGTGCTTGTAAAAATTACTTTTACGTTCTTTTGAAACATCTTAAATTATGGAGTATAACTTTTTTACTTTTAATTTTTTCTCTCTTTTTGTTCGCATCTCTTGTAAAAAGGAAAAACTTCACCCAATAACATTTTATTTTTTAGTTTCATAAAAAGAAACCACTTTTTTTTAGCATCTTATTGAATTAAGAATCACGCCAAGTTGTTGTTCCCTTGCAATTATTTACCTTAACCGAGAATAAAACAATTTTGGAATCATAATTTCAAACCACATTTCCACCAATATACCAAATAAAGTCAAGAAAATAATAATTAGCAATAATAATCATCTGGGCCTGTTTTATCAAAATCACTTCATCATTTTCATACAGCGTCTCTTGCACCCACCTAAAGCAGATCAATGACCTAAACCCCACCACCATGAGAAAGAGAACATACAAAAGTAATCAGAAATGCCTCTATAAAATCATTTACTCCCTCATTTAAAAACATAAGAAAGAATTCACAAGAAAAAAAAATGAACAAAATTTATGCAGTTTTGTTGCTTCTTTTATGCCTCTTTTATCAAGAGACTTTTGCTTCAGACCCTGACCCTGTTCAAGATTTTTGCATCCCAAACACAAGAGCATCAAGCTTAGAACCATGCAAGAATCCTAAGTTAGTCACCCCGAATGATTTCGTGTTTTCAGGTGTAAAATCACCTGGAAATTTCTCTGATACAGGCCTCTCAGCCATATCAGTGAATCAGGCCAAATTTCCAGGGCTCAACACACTTGGAATGGCGTTCGTACGCGCTGATCTCAAGCCTGGGGGGATCAACCCGCCACATTTTCATCCGAGAGCCACAGAGACAGTCTACGTTCTGCAAGGGAAAGTCTATTCGGGTTTTGTGGATTCAACGAATCGGGTTTTTGCTAAAGTTATTGAGCAAGGAGATGTGATGGTTTTTCCCAGAGGATTAGTGCATTTCCAGATGAATGTTGGAAAATTTACAGCTACAGTTTTCGGGTGTTTTAACAGCCAAAATCCTGGAATGCAGAAAATCCCGAATGTTTTATTCGGTTCTGGAATTAATGATGAGCTTCTAGAGAAGGCTTTTGGATTGAGTCTTAAGCAGATTTCCTCAATGAGGAGGAGATTCTTGCCTAAAAGGGTTTAACTAAATGGTGAAGAATTCTTTTATCCTGTTTCAGTTTTCTTATTGGATTTCTTGTACTTTTTGTATTTCGAATTAGCAGAGTGAAAACAATTTAAGTGCACCTTGTTTGCAAGCTTGAAGGCCAATTTTATTAATTCAATCAGAAAAAATTACAGGTTCCATACAGAAATTGTCATACAAATAGACACAAGAGAAATCTTAAACCCCCAACAATTAGCAAAAGTAAGCTCAGAGAAGTAAACCTGGTATGATTAACGTATGAAATGCTTTCAAGCTATAAGGGCTTGTATGATTGAGTCTCCCATTCCATCGGCATACGGAAACAGGTGACCGGCACCTGGTAATTCATGGTACTGAATCCATGGCAGACGACGAGCAATATAACGCTGCAGACTAACAAGGACCATATAATCTTCGTCTCCCTGCCATAAATGAACCGAACCTTCATTTTCTGGGAACGGATTCTTCAGATCAGTAGGATCGAATTCCCAGGTCCCAAAGCCTATGTTCATATCACGGTGAAGGGACTCAAACTCGCCTTGTTGTCTTATTATTGCCTGGTTAATGTAAAATAAACATTAAAATAACATGTCAAAAGATTATAATTTGATAATTAATGACAAAATGGTTGATGGTTCATATTCATACTGAAAAAATATGTATGCAACATAATCTGAATCGTAGAACAGGTCCAACTAATATTAAAACATTAATCACCAGATCGAAGATCCAACAGAATTACGAATCCAAGAAAATTAGTTGGTTTTATGTAAAACAGTTTTACCGTACAATAGGTTCGCAACTATCACTTTATAGTATAAAAACTAATACTTTTGAATGAAACAACTAATACAAATAAACTATGTTTAAATTAAACAACTAATTAAGTTTAAAAATACATATAAAATACAAATCAGTTGTACTTGTACAGAGAAATGGTTTACATAAGACTTTGCCCAAGAACATATGTGCTCCAATAACTATTTTTCCATTTTTCAACCAATTAAATCACCGATTTGCTACTCCAACTTCACACAGATATTTTATCCATTCAACTCTGGCCAAATTCAGCTATGTTAAAGTATATAAACTATCAAACAGAACATACAAATAGAAATCCAACTTAGTCATATGCTCATATTTGGAGCAATTTAGTGAAAATAAGCTTCATAGCTTATTACTTGTTTGTGAGATCAATTATATTACAGAGACTTGATTCCTCAGTCTTAACTATGATTAGGAGCATATGGTTCCCTTTGTCTGTCAATTTACTTTCTTAATTCCAGTCATAGTAAAACAGCAACTTGATAGGCATATATATGGTGCAATTCTAAGTTTTTTTTCCCTATGCAAGATATAAACTCATGTACTATCATCTTAATTTTCAGAGAGTAACTGAAAATATACAATCAGCACTTTAAGAATTACTCAATGATTTTCAGGAACTATAAAATACAATAGGACAAGCTGCAAAGAAATATCATTAATAGTAATGCTTGTAAAATGTGCATGGATAGAGATTTGAGGCAAACAATTCATACCTCAAATAATTCATATTGACAAAAAACCATCAGCCATCTATGCTTTAACTTTTACTAACAAACAATTCATTTAAAAGATTTCCCACTAAAAGGCAAAAACATTCACCTGATGATCCTTGATGATAGAAGCAATCTTCAGAAGTAGTTCTTTATCTTGATTAGAAAATACTTGTGGGTTGTGAGCAATAACAGCTGAAGCTGGAAATAATTTTTGGGTGTTCCACCAGTACGTAAGCCATGGCATATAGTGAGAAACACGAAGAGCCCACTGGTCTTGTAAAGGTTGCTGCTTATATGCTTGTTCGGACAAGTTTGAAGGAAGACCAGGCCACCAATAATTCACAACTGGTGCTAATAAAGCTGACCCCGCTAATCTGTTGAATGTTTTAGTTGAAAACACAATTAACTGATAAAAATACCAACCATCTTATTAATAGTCTTTCAATATCCTAATTAATGGGGTCACAATAGTCTTTTTGATATTCTAATTATTGAAAAATCAGACAAATAATTAGGAACGGAGGAATTATAATGGAAACACACCTGTGTGGGATATATTTGAGGCAGCTCCAGACAACCTGTCCACCCATCGAAAATCCAACAACATAAAACTTGGATCCTAATCCCAACTGATCAGCAAGTTCCTCAATGTCAAAAGCCAAGCTCTTAACAGTTCGGTTAGGGTGAGGATCACTCTCTCCATAACCAGGTCTATCAAATGAAACGATGTATATTCCTTTACTTTCAACTGTATCCTGCAAATAAGTTTAAAAAGGAAGATGAGATCAGTTTAAAAAATACATAATGCTATTGATACCCTTAAGCAATATAAGAGGAAGAACCATACTGGTGAGAGGGTTGCAGCAATTGCAGAAACATCACGTCTGCAAGTATTAAATCCATGGATAAACACAATTTTGTGCTTCGCTACATCCTTTTGGACACCATATTCTTCGTACGCCAAGTGCCTCCCATCCTTAAGCTGTATTCTTGATGCTGTGACTGGAGGGCCATTTGTGGAGCCACACGTCATTGGTGGAGGAGGCCTTGTTGCCTGATAAGCCCAAGCTAGAAAACCCACTAAGCCAACCAACAGTATTTTCTTGAAAATCCCTGAAACATTTTAGCATATAGTAATTTTTAAGAGAACAACAAAACTGGTCCAAATTGAGCACGGAGAATGCGAAACTTTATTGGTGGGGTGTTTCAATATCGAGCAATAAACAACAAGCTAATTCCTGGAAATGCTTTGCGGTTCACCTTGCACATATTACAAATGTAAACAAAGATTTATCCAGTACTCTGAACTCAATATCCCACAAACAATCCTAAATCGCCCAATGGATATTGAAGTTTGCTTAATAGTAAAACTTGAAAGATTTCAAAAGTCATAATTGCACCAAAACTAGATTAGGTAAAAACAAAACAAATAACATAGCCTCAAGCCATAACAACACAGAAAATTGCAAATTTGATTCTCCTTCACCAGTCACCACTGTGTCTCATTACAAGCTAATCCCATAAAAAATCCATCAAACAAACCTTTCAAAACACACACCTAGAGTCTAACATAGACCAGCTTTCATAAATTTAAATCCATACAATCCACTAGCTTAACAGCATACAGATTTCCAGATTTTCAAATCAAGGCTGCAACTTTTCACATTCAAGAATATGTTCACTCAGTCTAACACCAAACCATTATTCAAAAACGAAAAAAAAATAATCTAAACACACAAATTGATTATTCAAAAAAAAAAAAAATTCATCAAGCAAAGCCCACCTGAAGATTTAGAAGTCGTCTTTAGCTTTGGTCTTCGAGTGTGCGCCCGTGCAGAAGCTGCAGAAATTTTGCGGGTTGTTCCAGCCGCCATTTTTTCCCAGTTTCCTTTTTGTTCAAGAAGGCGATTATGAGACCCCTAAATTTTGGAAATTTGAAATCTGAGCTAGAGACCAATGGTGGATAGACATGCCATTTGTGTTGGAGAAAAAAGGATTTTTGCAGCTGTAAACATTTAAAGTGAAATTGATTAAGTAGCAGAAGCTAGCCATGTGAATGTGATGCCCTCTGACCTTATTTAATTATTTTTTTCTTTATCATGGTTTTTTCATTTTATAATTAATTTTAGAGTTGACTAATTGAAATGTTTGGATGTGGTGGATTATTAATTGTTTATAGAAACTTATTTAACTTTTTTTTAATTATATCATACTGGGATGGTGGATAATTACAAATTAGATAAGCTTTGAATTACTTACAATAAATTTGCTAACGAGAAGTTAAATTATTTAAATCACACGAGACTGATACAGGGAACTATGAGGGAGAAGAGAGGAGGAGCACACTCAACCGTGTTCTATCATAAACAAAATACTCTACATAACTATTTATATATAAAATAGCCAGATATGAACCCCGAATTTCAAAATTAAAATAAAACTTTGCTGAATAAAAGAAAAATGTTATTTCATTTTAGGATAATATTCATCATTTGTCTTCAAGTTATTTGTGTCATTCGTGCCTTTTTTCTTGTCCTTTGATCGTGCCTCGTTTGACAATTTACAACCTTTATGTCAATTAACCAACTTCTCCATGTTTTGTAATGATGTCCATCATAAACTTTGAGAATTTTATTTAGTATCTTTTAATTTTTACAATTGATAAAATTTTACTGTCTCACAGGATATTATGTATCGAATTAAGTTCGAGCTTTAACGAGTCGAGTCGAGTCGAGCCGAGATCTCGAGCCGGTGAATTTCTCAAATGTATAAGTTGAAATAACATTTGCAAGATTATCATTAAAAAGAAAAAACCACAGACAGAAAAATAAATTAATGTCTTAATTATTTTGAATGGAAGTAAATAAATATATTTATTGAAACTTTAGTAGTAAATTTCCTCAAATTCATCTCAATGTTAGGTAGAAAGGCCAGAAAATTTTAATCAGATAGCCATGAAAGTTCAACAAGGACTTATTTTTCTCTCATCAAGCCCAGTTGATGAAATTTTCAAAATATCCCTAAATCTTAAAAGGGCAAATATTTCAGTATTTTTCCAAACCTTACGACGATCTATGTGAACTGGACTTTCAATATAAATGAATATGTCTAAGGGTCCGTTTGGCTAAGCTTATTTTAAACATCAACGGTAAAGTAACTTAACAAGACTGAAAATGCTAGTAATTCTTGAATGATTGAGAAAATTTTCTGGTTCCATAACAAAAAATATTGACGAAATAAGACACTGCTACTTAAAAATTTTGTTCCAGAAACATCAAACCCCTATGACGAACAAAGTAAGTTCTTATAAGATATCTGTATATGAAATGCCTTCCTCAATCCCTCTGAAGCTAAAAGTTGTTGTATGATCTTGTCTGCCACTCCATCTGTGCCTGGAAAAAAGTGACCAGCCCTGCTACCTCATGGTACTTAATCCATGGCAGCTTATCGGCAATGTAGCGCTGCAGAGAAACGGGGACAAGACGGTCATCGTCTCCCTGCCATAAATGCACCGATCCTTCATCTTTCGAGAATGGATTCTTCAGATCCATGGGATCGAATTCTGGGGTCCCGAAACTGATATTCAAATCACGATGGATGGACTCAAACTCACCTTGCTGCTTTACAATTCCCTGGAAAGAGCCAAAAATGAATTGTTAAAATAAGTTTTTCAAAGAGCAATTGGCAAGGATACATATTAAACTCTAAATATTTTTATCAACTCATCCAGAATCCAACAGTATAGCCTAAGTAGTTAACCATCTATGATTACTACCTATTAGTGGCCACTCAAAACATATTTTACCCTACTTTTGGTAAAATTCAGCTTTTAGTAGATACTAAAGTAGATAAAGATCATAAACCTTATCAATCATATGGTGTGGATTCCTTCATCTTTAACTGATTACCATCACATAATCCCTTGCAATACTTCAATGTTAATTCTAAGACATGAAGGATATAAGCAAAGTATGCAATTCTAGTTTTACTTTTACTGACCAAACAATTCAAGCATAAGTAGTTCCATTCCATAAAAAGAATGTGACCTGATAATCCATTCTCTTCGGACCGGCCTTCATAAGTAGTTCCAAGTCTGGTTTAGAAAGAAGAGCAGGATTTTTAGCAATAACACTTGAAGAAGGGAATAGTTTCTGGGTGTTCCACCAGTAAGTAAGCCATGGCATATAGTGAGCCACACGAAGAGCCCATTGGTCCGCGACTAACTGCTGTTTATACGCTTGTTGGGACCAATTTGAAGGAAAACCAGGCCACCAATAATTCACAACTGGTGCTAACAGAGCAGCTCCTGCTAATCTACACACACAATCACACACTTAACATGAAAAATGCAGTCTAAAAAGGACAGCATCAGTATACAATTAACCTAAGGCTCCATTTGGATGAATGGATTTGAAATCCGTGGATTTCACACACAAATTACCACTCTTTCCACTTGAGTTAAATGAATTTACAAATACTTAGATTTGAGTCTAGTTTAAAATGGAGGGATTTCAAATCCTCATCAAAACCATGTCATTTGAAATCCCCTCCTCTCTCCCCCTTCACTCTCATCTCTTGACAATCCATTCATTTCAAATCCTCCCTATCCAAATGTAACCTAAATGAAACACACCTGTGAGGAATGTACTTAAGGCAGCTCCAGGCAACCTGTCCGCCCATCGAATATCCGATAACATAAAACTTGGGTCCTAATCCCAATTGATCGCCAAGCTCCTCAACGTCTAAAGCCAAGCTCTTAGCTGTTCGGTTAGGGTCTGGATCACTCTCTCCATAACCAGGTCTATCGAATGAAACGAAGTATATTCCTTTACTTTCAACTATATTCTGTAAATCATAGGAAAACAAAGTATGTATACTGGCTATTAATTGATGCACAGAAGTATTCTATCAAGCATAATAAGAGGAATTGAGCATCGGTACCGGTGAGAGGTTTGCAGTTATTGCACCAACATCGTGCCTGCAAGAATCGAAGCCGTGGATAAACACGATTTTGTGCTTGGCTATATCCTTTGGGACACCGTGTTCTTCGTAAGCCATGTGTCTCCCATCCTTAAGTTGTATTCTCCTTGCTGTAACAGGAGGCCCATTCTTGGAGCCACATATCTTGGGGGGAGGAGGCTTTGTTGCTTGATAAGCCAAACCTAACAACCCCACAAAACTGGTCAACACTATTTTCTTCAACATCCCTGAAACACTAATTCAAGAGACAAGCTTCATATGAGGCAGACATCCTAAAGACAAATCACACCCATCCTTCCAAAGTGTTAATGCCTTTCGAATTAAAACATCTTAAATTTCACCATAGGCGGTCCCTCTAAGTGTGCCTCAATTCAAAATTACAACAAATCTGGGTGGCCCCAATTTGAGAAGTCATACTGACCTAATTTTATCAAGTGTCAAATTCCTCCTTTTTTAAATGCATATCACTATTATGTAACTCAAGCACTCCACTCTTTTAACTTACAAAATCACACTAAAATCGAACATTGAAGTACACTTAACAGAATAAGTCCAAGTATTTCAGAACTCACAATTCAAATCACGAATATAATCCATGTCAAACTAACATAAACTGCAATCCACTAGCCACGCAAGTTTTAACCAACTAATTATCATATGAATTCTCGAGAATTGATTATTAAAAAAAAAAAAGAAGAAGAAGGTAAAATGAACCTGAAAAAATGGAAGACGACTTGGCCTTTGGTTTTCGAGTGTGAGCTCTTGCAGAGGCAGCCGATATTCTACCCGCCATAATTATACTAGTTTATTTCTTGTTAAAGAAGCTGGTAACTGAATCCCGAATTTGAAGATTTTGCCATTAATTATACTACTGGTTTATTTCTTGTTCGAGAAGCTGGTAACCGAATCCCGAATTTAAAGATTTTGCCATAATTATACTACTTTATTTCTTGTTAACTGAATCCCGAATTTGAAGATTTCTCAAATAACTACAAACGGATCATTTAAAATCCAGAACTTCAAAAAAGACTTGGAGAAGAACTAATATGCCATTTGTGTTTTGTGATAGCGGGCCTCCCACTAAAGCAAATAATCCATATACCCATTTTAAGTTGCAGATTTAGTTGGGAAAACGCCAGTTTTTTACCCAAAAATAAAATAAAATTGGAGAATATCATATTTTTTGTATTATTTTAAATATGTAAATATCATATATAAACACGTAAAGTTTTATTCTTTTAATAAATAAATAAAAAACATTAGATTAGAAATTGTTGGTGAAAAAAAATTATATTTGGTAAAATCAAATCCTTCTTTAATGAGAGTCAAACTCAACAATACACCCAAAGCAAATGCAATTTCACTTGGGACTGATCATGAATTTTGAGAATTACAAAATTCGTATTGAAATCACATTAAAAAAACATTAATTTTTTTTTCTCTTTTTCCACCCAAACTTGAAGTTGCAATAATTCTATGTATCAAGTTCGTATTCAACATTATATATCAAATTATTATTTTTTTACGATATTTAATTTGACATTCATTTGTTTATATAATATTTTTCAAAATTATAATATGAATTTATAGTGATTTAAAGTCTTTCTCTGATCTCAATCTTTTTAAAAGGCTCTTTTCCATTTTTTTTATTTCAATCTTTAGAGAACCTTTCATAAAATGAATCATACTCGTTTTATCACTTTATCACGTAAAATCTTAATGAATAACTCTTTCTATCCCGAACCTTATCACTTTTTTATCACATAAAATCTTAATAAACAACGCTTTTCTACCTCAACATTTTATTCTTTATCATTTTATTCCATAAATCATATGAACAATAAGAGTTCATTAAAGAATGGGACGGAGGAATTATTTCTTTTTATTAAATTAGAATTTATATCGAGAGAATGCATGCTCATCTAAAAAAGTTTCGAGCTTGTAGAGAGGATCGGGAATAATCTATTTATTTAATTTTCCTCAACACTCTCTCTCACTCGTGGGCCGAATCGTTGTCTCTGCTCTCTGGAGAGGAGGCCCAACAGAGTGGACAATTTAAATGGGTGTAGTGTTTCCACGGGAATCGAACCCACAATCTGGGCTCTGATACCATGAGAGAATTTCGTCTCATCTAAAAAGCTCGAGCTTGTAGAGGGGTGGGAATAATCTATTTATTTAATTTTCCACGATGACGCCTGTTTGATGGCGCCCATCTCCAAATCCTGGACTTCTATCTGGCGAATGAAAGATAAGAAATTGCTTAGTGTTCTATTCACTTCTCTCTCTGTCGAGGCTATGTCCGAGGTCCTTGATTGTACTACTTCTCACGCTGCTTGGAAGGTGCTCCAGGCTGTGTATTCCGACTGATCTGCATCCCGTACGCATCAACTCCGCAAAGAACTAATCTCTCTTCGTCGGGGTGATCTCTCGGTCGAGGAATATGGCTGTAAATTTAAGGCGTTATGCGATCAATTATCAATGATTGGTCGTTCAGTTGAGGATTCTGATAAGACCCTTTGGTTTTACATGGCAGGGCTTCAATTTGCGAATTTCACGACACTTGCCTTTCTTACTCCTAGGTTCTGGCTTTTCGCGATCCGCTAATGACAAGCCAAACAATTGAATTGATGCAATCGCGCTACGGAGTAAGCACGCTCAAGACGACCGCGAACTTTCTCGCTGTTCATGCATCACTTCTCGTCCTACTTCTTGTTCTCAAATTCTTCTTCCGGTGGTCGCTCCAACGGGCGTATGATCGCACAAATTTTAATAGCCAAAAATTCGATAAATCGGGTCAGAATACGCGTCGAATCCCTGAGGCCACACTAACCGTAATTTTGGTGGTCGAATAGACACTTCTGCTGCTAAACAATAATCGCACCAATTCAAATGTCGCGATTCCCGAGACGCCAACTGTCATGAGAGCATTATGCGACAAATGCCCATAATTTCTCACGTCTAAACGTCTGCGATCTGACTCGGCGGCCCCAACCTTGCAAGCGTTCAACGTAATCGTCGATGTCTGCGATCCCGCTCAGTTTGGTACTTGGATTCGGGTGCCTCTGCTCACATGACTAATCAAACATCTGCTTTGGATTCTTACGAGCCTTATTATGTTAAATTGCAGTTCTATCCCCCTCGTATTCGAAAAACTTATTGTCCGTCGATGAAATTAACATCCGATTATCTATTGATGTTTATCTTCTTTGATAAGTTTTTGCGATTGAGAATCGGGTAACAAGAGAATCTTGGCTCGGGGAAGGTGTGATAAAGGGATTATATTTGCTTGATCGTGGCATTCGGCTTTGGTTTTGCATTTATTCGTAGTAAATCTTTGAAAACTAGTTTTAATTTATGGCATTTTCGCTTAGGGGCATGTCGATTTGATGTTATTTCCCTTTTGAACAAGTTAGGCCAATTATCTGTTTCATCTTTATTATTGGGATCCTCGTATTTGTTCATCTTGTCGGTTGGCAAAAGAGTAAGCGTTTATCATTTGCTTTGAATGAAAAGCGTCTTTATTGGTGTCTTGATTTAATTCATTGTGACTTGTGGGGTCCAGACTTTATTACTACATTGGATGGTTATAAGTATTATGTTGCATTTGTGGATGATTTCTCACGATTCTCTTGGATTTATCCGTTACGTACGAAAAATGAATTTTATGACACATTCGTGCGCTTTCATAAATTCGTCTACAATTAAATTTCTCATACTATCAAGGTGTTTCAAAGTGATGGTGGAAATTTGAGTTTGTGAATTCAAAGTTAGGTGAGTTTATGTCTATGCATGGTATTCATCACAAAGTTGTCTTGCCCATATACACCACAACAAAATGGGCGTGCGGAACGTAAACATCGTCACATCTCGGAAACTGGCTTATCTATGATGTTCAACTCTCATACCCCTGCCTCTTTATGGTTTGACGCATTTGCCACAGCTGTATATGTTATAAACAGGTTACCATCCCTACATTACTAAAAACAAATCTCCATTTTACTCTGTTTGGGTATGCTCAAATTTTGCCAACTTCAAGCCGTTCGGTACATCCGGGTTTATCGTGCTTGAGGACTATGTTGCGACAAACTAGCTTCCTTGAAGTCGTCCATGCATTTTCTTGGGCTAAAGGTCTTATAAAGGGATTTCTTTGTTTGATCCAGTTTATCTAGGGTGTTTATTCACGACATGCTCGATTTGATGAGACTAATTTTCCTTTCTCTGCACCATCCTACCACTCGATTGGCAATCTTGATATTTCGGTTTTTGGATGGGCGTCCACCATCGTCTTCTGATCATCCGTTTTCTACCTACCCGTGCCACCCATCTCCATACATGCCTTAACCCTCTCGCTCGCGTGCCCTCATCAATGATGACGATTAGTGATTCGAAGACATAATGGGCGGTCGTGAACAACCCGCCACCCATCAAGGCGCCGCAGGTCGAACACGCTCAACCCGCGCCCCCATTTAGGGTAAACAACCTGCAGGTGCCCCAGTCATTTAATCTTTCCTTCGCCGATCCTATGCCTTCGACCTCCTCGACCGTCACCCCCCACCGTACATCGATGGTTACCCTCCCGGCGGTGTGTTCAAGCTTCGTTATCAGGTGGATTTATCTTATCTGACCCTCCTCCTCTTGTTTCATGTTACAAGCCTCGTGGCTTCAAATCGGCTGCCAAATCCCCGGAATGGTTATCCGCTATGCAAGAGGAAATTGATGCTCTCCGTGCTAACCACACATGGGATCTTGTCCCTCGTCCTCGGGCATGAATATAATGGCTTACCCAAATGGATTTTTCGGACTAAGTTCCATGCGAGACGCGTCAATCGGCGATAAAGCTCGTTTGGTGTGGGGCTTCACCTAAGTGTCGCACATATTTTCATCACACTTCGATCCCATTGTGAAAGTTATCCTTTATTCGAGTCATTTGGCCCCTTCGTTTTCCGGCATGGTTGGCCTCTCCAGCCGACTTGGCGTCAAGAATGCCTTTCTTAACGGGGTTTAATAAGCAAACCTTTTTTACGGCCCAACCACCGGGGTTCATTGATCCAAACATCTAGGATCATGTCTCTAGTCTCAAGAAGGCTTTATATGGCCTTTGACAAAATTTCTTTCATGGTATCGAGTTTAGGCTCGCCCAGGATCACAGGTTCGATTCATTGGAAAGCACTCCACCCATTTAAAAGTGTATGCGTTGGGCCTTCTCCCATAGGGTCGAGGGCAATGATTAGCCCACGGAGTGGGGGGAGTGTTGAGGGAAATTAAATAAATGAATTCCATTCCGACCCTCTCTACAAATTGGGACTTTTAGATGGTACATAATTCTTTTCAATATCTTTTAGATGTCTCCATATTATACAATTTATATAAGCACAGGAATTTTCAAGTAATTAATTAAACATAAGTGCACAATAAATTAAGTATAATAAAATTTCATAAATTTAATTTCATATTTTTCACATTTATAGTTACAATTGCTTTGCATTATAATTAAAAAAAGTAAAATTCTAATATCCTTTGGGCTTAATATTCGGTGAAATGGTTGGTTTTGGCCCAAACTGTTTATTTAAAGCCCAAGTTACCCATTTATATACCATTTAAATATATCTTCCCACCCCCAAATCCTAGGCTTTTCAAACTTATAAAATTGGGCTGATGGTTGGGTTATTAAGCGTGTCGATCTTTACAGTAATTGTGTGAGTTGTGAAGAGAGTGATTTGAGCCCAATATTTTCTTGGTGACATTTTGGCCATGCCACCTTAAAATATTTTCACACTAGTTTAGTGCCCGCATGTTGCGGTTTCTAATAAAAAATTGCAATATTTTCAATAAATATTATATTTAATAATAAAAAATATAAATATGTGCATAAATACACTAAATATGAATTAATAATTTTTTAAGTTCTATATTAGTAAATTTTCTTAAACCTTGAAATAAGATTATTGTGTCAAATATTAGTTATTCATTTTAATATAAAATTAAAACCTACAAATCAAATCAAAACAAAATAAATTGACTAAAAAAAGACTAATAAATTAATTGATTAATATGTAATAATGAAAAAAAATTTAAAAGTGAATGAATTATAAATATAAAATACATAAAATATGTAAAGATATACATAAGAGCAATTATAAAATAAAATTACTTATTAAGAAATTAATAATTGAATATAATTCACACTAAGATAAAATATATTTAGAATGAATATTTTATTTATCTTAAATTAAGTCAAACAAAAATTACCGAAAGAAAGATAAATAAATAATATTATATAGTTAAATAAAACATAAAGTAATAAATATGAATTACACATTTTATAACATTCACACATATTTTAAATACCTAAATAATTAGAAATTAATTATACACAAAAACTTTAAGTTTAATGACACATAGGGTTCTTTTATAAAAAGAACCAAATAGAAAAATGACATCTGTACTCAAATTTCTCATTGAATGACACATAGATTAAATTAACATGGAGTTAACACATTATGAAAAAAAAAACTCCCTATTAGTATATAGAGGGATTCTTCACCATGATCTAAAATTTTTCATCACCTCAATCCTAATTAGTAATTAGTAATTACAAAAAAAATAGAATAGAGGAGAAAATGTCACAAATAAAAAAAATGGAGAAAATGTTACAAATAAAAAAAATGGATAAAATCTTGACAAACAACACAAACTAAAAAGAAAAAAAAGGGAGAAAATATTGGAAAATAAATGAGAAGGTGATTTTCCGTGATGAGAAGGGAGAAAATCTCGGCCAATGTACATGTTATGAGCATATTTCTTTTTGTTTTTTAACCAATTATGAACAGATTTTTAAGAAACAATTAAATTAGTCAAATCTTTCTATCAAAATATTTATTTTTATTTTGTTTTTAAATTATAAAATTATTAATTAATACTCAATATTCATTAATTATATAGGTGACAATCAAAGTGGTTTAGAAGAAATAATTCAAATTGTAAGAAAAAAAAATACCATTAAAAATTACATTATTTAACAATGTAAATTTTTTAAGGTTAAGCATGCCACCCATTTTCCATGCACGATTTGCAAAAGAAAAATATATTTAATAAATAACCGTTGCGTTCAAAAAAAAAAAAAAAAAAAAAAAGATATTAAAAAATATATTCTTATTATTATTATAAGTAAAATATTTTTTTATAATTTATTTAACAAAAAATAAATACATTTAAATATAATTATTCGTTTTATATTCACAAACCGTTGCATCGCATGGGTGATAATATACTAGTATATTTCAATAATGAGTAGGTATCTAACCACTGCAAGTCTAACTTAAGTGCGTTTTTAAATTTATTTCACAAAAACGTTCAACTTGGAATCAGATACAAGACTTTTTGCCTTCAAGAATATATATAAACACACATTAATGATTTTATTTAATTGAATCAAATTAATACAAAATACGTAATTTCGTACTGCAATTAAGAAAACTGATCTTAATTAAATGACAGGAAATTATTTTTAATGACAGTATAATGACAAGTTTAAGGTCAATTTTGTTGTAGTGAATTTGTATGTATTAATTACTACTAATTTATATGAGATTATTAGTGATTTGTGATGAATTTATCTTCATAAAAAAATTTGACTCTTCACCATGCATGATTAACATTATTATATTGTTGTAATTAATGTAAAGGCTGAGATTTGGAATATGATCAAGTGAAGCATCTTGGATTCAAGACTTAAAGTGGCAACATACCATTCTGCTTATAGAAAAAAAAAATTCTTTATTACCATAATAAGAATGTCTGAAATTTATAACCCTCACCACTCAACACCCAATTATTATTGTCTTTCCCATGTGTGCATGTTTGTGGAGCTCCTTTATGCCCATTAATTCTACTCCAAGAATCTATTAGATCGACAAAACCCCACTAATTTAATGTTAAAAAAAGCTGCATTTAAAATATTTTTCTTAATTAGGTGCCCCCAATTAATAATTTTTTTAATCTCTTTACCTTGTATAAAAAAGATGGATTCTCCTAATGCTAGTAAAGGAAACCATTGAGCAGGAAAAACCCTAGACGTCCATTTTTCACTCAGTGGATTTCAAGATGATATAGTGCCTGTTTTGAAATAATAATGAAAATGTTGGAAACACTTTTTTTTTAAAGCTGATGTGATTTAACTTTTTTTTAAAAAAAATGCTTCTTAAATAAAAGTAGTGTTTCAAACTACCCTTATAATGAAATGTCGTCAAGAAGATGGAAAAACTCGCAATACCGGTCCTAGGATTATCACGTCAATCTAACTTTAAAACGAGGAACCTTCCTTTACATTTTT